>CM046887.1:4691361-5099234 GCA_025688845.1 Cucumis hystrix
CCGAAGGATGCACATATCAGTCTAGTGCTCCCGAAGGATGCACATAAAGGGATGATCCCGAAGGACACCCGCAGGGTAACTATCCACTAGGAAACTAATAATTTATCCCCTCAGTCCATTCTAAACATCTTAAAAATCATTCCCAATACAATCAAATTTCCTTATCACCTAAGCTTCCAATTTAACCTCAACAACCATATCATCCTAATTTTACCCAGAGACAATCAAAACATATCCATACCTCAGTCATCAACATATCCATACGTCAGTCATCAACATATCCATACATCAGTCATCAACATAAATAACCATAACATTCACCTTAGTCTACAACGACGCAACCATGATATCCCTTCCATTCATAACAACACTACCATAGTTGTATATCCTTCATTTGGTTTACGCAACGTTTTATCCATTTCAGCCACACTTTATCTAAGTAAAGTCTACGAGATTCCGACATGCCCACATCCTTATATTTGTACATATACATAACCAGACAGTCATAGCATGCATTCAACCACAAGTCCACATTCAAACATACACATCATAATTGTTATCCCTACTCATCAATTTCATCAATTTCATCCTTACCAATGAAGTTACAACATGGACGTCGGATCCGCGGCTGGATGGAGAAGGACGCGCTGACAGATCTGAGACGGAGGCAGGCGGCGGCGGCTGGGCTTCGCGTATGGAGTCAGGCGGTGGCTGGGACGGCAGCGGGCGGCAGAACGTGCAGATCCGGGCGTCGGCGTGTGGCTGGGGAACGGCGCGACGACGGGACGTGCAGGTCTGGTCGTCGGCGTGCGGCTGGGCTGGACGACAGCTTCTTCTGTCGGACGGAAGAAGAGGAGCGGCTGGGCGGCTGGGTTTCGCGGCTGCGTGCGGTGGGGCTTCGCGAACAGAGGCGCGGCGCGGTTGCTGCGGCTACCTGGGCTTCACCGGAACGGAAAGGATGAGGGGAGAGGATGGCAGCCGGCGTGAAGCTAGGGCACACGGAAGGAAGAAGAAAAGAGAAAAGAAAAAAAAGAAGGAGATGGGGGGGGCTGTCGCGAGAGAGAGAGAAATTTCTCTCTTTTTTTTTGTTATTATTATAATAATAATAATAATAATAATAATAATAATAATATTTAATAAAAATAAAAATTTATTATTATTTTTATTATTACCTTTTTTTTTTTTTTGGGCGTTACATTAATAGAGTTTTATACGCATAAAATTTAAAATTTTATTATATTTTGTAAATATTTTTACGAAGGTTAGACAATAACTTTTCATAAATAATTAATATGATAAAAATTTTAAAAAATTATAAAAGAAACCCTGTAATTCTTTTCTTATAACCTTAAAAAAAATAATAAGCATGCAATCAATTAATTTCAGGTTATTTATCTCAAATGAGTTATAGTAATATTTTTTTCTATATACAAATTTGTTATTAAAAGAATTAAAAAAAGGTAATACGAAACTTTTCCAATGCAATGTGTCAATATTCAAGTGCAAGCTAAGTGATATAACTGTCATAGATATGCTTAATCCTCATCTTTAATGAAAAGCTAAAGACAAGAGTGTCAAATTATATATAGCATTTGGAATATATCCTATTGTTTGTTACACTAATTAATATATCTATAAAAAAAAACACTAACTAATTTAGATATCTATGTATGTGCTATTATCATAGTTGACTTAATTAAATGGGTAATATATTATAATTATGAGAATCGAAACCCTTTTAAAAACATTTACTTGAAATAAATTTGAGCAAGTAAGTTTAGATAGAGCAAATGCAAATGTATGAGTTATGAAAAGTTGAATTCATCTTCTTCAATCGTTAGTCTTTCAACCCACAAAACTCATATTTAATAAGTTAAAATATAATTTATCTTGTAGAATTAATAAATCTTAAATTTATTCAATTTACTTGTTGTTTTCTTTTTTTTAAAAAAAAAACCCTTTTCATAATCACATATATTGTGCTTCTTAATATTGTTATTTAATCATTAAGACTAAATTTAAAGATTTGTTGGAGAGCGGAAAGTATAAGAATTGAAATTAAATTCAACAAAAACTATGAAATATAAAAAATCCAAAACAATATTTTGACGTATTTAATAATGACAACTTCTAAACACTTTTGTCCAATTGTGTGAATTTACCTATATAGCGTCTAATAATGTGTAGACACTACCTGAGCTAGGCAACAAAATGATCTTTGCACAAAATGTTTCTTTTATAAAGGTAACTTTGGTAAAAAGTATATATCCATCCAACCCAATAGTAAAAGAACATAAATTTACACAATATATGTTAGATTTAAGCTACGTGTTTTCTAATTATTACAAAAGAGTCTAATCTTCATGTGATGACAATAGTAAATTTATTGAAGAAAAAACTAATTTGGTATTTACCACACTCAGACATTTCTATGCAAAAACAAAGAGGATCTAAATTATTCCAAATCTAGAGAGTTTCAAAGCTGAATAAAGATAACTCTTATTTCACTGTGTATGTTTTGTAGGACATTTTGTTAGATTCAGCTTCGAGCTTGACTCAAACCTTGTTATTTTCTTGGATCTCATCGTCTTTATTATGTTTGATGTTGATTATGCCCTTCTATCTAAAAATCACTTTTAAGAGTTACACCTTTAGTTTGGCTACATACTTAAGTATGACATATTCTTTCACAAAACAAGCATGAGAATTTGGTAGCACACAAGGAAGGGAAATTTGGTGTAAAGTTAACTGAAATGAGCATAAAAAGATTAGATGAGTTGTAGAAAGTGGGAGTCCATGTCACAACACCCCAACAAAACGCTTTCATTGTTACATATAAAAGGACCCTATCAAAGTTAAATATAATGCATGGCCAAATCAAATCTCAATCAAACCCTTTATTTCTTCCTTTCTTTCCTTTTATTCTTTTTCCTCCCTCCTCCCTCCTCATGAATAGTTGAGGGGAATGTTGTCTGGTGCGAGATCTTTCATTTCTTTTGAATTTTTGAAACCCTTCAAATTAGAACTCTTACTTTTGAATGATTTCGGACCAGGCTTCATTCCCCTCAACGCACACGCCCTATCGTATAGAACCTTTTTGTATCGATGTCAAATCTTTGCTTCTAAAACTCAGTTTGAGACGTTGGCGGATCATCTCATGGCAAGTTCTCTGGCATTGATCATATGATATTGCAGGTTTGTGAAAGGTTGTTGATGATCTGGTTAACAAACTTTTACCATATTTTAGTAAATTATTCTTTTTCTATTTTGTTTTGGGAAATCAATTTCTGTTTCTTTTTGTTTTAAGTATATCCAAGATGTGTTGTTTAATTTCTTCTTATTGAGAAACTAACTTTCTCCCTTGGAGTCAGGCTTCAACTTTTGCCAAAAAAAAATACACAATTTAATTGTAAGTTTTGAAGAAGATACCTACCTATTACTGTTATGCTTGAAAAAAAATTCTTTGGGAGTGTTTTTGGAAAGTTTGGTTCATGTGTATCTCATGGTTCATTGCCCAAAATTAGATGCAAATTGAATTACTATTAGAGATAATGAGTTTCAAGCATATATGTTATTAGGTGTGTAAATGGGTTGGGTTGAGTTGGGAATGAATTGAAGAGATTTTTAGACCAACCCGAATTTTTGGGTTAGTCAAATTGACAACCTAAATAATCCAAATTAGATCTTCAATCCAACCCTCAAAATTCAAGTTGGGTTGGGTTGAGTTGTCGGGTTATTTAATTATTTATTTTTCTTTTTAAATTATATTATTCATTAACCTAAAATATTTAAATTTGTTTACAACATATTATAATAACTAAAATTTCATAAAAGTCAAATGAAACTCAAAGGTTAAATATCAAATTTAACCTATCTATTACAAACTTAAAAGAAAAAGCTTCATAGTAATAGGTATGAATTATAATATTTATAAGTTATAATATATAATATATAATAATATTAGAAATTCGAATTGGGTTGGGTCAATTCAAATGGTTAAAAATATAACCCGAACCCAACTCAATTCTTACAATTTGAGTTGGGTAGTTCGAGTTGTTCCAGTTATCGAGTTATTTGACCACCCCATAAGTTATCTTAAATTCAATTTTTCTCAATACTCTCTCATATGTATGAACTTTGATGAGCAAGAGTTTGCTTCCATCCCATTTAAGTTTAGAACACACAAATGTAACCTTAATTATGAGGGTCACTTGCATAAATTATGAAATTTAAGTACAAAATAATAATAAAATATATAGCACAAGATTAAAATAATTATTATATATATAGCACAAAAATTAGTAAAAGACTAGAAAAATCATGTACAACGACCACCATTTTGGAAATTTCTTCCCGAAGTTCTCAAATTCAAAGATATCACATATAGTTACTATTAGTTATAGCTTTCAATTTGAAAACAAATTGTTTCGCGCACTTTTTTCTCGAATTTTTCATGTTGAGAGCTAGCACTAACAACAATTGATAGTATCACTAATAGCGTTGCTAATCAACTGCTATAATATATAACTGTTATATGTGATAACTTTCAATTTGTCACCATTATGAGTGTTTTCTAATTTTCTCTAATTGAAAGTTTATTCAAACTAGCAACAGTAGTAGTAGATAGCTGTTATAAGTTCCTATCAGTGATAGATGCTATCAGTGCTTTCAATTTCATAATGGTTTTAGCATTTTGCTTCTATATATTGACCATAACAACTATCACTTATAGGCTTCTATTATTGGTAGCCACTAATAGCTCTTATCAATGTATATCATTAATAGCGCTATCAATGATATAACCAATGATTATTATAACCAAGTGCATCTCCTTGTTTTTCTTAGTTTGAAGTCTTACTAGCACTGATAATAGCTCTATCATTGACAATTGTTGATAACTTTTATTAAAGGCTATCCTTGGTAACTTTTAATGGTAAATATTATTGATAACTTTTATCAATGATAACCATAACTTTTATCAATGACTATCACTAATAGCTAAATAATGCATATGTTCATTGGATACAAGTATCACTATCACTAATAGCTAAATAATGCATATGTTCATTGAATACAAGTATCACCGATAGCTTTCACTTTTAATTTTTATTATGGATAGATATGTATAAAACTTACGTGATAACTTCATTATTATAACTTCTATTAATGGCTACCATTAATAGCTTATGCTTCCCAATTTGAAGTATAGTTTATCTCAATTAAATAGCTAATATCATTTTTAATGTTTTAGTGGTGTTCAAATTTTGTTTTTTTTTAAGAAATATATTTTAAATTTAATGGATTTCCTGTAAAAAAATCTTTTTTTACCTTTTAACTCAATCTTCAACCTCTGATTCAACAATGAATTGTTGATGGGGAAGTTGAATCAAGGACAGAGAGAGGAAATTTAGAGTTTGAAGGAATTGATCAGATTTGTTGAAATTTTGAGAGAAGAGGAAAATCCTTGACCTTTGAATTATTTGAACCCATTAAAGCTTATGATCTTCTCCACCGGAAGAGGATTAATTGCATCAAAACCCTTTGTTATAAACACAAACATCACATTTTCCTTTTTAGTCGCTATATCATGAAGTACACCTTCTCCAACAATATTTTTATTGAACTCCGGCACCGGCAACGAACATGGTACCGGTGGCAGTGGTATACACTGAAGTTTTCGTAGGATATATATATATATATATTGGTGTTGAAATTGTTTCCACTACGCCAATGGTTTATTGGCAGTGCCTCTCAAGAGTTGGGGTTGACTGTCCAACCGACAAGATGAGATTCCGTGGAGGAAAGCGAGAGATAGGAGGAGGTTTGAGAGAGCAGAGAAGAGAAAGAAAGACGTGTGTGTTATTGTGTATGGAAGAAGAAGACGATACATAAGAGGGACAAACTTGGAAAAAGAAAATCGGTACTAAGTTGATTCTAAAATTGTATCATATCTCCAATATTTTTATCGTTGGGTTATATTTGTTAATACTAACTCTAGGATTGTTATCTATTATAATTTTTGCAATTATAATGATAAAGAAAACATATTAAACTTAAACATAATTCAATAGTTACAAAATATACATATACATTTATATGCATATCGACATACACATATTTGGCCTAACGATGACAAGCATGCACGCATTAATAGAATTTTGGAAAAATGACCTTTTTAATCCTTAGATTTTCGTGAATATGTTTAGTCTCCAAATTTTAGACAGACATTTTTAGTCTTCGGGTTTATAAGACTAGACTCATTTAGTCATTGAGTTTTCAAAATGCTTTTATTTTCTGAGTTTTTAAAAATAGGTTTAAAAATCCTTTCAAATAATTTTATACTTTTATTTTAAAATAATTATATGATATTTTAAATTAGGAGAATACCGTCTAAAATTCATATCATCTCTTAAGATATTTTTTTAAAATTTTAAATATCATATAATTATTTTTAAAAACTCAAACATCAAATATTTTAGGACTTTATAAATCTATTTTTTTAAATTCAGGGACTAAAAAAGTACTGTACATTTTAAAAACTCGAAGATCATTTTGGTCTATTGTTATAGATTTGGAGATTAAGAAGGTCCACTTTTAAAACTCATGAACCAAAAGCACATATTCATAAAAAAAAACTAAAAAGATAGTTTTTTCTAGAATTTTTTAGCACAATAAAAATGGGAGAATATTTCAGACAATATATATACCTATATCTCTTTGATTGCCAATAAGCTGGTTTTGGCCGTCACTAATTCAAAATTTTGATTATAATAATTGTGGAGTAGTAGTGTATAGGCACCGACGGATTTAGTATAGATCTAGGGTTGAACCCCTTCAATTTTATCGTCTTTATATAATATATAAAGAAAACTATTTAATATTTAATATTTGTAGGTAGTTTAGTGGCAACTGTGCTTGTTAGTCCATCTTCCAACTTGAGTTCAAATTTACCTATATAAATTTTCTGAATCCATCACGTGTATAGGGTATGGTTCAACATGGCTATGGTGTGTGAGTATTGGCTATATATGATCTAAACTAGAATACAATTGAAGTTAACTGTAGTCTATAGGAAAGGAAGAAGATGAATGTTAATTAAGTGGTCCATTGAATAAACTATGAGGATAGTATAGTGAAAAGGTTAAAAAAAAAAATGAAAAAAGGGGAAAATTTTGGGGGAGGGAGATTATATTTAAAGGTAACATGTGAAAGGTCATAAACTCTATGTAATGTTGGGATGCTAAGAAGAAACAGCGACTCTTTCAACCAGCCAACAATATATATATATATAACACTCATGACTCAATAGTGACCCTAAAAACAAACAGCTTCTATATACATGCAATATTATTGATTCATGGAGGGACAATAACAAAAAAAAAAATGTTGAACTAACAAATTTAGTGTTCTAAGTTTAATGTTTGTGTTAAATAATTAAGTTAAGAAGCTTTAGAAAGTACTCTTAATAAAGTTCCTATGCTTGGGAGTTTTTCTTTAATATAATGCTTTAGGAATAATTTCAATTTCTTTTTGAATTTTTTATTAATAAAACCATGGATTTGTTATATATAATATTAAAGAGTTACATGGTTTGATAACCCTTTTGATTTTTTAAAATTAAAACTTCTAAACGTTACTTTCACGTTATGACTAAGTACTTAGTTTGTACATTAATTTCACCTTATGACTAAGTTTCTTTGAGTTTGTAAATTAACCTACTTTTATCAATGTTTTAAAGAATAATATACTTTGAAACTAAAATAAGTAATTTTAAAATCTTAACCACTTGATTTTGTTTTTTTGGAAAAATTAACTAAGATTTCAAGCGTTTCTAAGAGTAGAAAAATGACATAATTTTGTTATGGGTGAATTTTGGACTAAGAAGTTGGATAAACGGTAGGAAATATCACTCGAGGATAAATCTAGATCTTTTCGAGAATAGAAAAAAAATTGACAAACTATATATTTATACATTCAATAGAACAAAACTCTTAAAAAGACAAAAAAAAAATTATAGTGTAAATATTTTGTCAAATGTTCTATTTTTGACAAAACTCTTAAAACGGTATCTTAATTTAATCTTAAATTGGAACTCGTATTTCATATTATTTTATCATTAAAGTCATTTTTCTTTGTTTTTGGAGGTATTCTCTACTTCAAATTATAAACTTATTGTTATTTATCACGTGAAGGTTATATGCGTTTTCTTCCATCTGAATTTTGACATCAACGAATTTCATTTAAAGACAATTTGAAAGTTGTTTCTAATCATTCAACAGAATTTTAATTGTTTTAAAAATACGTTTAAAAGTGTAAAATAATCTATTAATTTCATTTTCGATGATAACATGTATGTTTTTTTTTTAAATGATGAAATTAAACATGATAAAAAAGGGATTTCAACCATTTCAAAATCACTTTTAATCAGTAACTTAAACTTCGGAAGATTCAACCTTATTATTCAACTTCTATCAACCATGTTATATGCATGGTAGATACTACAATATCGTCTATCAATTGATAAAACAAAAATATGAGTTTCTTGTGAAATGTAAAGTAATTGAATTTGAGGAGTATTTATGAGTTTAAAACAAGAACATACAGCTAGGAGATTTAAACGTCAAAATATAATATAGACACCTCAAACTAAAATATTTCGATATAATTTCAATATTTGAAAGCACAGTGATTTTGAGGATGTCATCAGAAAAAACTTGTTTCAAATTCAAAAAAAAAAAAAAAAATGAAGGATGATAATGTTTATCCAAATATATTATTCTCAAACATCTTCATCTATAATAACTTAAAACTTAATCCAGATTGTTTTTTCTACATTTCTAAAATTGCATGGCATGCATTTAGTAAAGCAGAAATTTTCATCATTTGAAGTTGACATCTTCATATCTGAAGAAATTATTTCTTCTCCATTTTCCTACAAAAAAACAATACAAAGAACTTTGTAGTTTGCTGCTCTTAGCTGGTTATTATCATTTGTTTTCTTTACGACAGAATACTTTTTTTTCTAGAAAGCAGATTCAAGCTCAATCATTGTGCTCAAAAGGAAGAAAATCATAAAAACTTACCGTAACCATGAAATTTCTTGTCATCTCCATATTCATCATTTCACTTTTTTCTTTCTACTATATCCTAAAATATTAATTAAAGTAGAATTTAGCTTCTCTTTCAAAACTGATCGAGTTGAAAAAGATACCAGCATGAACAGAAGAATCATATATATGTTTGAGAATAATTTTGAAATAGCTAGAAAGTTCGATTTTGAAATAGCAGATATATGTCATTCTTGTTAGGAAAATGGAGATAAAACTCTCTGATCTCTTTCTACTTAATCCATAAGAAAAGTTATTATTGGTTAATTCTAAGGTGTACAGTAATTAAAGAAGGAAAAATTGGAGTGGTGAATCACAATAATAGAGACCAAAATTAAAAGGAAATAGTTGACCAATTTCTCTTCTAATTAACCTCACTAAGCATAAGTATTCTCGTTGGCCATTTGAAGACATTTTGCAGATCAAGACCGAGTGACTCTCACCGCTAGATAAGAATAAAAATACCGAGAGCTACTTCGTTGTTTTTTTGTCTTAGCATTTAGTATGGTAGTGAAGAATTGGTATAAGAGTTTCTCCTATTGTTTATTTGAAGTTATCTTGGTAATTGAATTCAGCTTGTTGGACTATATGGAAGAGAGATTTGTACGTGTGTTTGAGAGTATCTTTTCAATCTCTATCGTAGGAGAACCTACAGTAAGTTGTATAAGATTGGATGAACAAATGAGATGAACCAGTATATTTTCAATGTCAGTTCTCCTTTTTTTTCTATGCTTTAATATCATTTTTAATTTTATGATTGATTGCTTATTTGGCTCTAATTTAAAAAGTAGGTGTGTTTGAGATATAATCTAGTTTATTTTACATTTATTTATAAAGTAAATTTGTATAACATAAATGTGTCATTCTAAAACATGTATAATCCTTCCAAGTCAATTTTGATGGTTTGACACCGTATTTAAAAATTCTAGTCATCAAATCAAGCAATTACCAAATATAATTATGAATGTTATTGAACTAATTAGGATTGCTCTAAACTGATAGGTCCTCCCATCCATTCCTTGAGCTATATATTTCTTTACCTAGTTAAATATTGTTGATGAAAATTTTTGAAGATGTCATTGTTACAGAATATTAATCTAAATAAGAATTTGGAGAGAAGAAAAGATAAAGAAATTAAGTTGCGTGATGTCATCTTAGGCGAGATGTCTAGGTGATTAGATCTACTAATCTCCACACACAAATTAAACTGCCATCTTAGGCGAGATAGCTAGGTAAGATGAGATGTAATAGTAACATTAAAATCCATTTCTTTAAATACAAAACTTTATGACCATTTCATGTCCTAAAAGAATTAAACGTAATTCTATTTTTTTAATTTTTAACGTTTCCAAAATTAAATTTTCCTATTTAATTACTAAAAGTTTTGATTCTCATATCATTACAGTTCCAACATTCTCATTCTCCTCCACTATATAAAGATCTTTCATTCTTCATTTTGTGGTATGAGAAAAACAAGAAAAGTTTTCTTTAAAACTTTCTTTTGTGAGATTCCGAGCATAAACAATATCTATTTTGAGTGTTGAGATTTCAATTAATTTCCAGTGCAAAATTGATTGAAGAACACTGGTATTTTATCCTTTGAGATGACAAGACATTAGAAATTTATTTGTACAAAGGAGTAGGGCCACGAAATGTCTTAAAGAAAGCGAGATCTTCCACTCAACCTTCTTTCTTAACTACTTTCTATTTTGGAGTAGGCATATTGATAACAGGCGTTTTGATCCGACGAGCTAATCATTAGGTGAACTGCATAACAAGATCCTGTGAGCTGATCTTTTAGGCGTTCTGATCACTACACACAAGGCAAGACATCGAGTGTCAAGACAAGGCGAAATACAAATTTTACCAAGCAAAACACAAAACAAAATACTCATTCTAGGCAAAGTGCAACAACCAATATTGTTAAAGATCAACAAGTAAAGAATACACAAAAAACGTAAAAAAGGATAGAGAAGATCAACACATTGATATATGTGGTTCTCTAACAATATATTAACTACATCAACGAAGCAGAGAAAGAACAATTTTATTAGAGAGAATGTTTTTCATAATACAAAACAACACCACTAAGGTTAAATAATCTAAACTTGAAGGTCTTAATCGTAAATAATCATAAATAATTAAATAGTCAGACCCCCATATTTTGTTATTCGTAGCGTCAGGTAACAAAGTCAAGACATTTTAAGAAATATTAGAAAAAAAATAAAGGTAAATCACTTGTTGTAAATACATGGATATCATTACCTAAACAAGACATAAAAGAAGAAGAAGAAGAAAAACAAGGGAAAGTTACCTTTATTGCCTCGTATGGTGTCAACCAATGTGCTGATGCAGTATCATGAGTTTCAGGGAGCATTATGGCATCAGATAGATTTAAAAAGATGGGTTGCGGTGATAAAAGCCATAGAACTGCGACAGTACTACTGATCACGGGAATTTGGTCGTTGCCCACAAATCCTACTGATCAAATAAATTTATAAAAACTCAATCAATGCTACCTACCATTCAACGTAGTATAAGTGGCAAGATCATGTCATCTCCACAGGGAATTGAGGTCACAATGCTTAGCAACTCTTGAATGTAGGAATGTCACAGGGGGCCGAGGTTTGTGTGACGTGTATGCAGTTGAATGCAAAGGCGTGTATGTAAAAGTGCATAAATGTAAAATCGGAAATGGAAAAGAACTCATTTGAATTATAATAATCTAGCCTAGGGATTTGGAAATCACTCATTCACTAATGTGTTGTTCATAAAATTCTTGAGAGATGCAATGTTTGCCAATTTTAACTCATGATTTCATGCCCTAATGTTATGGTTAATTTGTAAGCCAACCTAGATGCTCAACTAATTATGTACGAAAAGCATCCATATTAATCAAACAAGTGCATTAAGTCATGGTATCTCGCTAAGTTGATTATATTAATCAGATTCAGATAGACCTAGTTACTAATCTATTGGTTTTTTAAATTAGTTCATCATGCATTACCATAGAGCTATTCTAAATAACCTAGAATTCACGACAAGTATGCTTTAACTTGTGCCCTTAAGATTATCAAAAATGACTTATATAACCTAATTCAGGAAAAATGACTTATATAACAGCTTGAAGCGCAATACGCCGAAGATAACGATGTTCCATTCTAAATAAGTTGTTGAAGCACAACTCTAATGAAGCATTGTTAAGGTCTGCATGACACTCTTAGGAGCACGATTTTGCCTTAGAGCGCATTGCACTATGCCTAGTGGCAACTTGTGCATTTAAACCTCTGTGGTTCAATGAATGTCAAAAGCTCGAAAAGAGTATAAATACTTCATCAACTTTATTGATGATTATTCTAAGTACAATTATCTTTGTCTAATGCACTACAAATCTGAAATCCCTGAAAAGTTCAAGGAGTACAAGACTTAGGTTGAGAACCGGTTAACTGGTAAAAAGATAAAAACAGTTTGATAGGATCGAGGTGGAGAGTATATGGACTTGACTATCCTAGACTATTGATTTAACATGGAATTATATTACAACTCTCAACTCTTGGTACACCTCAACAAAATGGTGTAGCAAAGAAATGAAATAGAGCCTTATTGGACATTTGGTTTGCTCAATGATGAGTTATTTGCATAAATCATTTTGGGGTTGTGCAGTAGAGCCCAATTTGGTAAACTAACTCTTTTATATATGAATTTAATCATCTTCTATCATGTTTCAGTTACCATAGTTAAAATTATTTTGATATTTTAAAAAGTTATTATATAACGTAGTTTCAATTTTTGATAATATCAAAATGGACTATTTTCAAATATAAAAAATGAACCAAAATATTTATAAAATATCATAGTTTATCTACGATGTTTTGCGATAGATCAAAGATAAACCACTATCTATATCTATTTGTATTATGATAAACTTATAAAATAGTTATCGTGGTCTAGTGCAAATAGATAGATTATGATATTTTGTTATTTAAAAAAAAATTCAAAGAAAATTACATTTTAAAATATAAAATAAAATATTGAATTAATTTTGAATGATTAAAAATGTGTTTTCGAAGTGATTTTGAGTATGACAGGAGTGAACAATTTTAAAATCACTTATAAACGTACATTTAATAGGGTTGTGGTGGACTTGTGTCCTAATTATTTAACATTTTTAATTTGAATAGATTTGGACAATTTGAAAATAAGATGATTATCATGGTCTCGATATAATAATGAAGCTTTAACACGAGAAAAATGAAGAAAACACGTAATAAATTAAGAAGTTAACATAAGATGATTATGCGTTACAAGTGTCAAAAGAGTAAAATGTCTGTTTTTCACTGGTTTCATGTTTAAATGCAAAATTTTTAACCGAAAGAAATAAGACTAAGTGACAAACGCTAGGTAATGAGACACACGACAACTAGGCAATAAGTGGAACGATGCTAAGCGATTCACATCGCTAGAAGACTAGAATGGTTGGCGCGAATGTCAAAAAAGGACGAAAAGGACATCTGCGGCGTTAGACAACTTTATCAGAGAATTAATGAGACCAGACAATAATGTTAAGTCCTAACAGTCATCGCCTATAAATACAACCTAGGCTATCTCCTCGTAACAAATTGAGCATGTGAGAATCTGGAGAACAAGTTTAACTTCATCCCTTACCTCCCTTTTGTGTTTTAGGTGAGAGTTAGCATAGTTGAAAGGAACCCATACCCCCATTTTCTGCCTTAATTGTAATAAGCAAATAATGGAGCCAATGAGCATAAGAAATTGTACTCAGAGGCTCGACCGTTTTCTTTTTATGTTATTTTCTCTTTATTTGATATTTGTAATTTAAGACCATGAAAGGTCTAAAGTTTTATTTATAAATACAAGTTCCTATTACTTTCATTCTTTCGACCATTTCTTTATCTTTGTTCTTTTGTAGGTATGATATGATATAAGGCACTATTAATACTAGAGAATATGGATGTTTGTATTATTCGTCTTGTTTAGTTGTGTCACACCTCTCTCCGCATACGTCCTTACTTAGTGCACATGACGTTGTATGACTTTGGGTATCCTTGATATGTTAACGCCAAAGACACTCAGCAAAGCCAAACTAAAACTTTTCTTTATCTTAACTTATAACTTAGCAAATACTTTTAGACGATAAAATACTTAAAACAGAGAAATAATTAAGAAATGATTAAATTAAATTAGAAAAATTGAATTTAATAAAAAAAACTGAAGGTTGAAGATTGAGATATTTAAATATATAGAAAGAAAAAAAGAAAAAAAATAAATTAATTTAATAAAGAAAAATATTTTTAGAATTTGAATATTTAATATATGTGTGTGGGTATGTATATATAAATAATGAAAAAAAGTAGAATATTTGTGACTCACGCATAATGTATATAAATAATGAAAAAATAAAAAAGTGTGGGGCCAGTGTAAAATATATATAAATAAGGTAAAAAATAGAAGAGGTGGAATCCACTTCATGGTCCACGACTTCACCTAAAATCACATATTTTTGTTGATAGTTTTGCATTCACTCTATGTTTGACATATTTTTTAAAATTTACATTATTTTTAAAAAAAGTTCCAACTTGAGTTGTTTTGTTTTTATTTTCTAAAAAAAATACATAATTAACTACCAAATTAATTTGGAAATGAGATTTCCCCACTTTCTTTCTAAGGGAATGCTCAACCTACACAAAATTTAACGGGAGTGAGAATCTCTAAAAGCAAATACAAATTCTTAATATTTAAAATTTCCAGAGGGTTAATTGCATCTATGGCAAAAAAAAAAAAAAAAACAAAAACAAACAATTGCACATATAACTCAAAAATAAAATAATTGCATTATAGCAAAAAAAATTAATAATAAAAGACTAAAATACCCATGTGTTATTACCATTTTGGGGTCTTTCCAAATTTTTTAAATTAAAAATTATCATTGACTATTACCGATAGCTTCTACCACTAATAGATGCTATCTTTAATAACCTTCAATTTGAGAAATTAATTATAACTTTCAATTTAAGAAATGATTGTTAGACATGAACACATCTTTTCAATTTTCTCATGTTTGAAAACTATTAATGATAGTTAAAACGAGTGAATATTAATGATAATTGCTATTAGTTGTCATCACTAATAACTACTATTATTGATAACTTTCTATTTGTCACCATTACAAGTGTTTCTTCCTTGATTTCTCAAATTGAAAGTTATCATTGATAGTTGCTATCAGTTATAACAATTGATAGTTTTTATGAATTTCTATCACTAATTGCTAATAATATCTATCAATAATAAACAGTAGAAGAATATCACCAATATAAGTGACATCCCTAATAGGCTACTATAAATGATATCAAGGTAACATTTCCATTGACATTGTGGTTGTTTGTTTTTATAAGCATAAATGGACAAAGGAAAAAGATAGGATTAACATCTATCAGAGATAATTTTAAGCTTCTGTTACTGATAGTATAAATGATAGAAAATTTTATTTATCTTACTAATTAGATGTGTAATTTTTTATTTTATAATTTCAGGTTATTGAAAAGACACTTAAAAACAATACAAAAACATATAGATCAAAGGTTGCAACTGAAAATATGTATGAGTTTGTTATTGAGAAGAGACGAACAAAACGAACCAAAAATATTTTAGAGAATGCAAAAAAGTCCAAACAAGACCCAAAAAAAAAAGTGTCTCCAAGCAAGGCTACAAGGCAGTCTCCAAGGTGGAATGATGATGCTCCAAACTTTGTACTTAAAATATTACAAATGTAATAATTAAATGTATGTTTTTTACATTTGATAAATTTTGTTTGACAATAGATTTCTCTCTCTGTGCTTTTGTATGACATTCAATTGTAATTCTTAAGCTTTTATAAATTACAACGTTAACAAGATATAGTTAATACAGTTTTGAAATAAAATTGGTATAGTCGCAACTTTTGTTGAA
Source organism: Cucumis hystrix (assembly GCA_025688845.1). Lineage (NCBI taxonomy): Eukaryota > Viridiplantae > Streptophyta > Magnoliopsida > Cucurbitales > Cucurbitaceae > Cucumis > Cucumis hystrix. The sequence goes on from CM046887.1 coordinate 4,707,435, forward strand.
CTAAATTATTGATTAAAGTTTTGTTATCAGCATTCATATATATCATCTAGAAATTCAAAGTTCAAGCTACAATAGATTCATGAACACTAAATTGGCATATTGTCATGATGTTATTGATAGAACGCATCATTGATAGCATGAAATAAGTTATAGAAGTCATCCCTGAAAGCATGAAAGGAAGGAAAGTGGAGGGCAAAATTGGAATTTAAGAAAATGTAACATATGGCTGATCACAAGTTACCCTTTTTTTTTGGCAAATATTGTTTTCCTGTGCTGTAGATTTTATTTACTTTCTAAATTGTGCTATTTGATGCAATTTTTCATTTCAAAATTACCAACTCTATGTATGTATGTATATATTGAAGGCCAAAAGGCTTATGGGTCAAATGTTCTAACCCTTGATTGTACCCAAAAAAGTATTCTATCTAAATTTTAACAAGATGTAATATGATAAAAACATGAATAAATATAGAAGCTACATTTACACCTAGGAAAGTGGTATATTGGGCATTGCAAAAATGATTGGCCAATATCATATATGTCATTTATCTATTCAAACTAAAAGACCTGCTTTTCTTTTTTTTTCTCATCTCCCACAGATTTCCATCTAACAATTACTTGATTCCATGGCTGCTCTTCCTTTCTCATCTTCCCTTTTCTCTTCCAAGCCTTCCATCTCTTTCCCATCTTCCATTTCTCCTTCTTTTCCTCCTCCATCACTTTCTCCAATCTCTAACTCCTCTCCTATTTCATCTTCTTTCTCCATTTCCAATTCTAATTTTCTCTCTAATTACTCTTCTTCTTCTTCTTCTTCCTTTAGACCCTCCACTGTCTGTTCCTTTAGCGTTAGGGCTAGCTCTTCTCCCAAGAAGAAGGTGTTGATTGTCAACACAAACAGCGGTGGGCATGCTGTCATTGGCTTCTATTTTGCTAAACAGCTTCTGGGTTCTGGCCATGAAGTCACGATTCTCACTGTCGGTGAACAGAGTTCTGATAAGATGAACAAACCCCCTTTCAACAGATTCTCTGTTAGTAATTCTAAACCTTTTCTTTTACATGGTTTTTTGTTTCTATATTCTCTAACATTCATAGTAAATCAGTGGTTGTTAACTGTTCCTAATCTATCCATGTTTGATTGACAATTCACATTCACATTCTGTTTTTTTCGTTTGAAGACTGTTTTGCAAATTCTTAAAGACACTATTTTTATGTTTTGATTGTATCATCATTTTAAATAGTAAATTTTAAAATGTAGTATTATATTAGAAAAATGATTGTAAATGATAAATTGTTGGAAATATCTACTTTGGTATGACACATTGATTCTACATCTATCATAGAATCTTAAATATTATTTTGGTTCGGTTTTCTATATTTGAAAACAATTCCTTATATTAAAGGAATATTTTTAAAAATAACAAAATAAATTAAAATATTTACAAGCTATAGCAAAATTTTGGATTCTATCACTGATAGTCTTGTATCACTATAGCATATCAATGACTATCGGTGATAGAATTTGCTATAGGTTATAAATATTTTGTAAAATATACTATTTTTAAAAATTTCCCTATATTAAATAAAGATAATAATATTTTGTAGATAAAATAATATAGGAAATTGATTGAAAATGGCGAAACTGTTGAAAATAGGGGACAAAATATTTACAACATATAGCAAAATTTTCAGATCTGTCATTGATAAACACTGCTATTTCTATTAGTGACATTGATAGACAGTGATAGAAGTCTATCGGTTTCTATCATTTGTAGAATCCAAAATTTTGTTATAACTTATAAATATTTTAATTTATTTTGCTGTTTTTAAAAATGTCCCTTGAAAATATTTATAAAATATAGCAAAATATCATATTTTATCAACAATAGAAGTCCATCAATGCCTATTAAATGTACTGATAAACACTAATAAAAATTTATCGATGTCTATCATTGATTAAATCTAAAAGTTTGCTATATTTTTAAATATTTTGATTCAAAATATAAATAAATAAATAAATATATATATATATTATAAAGTATTTTTAAAAATAATATAATGTATTGCACGATGTATTATAAATTATATAGTACAAAATAATAATTATATAAGTTTTTTAAACATGAATCATATAAATCATATTCCTATCAGTGATAGTTTAGTGTCTATTAAATATTAGTAATAACAATGATTGGTTTTATGATTTATAAATATATCTATATGTATAGTACCAAATACATTTTAAATAATTGTTTATATTAGAATCTAATTTCTAAATTTGTTATTCACACATTTGTATTTCATATATGTTTCTACTTAATCTTTTGTTTACAAGTTCTTAAATAAATTAATAAAGCATTAATGTAATGTAGAGTGTGTTTGGTTGAGATTCTAAAGTGTTTAATTTTGCCAAAAAACTATTTTGAAAAAAATGGTAGTGTTTGACAAATTAGAATAATGCATTTTTTAAAAAATCATTTATAAAATAATCTATTTTGAAGAAATTTTTAAAAACCAAATTCACATATAAACACTTATAAATAAGTCTAACCAAACCTTAAGTGTTTAAATTTTAAACTCATTTCCAAAAAAGTGTTTAAAAGAAAATGTATTATTGAAAAACATTTTGTTCTTAATTCAATCCAAACGGACCTGTAATGAAGACGTTGTGTTAGGAAATTGTGAGTGGTGGAGGCAAGACCGTATGGGGAGATCCAGCCGAAATTGGGAAGGTTGTGGAAGGAGCATCATTTGATGTGGTATTAGATAACAATGGCAAGGACATTGATACTGTGAGGTGCGTGAAATTCTACTTCTTTTTCTCATGCTTTCTAGTAGATTGTGTGATCTATTTCACAGTTAAAGATGAAAAATACTTAATGCATTCAGAACATCGTCTATCTTTATATATTCTATCAAATTCTTTCATCATAATTTGTCATGTCGATGCACCTAATTAAGTATAATCCTTTAAAAATTTAATAGGTTTCTTGTTTTATTAATATCAACCCACCATTCAAGTATTAAAATAAAATCATTGTTTATGTATGATGAAATATCCAAGGAAATGGTGTTTAAGAATTGAATACACTAGCAAATTGATGCTAGATAAAGTAATTACCTTGCTACAACTAGATAAAGTAATTACCTTACACACGGTAGAATAAATAATATTCAAACTCAAGACTTATAAATTGAAAGAACTAGAAAATCTTAAGATCTCATATAAACGTCAATATATAGGTAGTTGAGTCTCAATTTTTTACAATTATTCATTATACGAATCAAACTACAACGATCATCTTCCTCAAACTACTAGAAGTTGACATAATTCTTACATACTCAGTCTCAATTGAAATTAAGTTAAAAAGAAAAAGGAAAGAAGACCCTTCAAATTGGATTGTATCAAATTGTAACTAAATAACTATCTAAACTAAAAAATAAAATCAGATAAATGCAAAATTAGAGCACTTAATTGAGATATTACTTTACCAAAATCAAACATAATTCATTTAGTTGGAAGAAACTACATATCTAACGAATGAAAGTCAAATTTACGAATGAAACATGATATGATTCGATGGGTCAATCTAACTGAAAGTTTCACACATAAATTCAATCTACATATTAAATCCATGGAATTTTTCATATCTTTCACAACATTATAAAAAACCATCATGAAATTCACATGGCAGACAAACCAAAACATGAAGGATGCTCTTTGTTACAGAAATTTTTGCAAGGCAAGGAGATTTAAACCTCAAATCAACTAGAACCATGCTATAATTCTATCTAATCTGCCGGCCCATATATTTGCACAGGCCTGTTATTGATTGGGCAAAGAGCTCTGGTGTGAAGCAGTTTCTATTTATCAGCAGTGCTGGAATTTATAAGACAACTGATGAGCCTCCCCATGTTGAAGGGGTAAACATTACAGTTTCAATATGATCCTATCAGCATATATAATAAATTTTCTCAGCCAATAAGGTAAGCACTTACAGAATGTTAATCTGCATCATTACTGTGACAGGATCCTGTTAAAGCTGACGCTGGTCATGTTGGTGTTGAGAAATATATTGCAGAGGTTTTCAGCAGCTGGGCTATCTTCCGTCCACAGTACATGATTGGATCTGGCAACAACAAAGATTGTGAAGAGTGGTTCTTTGACAGTAAGAGCACACATCTTTATAAACCTGTAAAGTATTTAGACATATCTAACCTTGATTGATGAGGCATGGACTTGATAAATCCTCAATGTAGGAATTGTCCGGGACAGACCGATTCCAATACCAGGCTCTGGTATGCAGCTGACAAACATCGCACATGTCAGGGACTTGTCTTCCATGTTAACACTAGCTGTAGAGAAGCCGGATGAAGCACACTCTAACATATTCAACTGTGTAAGCGGTCGGGCTGTGACTCTTGATGGAATGGCCAAGCTATGTGCTCAAGCAGCAGGTCGTCCTGTTAACATAGTGCATTATGATCCAAAAGCAGTCGGGGTTGATGCAAAGAAAGCTTTTCCTTTCAGGAATATGGTGAGTACATAAAATGAAATGGTTCCTTTGGTGCTTTGGGGGTAAATATAGAAGATTCAAAAATTTGATATCAACTCTAAGATATTTTTACCTGTTTTCTGTAGCATTTCTATGCAGAACCAAGAGCAGCCCAGGAGATTTTAGGGTGGGAAGGTACCACAAATCTTCCTGAAGATTTGAAGGAACGATTTGAAGAGTATGTGAAGATTGGTAGAGACAAGAAACCTATTAAGTTTGAATTAGATGATAAGATACTTGAGTCCTTAAACGTTCCAGTAGCTGCTTAACCCTTCGGATAATTGTGCAAGACATTACACTCCAAATCTTACAGCACTTTTTTGTATATGTATTCTCATTTATTGTACTTCTATCAACTTACCAAAATAAAATGATTTTGAGAGGTGAAGTTTGTTGCCTCATTGCTTATTTTTTGTGTTTATAGAAGAAACCAAAGAAAGTAGTATACCTTGCATATTCCCAGGCTCTCTGGCATCCTACCAAACAAATGTGGATAATGTACCAGTTCTGATTCATTTCTGGTTAAATATATTGAAGTATGCATCGTACTTTTAAGATCGTAACATTTAGCTAAGAACTTTAAATTAATAGAGCATTTTAATGGTAGAAAAATGGTATAAATGATATATCATTTTTAGCTCTCGCGTCTCTAAGAGTCAACGCCATAAGATCCATACTTTGTTTTGTGTCGCTTTAGGTGCGACCTCCATTCGAAGAGTGTTTGTAATAACTCAATTGAGTGCTCCAATTTTATTTTCTAGTTTAGATAGTTACTAACCTATAAATAACAACTCTTTCTTTCATTTGGAGCATCACAATATGATTTGAAGAGTTTTCACTTTTCTTTTCTTTTCTTTTTTATTTATTTATTTATTTATTTTAATCTTAAGCTCAATTGAGATTAAGCATCTAAGAATTTTGTCAAATTCTAGTAGTTCGAAGCTGCAATTTCAATAGAACTAGTCGTTATATCCTTTAAAATGATTGTTATAATTTGTTACTAGCTCGTGTAATAGAGTGAATAATTATCTCTAGAACAACACTCGTCAGAACCGTGTCTCAACTACTAATTGACAATTTACTTACTTTTGAGTCTGAATGTTATTAGGCAAATTGCATCAAATGACAAAAACATTTAGAAAAAAAACAGCTCATAGTATCTCTTTTTTGCATATTGTGAATATGACAAATATGACAAGTAATTAGTGATATTAAACGACTATTAGAGGTCTATCGAAAAGTTATCGGCTTTTAAATTTGTTACTTTTGCTATTTAAAATGTAGTGACATGTGTCTTATTATCATAATTTTTTTTCTATTTTTGCAAGCACCTTATATTATTAGTGTATACATTTTGTACTGCAATTATTGCATCTATATGAGGTGTAATCAGTTTGCTAGTATATTCAATTTTTATACATCATTTTTCCTAATACTCCACCCCCCATAAATGAAGTTTTGATTTTATTTTCGTCATGCTTAATTTCAAATTCTCTAAGTGTAAATATCACAAAATCTACCAAGAAAGTATAGAAAAAGTAGTAGAAATCCACAAACCTCACAGTATCAATGTTCTTGCCACTGTTATCAAATGATGCTCTTCAATTTCTGCTATAATACCACAAACCTTTCCAATTTCTGCTAGGCCCCCATACTCTCTTTGCCTCCACCACTTACAAAAGCATGTTTTGTGAAGAATTTGAAATCCAAACATGGTTGTGTTTCATATTTTCATATATATATAATATGTGTTAAGGTAACATAATTAGAAATTGAATTCTAATCATGTAAACTACAATTGTTTAAAATATATTTGATACTATATATAGTTGTCACCACAACAAATTATTTTATTCACAACCAACACTCCCCCCTCCAACTAGTTTAATATCTTTCATTGCCAGGTTGGATATCATTCTATCGAACTGTACTTTTGGTAGCCCTTTGGTCAACATCAGCAATTTTTTCAAACTAGGAAGATATGTAATACAAATTGCACCAGTTTCAAGTTTCTCTAATTTTATGAAGTGTTTGTTGATTTCAATATGTTTCTGTCTTTGAAGAAATTGAATTCACATTTGAAGAATACCCCATGATTTAGAAACTAATTTACAGAACCTAAAAACGATTTGAAAGGCTCTAAAACAAGGCTCCAATGCTCAAAACTCACCTAAAATTTAATTCACATTTTCTTGCTATGATCGTGGAACGTAACAACAAAGGTATAACACTTAACCTTTCCTTATTTTTTTTGTATTTTTAACTGTTTCAAGAATAAAAAAACGTGATCACATGCTTGTGCAGAGATTCAATTTTCTTTATACGAAATGATTCCATTTTGTAACAATTTTGTTTTTGGTTTTTGCATTTGAAAATTAAGCATATCTTCTCTCATTTTTCTTACTTTCAAATAGAAGAGTTGAATTCTTAGCCAAAATTCAAAAACAAAACACAAGTTTTCAAAGTTTATCTTTTTAGTTTTCAAAAGTTGACTTGAATTTTGAAGAGATTAGTGTAAAAGGTAACAAAGTGAGATACTTAGGAGTGAAAGAGGGTGTTTATAGACTTGGACCATGTTAATTTCCCTAAAAATGCAACCAATTAATGGAAATTTAAAAAGTGCATTTATTTATATCGATTGTTGTTTACATGTGTTTTGTAATTGTAAGGAGATGCGAGACAATTAAATTCATAATCAACAAACACAACCTAATCATGGAGCTAAGCATGATTAATTTGATTGCATTTGAAAACCACGTAAAACTCTTAAAGAGATATCATTATTGTTACTAATGTTATTGCATGAATTATGAATTTGTCATAGCTTGGTTGTTATTATTACTAATTGAACCTAAACAATAATGCTAAAAAGACAATGACACACCAACGCAAAATTAACACCTTTCAATCACAATCAAATCACATAATCAAAATGCTTAACTAAACACAATAAAAAAAAAACAATTCAATTACCTTCACGATTGAAAACTAATCATAATCGATCGATCTATCAACAGAATTTTATAACTACGATAATTTAGTTATGATAAGTTAATGTTACGATTATTTTTCAAAAACTAAAAGCTTAAAACCAAATCAAATTAAATGGGCATAAAGTAAATGTTTGAAACTCATGAAATGAAAATAATATTTGTGTTTTTTTTGACTAAAAATGAATATTTTGTTGTAACAAAAAGAAATATTATTAGAGTGGAAAGAAAAAGGGGAAATGCATCTCACGGACGTACACCCGCCAAAATAAATTAAGCATTTTTCTTGTAAAAAAATATTAAAAGACAATTTGGCTGATGATTTACAATTTACGAGACTCGCACCGACGCGCTACGGAAGCTTCATCTTGATCGAATCAGGTCTCTGATTTCCCCTAACTCATCATTTGATCAATCCTTCCTTTTTATCTCTCAGTTTGATCAATTCCCAAAGCACTCTCTAATTCCTCGAAATTATGTGCTTAGATTTTCTGGATTCTCCTCATTTTGCATGATTTCTGAGTTATTTAGCTACCGGGTTTTTGTGGGGTTTTCTTTTTCAATTTTCAAGTTTTATGATATGTAATCACGGATTGGATTGAATTTGTTGAATGGCGTTTTGATGTTCTGAGCGATATTGCTCCTCCGAGCTGGCCCTCCTCTTTTATTCTCTTTGCCGGTTGAATTTACAGTCTACTCTGTTTGATGAATTACTTTAATACTCACCTTCTTGAGATTTTATAATAATCATGGAATTGAGTGAGTTTTTGAATGCTTAAAGGTTATATTGAAGAAATGATACATATATCCAGTAACTTCTACTGTTGCTTTGTTTAAATTTATCAAGAGGTTTCCTTACTTGAACCTGGGTTTTTGTTGATTTGAGAAATTCTTTTTCTAGATGGCAATTTCAACTGATGCCATTTCCTGACAGGTACTAGTTTTTTGGCTCGGGGGGTTGCAGCAAATAAATTGATTCAGAAGTTGAGTATAAAGCTAGGCTCCTTGTTCCATGCTCTGATGATGATGCTGAGTATTAGTATCAGAGAACAGTGCAGCTTCCATTGTGATGGTTTTGCTGAATTTCGGTCATAGTGAAGTTACTAAAACTAACATCAATGGGTGTCAGCTATATAGCAATTTCTGCGGCATGTACAGCATTAAGTTTTATTGGTCTCCAGTTATGGACAGAATTATCAATAGATAACCTAAGGTCAGAAAAAATAATTGGCGAAAATCCCTTCAAGACAGAGAATGCTGCCCCTGTCATTGATTCGCTCTTAAGTTCTTATGTTACGGTTGGACTACTGGCTAATTTTGCACTTAATGTGTTTGTTCTACTCATACTATTTCTAAAGGTAAGTTTGTTATTTATTTTGGGAGCATTGTGTTTCAAAAGAAGCATGCAGCTACGAACTCTTAATTTTAAAGCAATACTACATAATGGCTATAGTCTGGTTTTGGAAGGTTCATCAAAATTGTTATTGTGTTAGTTTTTCCTGCGGCCAATCATTTTTTTTATATGAATGGCATGGTTTAAGTATTTGCAAGTTTGAATGAACTTGTAGATAAGATAAAGATGACACGGTTGTAAGAGCTGCTAAGTATAGCAAACTGACAGTCAGTTTGCTAAAATTCTACGTATCAGCTTCCTCACTAACCAATGACCAAACAGGCTTTTTAACTACTAACTCAGCTCAATTTTTTGATTATCCAACTACACTTGTATTATGCACACTAAGGAAAGGAACATGGATATATTTCATCAGGATAGTTTTGGGCTTGTGGTTGGCAACTTGGCAGTGTGGTTCTACTGTCTTTGTGGTGTGGTGGGAGGCAAACATATTTCAAAAAGGCAAGGGTTGTATTGCACCAATAGCTTGGTTAGGCTTTGGTTTGCTCAGCAATTTAAATACAATGAACATATTTGATACTCTTATTTCTTGGCTTCGATCTAGGTATCTATGATAAATTTGACTCTTACTCAAAATTATCATATTTATTGTTTACTTTAGTGAGAGGAGAGTTCTTGTCCTTCTATTTAAAGTAGAATTAGTTCAATTTCGACGTTTGGGTTAGAATTAAATGCAACATTTTTATCATATCAAATTATGTTGAGAATTAAATTCAACATCTAGTTGCTTTACACATCTATTGACCTATCCTTTCCGAGAAAGTGAATGTTTATTCTACAAAAAAGTAGATGCAATTGAATGCACCAAAAATTTATGTAGCGTGTAAAGGGCGGCATATGGGTTGTAGGAATGGAGGTGGAAGTAGAAGTTGATCCTTTCTAAAGCCACAAGCTTTGTTGAGGAAGGAGGAAATGGTGAACTTTATGTTTAGGAAGATTACTACTAGATTTAACTTGAGGGAGGTGGAAATGGGGGAATTTCGCTTTTTTTTCTTCTTCTTTTGGTTAAAGAAACATTTCATTGATATATGAAATCGGGGGAGAACCCCAAACACCAAAAGGTGATTACATCAGAGAACATCAGTTACTGACTAAAAAGGATAAACTGTAATGAGTCAAAGCCATAAACAAAACTAATTGCATAAAACAATTAAAAGGGGAAAGAGAATCACTAAAGAGCCGTTTGTTCTGTTCACTTCATGAACTCCAAAAGAGCCGTCTGTTGGAGGATTATATGGTGCAGGCAAGAGAAGCCACCTGAATTTGGAGGATGGATTTTTCAGAGAACTTTACAGGAATAGTCTCAATAATTCAACTAATATTTCCGAAGCTTTATTATAAAGCTTGTTGGAAGTCAAAATCTCCGAGCAAGGAAGATGTTCTCATATGGATTTTACAAAATGGAGGTGTAAATACCGTAGAAAAGTTGCAAAGAAAATTGTCATCAATACCCTTGCAGTCTTCAGTTTTTTGCTAGAAAAGGATACTTTACCTTTTCATTAAGGAAATGAAAAAGAGACCAATGCTCCAAATTACAACTTGCAGCCCTCACTTTGTGTTTTGTGTATGAAAGCAAGTGAAAACCTAGATCAAGTGTTCTCCTATTGCTTGTATGTACAAAGCATTGGATGAAATGTTTCAATACCCCAATCTTTCAGGGATGACGAACAAGTCTACTAAGAATAAATTTAAATTACTCTTCTTCTTGGTATCGAGTGTAGAGGTAAAGAACAATATCACAAGATCCAATGCCTCCCATCAATGACAAGGTTTGTACCAACTTTGAGACAAAAATATAGCCAAGGGTTCTTTTTTAGATGACTTCAAAAATCTTTTCCAGACATCCATCCAGTTTGTCTGCTCCACTTCTATGGTTTCAGATAGAATTAAATCAAGTAATCGATTTGATACTGGAAAAACTTCCTCTTTAATCAAGGCATGTGGTCTGTGATTTAAAGAGCTTCCCTCTTTTGTTCCTGGGGGGTAGGTTGAAAGCGTAATTATTTTGTTCATTCCAATGCATGCATACAAAGGAGATTGGGATGATGTAAGATGTTCTCTCTTCGAGCCATTTGCTGAATTTTCTTTATTGAAGGCTTGGTTAAATTGTGATGGTTTTACTTTTCCTTTGTAATTGCTTATCTTGTTCACTCCTTCCCAGAGTTTTATCTTTTGAGCACTTGTCTCTTTCTATTGTTTCAATGAAAATTTGTGTTTCTTATTAAAAAGGACAAATGTTTGATTTCATCAAAATTGACATGTATGATTCCCCTAAATCCAAATATATGATTTGATCAGTGGCATAGCTTTAATTATTGCTTGTATTTTCTCCCAAGATGTTTGTTTTAATGCTTGTAGATTTATTTTGTCAGCAGACCCTAATTTTTGTTGAGCTGTATTCATCTGAGAGTCGGAAAATGGTGGAGCGTCTTGTTAATTATGTCATTTACAAGGTTAGTGTCTTCCCACTTGATCCCCATTAAATTGTGTCTTTGTTATTTTGTACAACATTTCACGTCCTTCTGGTGGGAATACATTATTCTTGGTTTTTAATAATTTTATATTTTTATTATTTTATTACTTAAACTTTTAAGAGAAACAAATTTTGTTGATGAATGAAATTTTGGGCTCTCAACACAAATAGGCGAATTACACAAGAGATCTCCAATTAGAAATCAAAGAAGAAAGACTATAATAATGAAAAGGATGTAAATGTTGACCAACACATAGCGTGAAACAAAATCAAATCTAGAAAGTGTTCAATGTTAGTTAGAGAAACCATCCTGGAAGATCCTGGCATTCCATTATTTCCAAAGATACCAGAAACAAACTTTGTTTATGGGCAATTCTTCTTGTTGATGTTCGGCTCACTTTTCTAACTTCCCATTGGCTAGCCTATTGCTGCTTTGCACACTTACTATAGGCTTGCTTGTAGACAATGATTTTTTGCATGTTAACCTATGGATTTTTGTTTATAATCTCAAATCAAATGAGAGGATATTAAAAAATTATAAAAGCAAACTTAGCTTTTAGCAAATAGAGATTCTATTGGAATGGCCCATCTCCACTCAAACACTGAATTAAATTACATGCCCGAAAGTCCCTGGGTCATACTACATGGATGCGGTTTCAAAACCTAAACCAGTTGACGATTTAACTTAAAATAATACTTTCCAAATAGAACTTTCCTAACATCAAGTGTGGTATCTTGTTTATGATTTTGTAAATTTGTATTTGTTAATAAACATCGGACAGGGAACATTTCTGCCTCTGGTTGTTCCTCCAACAAAATATCATATTGCATTGTGGTCTATCTGGTTGGCTGTCTTATGTTCATTGAAGGTAACATACTGCAATTTTCAGCTGGATTTTGATTTGTTAGTTTCATGTAAATACCTGGCTTATTGCATCAAAACATATTGTACAGATGTTTCAAGCATTGGCTAGAGATCGTCTCGAACGTCTGAATGCATCGCCTTCTGCCACATCATGGACATATTTCTGTGTATATTCTGTATTATTGCTGGTCCTCATTGTTGACCTTTCTGGGTAATGATTAATATTTTTTCTTAGCTTAAAGGTATCCAAAATTGCGGGGACATTGAATCTTTGGTTTCATTAATATCTATTCATTATCTTAATGAAGAGGCTCATTTTCTTTTTTCTTTTTTAAAAGGATGTTCATTTGTTTATTTTTCTTTTTCATTTATTTGATTTTGGTTTTCTTTCTTGAAAAGAAAACGAGTCTCTTTAGTCATATCGATATAAATTGAAAGAGATTAATGCTCTAAGTACATAAGGGGTATACATAGAGCATAATGGGATCAGCAGGAGCAAGCGCATCCAGACATCTCAACTAGGTTGATACTCCTTAGCGCCTTCATCATATCCTTCAAACAAATATAAAAAATCTTGACTGTGGCTTATATATTCAGTTAGTACAAAAAGGACAAAAAAAACTAAAAAACACTAGCCTTACAAAGGTCTCAACATTGAAACATACAGAAGACCTTTATCGAAAAGCACAAAAAGAAGTTAACTCAAAACAAGTAGATTTGGCAAAGAAAATAAAAACGCTCCAATTTGAGTAGATTTCTTGAATGTCATGGCTCTCAAAAGGCTTGGAGAAGGAACACCAAGAGGAGCCATTCTTGCAGGCAACTTCAAAATGAGCCAACCAAGCAAAAGATTGGTCATGAAATACCCTTTGGTTCCTCTCAAACCATAATTCCGCCAAAAGCGACTTTACAGCATGTAACCAAAGTGATTGGGAGGTTTTTTGAATTGCACATCAACTAATTTCCTCGAAAGTCAGCACCAAACACCCAACATAGGTTAAAGAAAGTAAGCAACTTCTCCCAACACTGAACTGCGTACAAACACAAGAAGAAGAGATGTAAAAGGTCTTCTCCATGCCAATGACATAAAGGGCAAATGGAAGGAGAAGGACAACTTGTAGAAAGCTTATGCTGACAGAGGATACATTAAGATGACCATATATCATGATCCAAATAACAACTTGTCCATTGGGGAAGAAGGGGATAAGTGAGTTGTGAGGGACTTTACTGAGAAAACCCCATTTCCTATCAAAGACCATGTTCTTCTATCAAAGGCAACTGAAATTTCTCTTGCTGCAATTATACTGAGCAACTCATGGACCTCAAATATTCTTCCTTTTTTAACAAGTGCCGAAACGTAATGGACCAAGAGGCCAAGGAGCTGCCCCAATGGTGAGCCACTAACTCTTTTGGAAGTAATGCCACCGTAGAGTCTTGGGAACAAAATGTTGAAAGGAACCTCACCCTCCCAAGTGTCTAACGAAAAAGCTATCTGACCGCCATTTTCCAACTTGTATTTAGCTAAAGCATCTACTTTCAGCCATGTTCTAGATATACTGACCCAAAGACTTCTCAAGCTCTTTCCGTCTTTTCCAGCTGTGTGTCAATTGAAGGAATCTTTTCTGTGTATACTTCTAACCACCTTACACCATAGTAAATCATCTTCCTCGATGTATCTCCAACCCTATTTGGCTAAAAGAGCCAAATTTTTGGATTATGCTCTGAGGAAGACCTAAATGAGAAGAAAGAAAGACTACCACCTCACACCCAATGAAAGCCGCCGCCCATGATCCACCTATCCAATTGTGAGGATCACAATTGAAACCTAAAATTTGAAATTACCTTTGTTAATTCTCAATCCTGAAATAGTATAAAAAAAATAAAAAGGTTTGATTCAGCTTAAAAAAGGATTACATATAGAACAGTTTTCCTGGTGGAATTGCCTTTTCCTTTGGGCTAAAAAATTGATGGAACAAGGGGATGGTGACAGAATTTGAAGGGCTGCATTTGTTTGACTGCGACTAGTTTGGCCCCCTAAGACTTCAATTTTGCCTACCTACTCCCTTTTAAACTGTGGGTGTAGGGTGGGGTTGTTGTTTTGCTCTCATTATTATGCATTAAGTTTCTTTTTCAAAGTATTCATAGATTTGCTCGTAATTAGGCCATAGCTATCTGATCTATTATTAGCAGCAGTGCAGCTCCCTTCTTGGCCTTTTTTTTTTTAAATTTTTGGAGGGGGGATAGTGGTTTGTTTTAAATTATTTGTGTTAATTTAAGTTAATTGTCTGATTTTATCTGGTGGGAGGGAGATTATTGTATTGGACCTGGAGGCTATAAGTCATTAGGAGGGAGGGATAGAGAGAGAGAGAGAGAGAGAGAGAAGGGAGAAGATTAGTTTTATCTAGTAACACAGATCATTTCTAGAAGTGAACAACAGTCTTTGATTAATTGTGCCATGCAGTTGAAACTTTTATAATTGAATTCCTGAGGATTTGCTCCCATTTTTTCCTTGTTTCTGTAGGATAAGATTCTGTCTGATGATATACCGAACACTGGGTTTATCTCTGTTTCTCTTGTTGTTCTTTGAGCCTTTAAGCATTGCTTTTGAGACATTACAGGTAAATTCCTTGGAATTTTTCAGGATGATGATTTCTGTTTGTGATCATTTTGGCCTTTCAGTTGATCTGCTCATAATTAAATTCACATTTCATCAATTTGTGTACGGAAACTTTTGCAGGCAATTTTGGTTCATGGCTTTCAGTTACTTGATATATGGCTTCATCATTCAGCTGGAAACAACACAAATTGTCAGTTCTCTAAGTTTTTTAATATGACAATACCTGGTATTATCTTTTTGAACACATTGTCCCATTTAATGTTCCATTTAGAGCCTTGAAAATAGTAAACTAAAATTCTAAGGGTTTTGAGATGTATATATGATCTAAATAGACCATAGATGCATGTTAGGATCCCAAACCCAGAAAACACAAGTAACACAAAGATAGGATATATTACAATATCAAAAGAAATTACAATATAACCATAACTTTTCAATAGGCTATCGGACTCCCACAAACTTTTCAGTTTCCGCAATGATGAATCCATAATATGACCTCCTCTCCAAAAACCCTTAATGCCTCTATCTATAATTAAGTCACCTCTATCTAATTGCCACTTTCACGTACTAATACTTTCTATACACCCTTATTGTACTATGACAATGCACTATCAATACATGAGGCTGTTTCCATTTCGAAAAAAGACAATGCACTTTCAAAATTTATTATATTATTGTAAAATCAACTAGAATTTGTAATAAATACTTGAGACAACAAAATGATTGTTAAATATAAAGCTATTTGAATTTTTATTGATGTTGAATGCCAGTGATATCTGAAAACCAAGTGTTACATACTTGTGTTTGATTAATTATTACATGCACAAATTAATGAAAAAAACTCAATAATGTATGAAAACCTGTAGTTAATAAGCACAAAAGTTTTTTATCTTGTTCAAAAGAAGCACAAAACACAAATATTGACACAGAACATGACATATATGTGACACGTAAATTTCTGAAATAGTCAGAAATTTTGAGATTTTTAATACATATGATTGCATTCTGAAATAGCAGGAGTGTTCTTAAACACAGACATAGACCATTTCTGAAACAAAAGAATATGTAACACTTAATTTATGAAATATAAACAAAGACCACTTTATTATGAGAGATCCGTTAAATTTTTTATGTTTTTCATTTTTTCTTTTTGTTCTGATGTTTTGAGATTTTATGTTGTTTTGGCTTTTTATATCTCCGAGCATTAGTTTCTTTTTACTCTCTTAATGAAAAGTTCTACTCTCCTTTTCAATATAATAATAATAAGAGATCTTCAGCTTTATTATTTGAAATTTGTTATTCTCATTTGTATTCTTGTCTGTTATCTCGTTGTTCCTTTTCATTCTCTTTTGGGAGCTTGCATAGTGAAATTTTTTCCTTTCATTCATCAATGAAAAGTTGTCTTTCTTATTTTTTTACTTCTTTTTCTCCAAGTGTGCTTTAAGATACTTTCTACTCGTTCTTACTGCCCTGGTGGCATTCCATCTACCTGGAGTAAGTTTAAAGTTTTCTTTGTATTCTTATCCTTTTGAAGGAGCTGAGTAGACATTTTCTTTAGATTCAAATGAATTGCCAATTTCACCTTTCATAGTTTTTCAACAATTCTAAACGGAACCATTCTTTTTTCTTGTTCTTTTTCACCCCCTTATAGTTCCCTCTGAATAATTTTATTCCTTTCCTTTGATTCAAACTTTGTATCTTATTGATAGAAAAAAAAGTAATAACAAAAAGTCCAACTTGAATTGGCTGATTTTTCTTCTTGTATTCACAACTTTTAAACATCAATAAAATTCTCTCATTTGGTCTACATCACTTGTTGATCAGATATCATTTGGTTACCAGTTTTTTCTCTGTATGTAATCATTTATTTAAGAAGTTGCTCTACTGTGAACAAATATCTTTGCATTTAACTTCTGACTAATTTTTTAATATAAATGTTAGAATCCAAGTTGTTAAAAGTTGTAAAGTAAAGTAGACACCGAGTAACATGGAAACCCAAGTACCGGGAGATAAACCATAATTGACTTTCTAATATATTTCTCATATTAACAAAAGAGACGAGGGAAAATAAATAGGTTACAGGTTATGAAAAAAGAAGGAAACGATATTAGGGTAAATCCTTCCTTGGGCCAAGCCCACTAATTCTAACATTCCCCCTCAAGTTGGGACTTAGATATCAATGAGACCCAACTTGCTAACACAAAAATCGAAGTTTTATCTGAGAAGCCCCTTGGTGAGAACATCTGCAACCTGTTGGTTTGAGGGAATGTACGAAATGCATATGCTATCATTATCCCGTCTTTCTTTAATGAAGTGTCGATCAATCTCCACATGTTTAGTTCTATCATGTTGAACTGAATTGTTAGCGATGCTAATAGCTGCCTTGTTATCACATAATAATTTCATCAGCACCTCACAATTCTGATGAAGATCAGATAAAACTTTTTGGAGCCAAATTTTCTCACACACTCCCAAACTCATAGCCTTGTACTCAACCTCAACACTGCTTCTGGCCACAACCCCTTGTTTCTTACTCCTCCAAGTTACAAGATTGCCCCATACAGAGGTACAGTAACCGAAGGTGGATTTCCTGTCAACAACAAACCCTGCCCAGTTTATTTCTTCTTTATTGCTCTCTTTGTATAATTCGCTTGTAATTAGAGTTCTTATTAATAAAGAAGTTTTGTCTCCGTTTCAGAAAAAATAGACCCTACCCAGTCAGAGTCAGTATAGGCCTCAATAGCTTTCCTGTCTGTCTTTCTAAACATCAATTCTTTACCAAGAGTTGTTTTTTAAGTACCTTAGGATTCTGTTAACTGCCTCCATGTGTTCCTCATAGGGAGCTTGCATGAACCGGCTAATGGCACTCACAGCATAGGAAATATCTAGTTGAGTATGTGACAAGTAAATCAATTCACCCATAAGGTGCTAATATTATTCTTTACCAATTGGAACTTTATCACCTGAATTTCCTAGTTTACAGTTGAATTCAATGTGAGTAGCAGTAGGACAACATGCCAACATACCTGTCTTGGTCAACAAATAAGGGTATACTTCCTTTGAGATACAAAGATATCTCCTTTAGATCTAGCTACCTCTATCTCAAGGAAATATTTCAGGTTTCTCAGGTCTTTGATTTCAAACACATCATCCATCCTTTTTTTAATTGGATGATTTCAGCAGTGTCATCCTCAGATAAAACGATGTCATCAACATAAACAATCAAAATTGCGATCTTCCTAGCCTTGGAGACTTTCGTAAACCAAGTATGATCAGAAAGTCCCCCGACTGTACCCTTAGGACTTGACAAAGGTAGTAAACCTATCAAAACATGCTCTCAGTGACTGTTTCAGCCCATATAAAGATTTCTGAAGTTTACAAACCCGATGACCAAATTTGGCTTCAAACCTTAAGGGGGTCCATGTTGACTTCCACTTCCAGGTCTCCATTCAAGCACGCTTTCTTAACATCTTGCTATATAGAGGCCAATTTTTGTTCATAGTAATAGATAATATGACTCTAACTGTATTTAGTTTAGCAATTGGGGAAAAAAGTTTTCAAGTAATCAACACCATAGGTTTGAGTAAACCCTTTTGCAACTAATCTCACCTTGTGTCTATCAAGGGTTCCATCTGCCTTGTATTTGAGTGTGAACACCCATTTACATCACACAGTTTTATGCCCTTAGGGAGAGCACATATCTCCCAAGTCTTATTCTTTTCAAAGGCTTTCATCTCTTCCATAATAGCAATTTTCCACTCAGAACACTCTAAAGCAATGTGAATATTTTTCGGTATCACGGCAGAGTCAAGGCTAGCTATGAAGGCTCTGAACTATAGAGATAGACTATCACAGGAAACATAGCTACAAATACGGTGTTTCGTGCAGGATTTGGTACCTTTTCACAACGCAATGGGAATGTCCAGAGAAGGTTCATACTCATCAAGATTTCCTGAACGACCTGTTCAACCATTACCCCCAGTTTTCGCTCTTACCTCAATCTCATCAATATTGTCCTTTTCTCCCATATCTTTAAGAACAAGAATATCAGACCTATCATTCTCACTCATTTTACCATCAACACATGATTCAATAGGATTAGTCATACCTTGATCTCGAGGAGGTTTAGAGTCTTGGACTAGAGCTGACTGATTTGTAGAGGACTCAATTTCCTTTATGAGATTTCTTCTATAGTAAGTTTTCTAAAGAACTTGGTTTGTGGCTAGGACCATGGAATGAGGATCAGAGTCAGGTAAGGTAATAGGAGTAGGCTTGGTAGACTCTAAGGTACAGTTAGACTCTTCACTCACACTCTCCCCTTAAAGATGGCTAACAAGAAAGAAGGTTTGATCCTCACAAAAGGTTGTGACAAAGTATTTACGAGGATGGAAACATTTATAGCCCCTTGGTGAAGAGGATACCCAACAAACACACACTCCTAAGACCGAGGGGTGAAATTTGGTCTAATTAGGACCAAAGCTATGGACATAGGTTGTACACCCAAACACACGAAGGGGAACCTCAGAACTTAGGCGGGTAGAGGGATACGACTCCTTGAGACAATCTAGGGGAGTTTGAAGGTGGAGGACACGAGAAGACATCTTATTGATGAGATAAGCTCAGTAAGAACATCTCCCCATAGATATGAAGGAAGGGAAGTAGTAGACAACATAAAGGAACGAGCTACTTCCAAAAGGTGATGGTTTTTTCACTTGGCAACCCCATTTTGTTGAGGAGTGTAAGCACATGAGCTCTGATGAACAATTCCCCTGGAGGCTAGGAACTCACTAACGGTATGGTTTTAGAATTTCCGACCATTATCACTCTGAAGAATCGCAATTTTTGCATTGAACTGTGTTTCAATTTTGTGCTAGAAGTTCAGGAAAACAGAGGAACCTCGGATTTATCAATGATAAGAATGACAAGAAAGACCCAGGTAAGATGGATATGATAATCAATAAAAGTCACAAACCATCGTTTCTTAGAAGAGCTAGTGACCTTGGAAGGACCCCAAATGTCACTATGGATAAGGGTGAACGGTTGGTTGGGTTATATGGTTTTGAGGTGAAGGAGAAAGTGCATCCAATACTAATACAATCTATCATCTAGCCCATACCTAAACCTACTGAAGAATTAAAAATCCAACCACAATTGGGCTTTCATCACACTTTATATGAATATAAAGGAAATCTGCATATTGTTTGATAACATAGTTCGTTTTTACCACGTTAGTTCTAGGATTAGTTTGCTTTCTAAATAGAGTGCTTGTCTTCTTATATTCACAACTTTTAAACATTATTAAAATTTTCTCATTTGGTTTACATCATCTTCTATACTTTCACAAATGAAATATCTTTTTTTTTTAAAAGGAAATCAGCCTCTTTATTGATAATAATAATGCAGCTCAAAGTACACAAGGTTTATACAAAGAGTTAAAAAAAGAGATCATATAGGATCAATAAGCACACCCGGACATCTCAACTAGGTTGAGACCCCTTGGCGCCTCATCACATCCATAAAAAATAGAGTCCATATCTACAAAATATAGTGTTTAAAGTACAACCAGCATGAGCTGTGGAGCCAAAATGGAATAAAAGTAAAAGATACAAAAACATCACGAAAGAACTGCAGCAGTACAAAAGGGAAAAACAGTGGATTTTTCCGCGATGCACAAATGGAATATCAATATTGATCAATATATCCTTTACCCTCCCAAATTTAAGAGTTATACTTCTTGATGCTTGATTGAATCTTAGGCTGTAAGTTTCTGAGCAATGGGTATAATGGCAGGTTTGTTGTGGGAGTTGAAAGGCACTCTTATCCGAAATCTGGGATTTTTCCTTGACATGGCAACACTACTGATGGCACTTGGTCATTACGTGTATATATGGCGACTTCATGGAATGACATTTAATCTTGTGGATGCAGTTCTCTTCTTGAACATTCGCGTAAATATTATATGACCATTTGTACGTTAATGTATTAATTTTTGTTGCAAATTGTTTCATAACCTTTCTTACTGGAGCAGGCCTTATTAAGTGCAATTGTAAAGCGAATTAGAGGTTTCATGAAATTGAGGAAAGCGTTAGGTGCTTTAAATGCAGCTCTTCCTGATGCAACATCTGAAGAGCTTCAAGCATATGATGACGAATGTGCTATCTGCAGGGTATATGATGTTCTTTTAAACGCCTTTTGTCCCTCTCAGGTTTGAATTGATTTAAGTATGACAAAGTACGGTAATGACAGGAACCCATGGCCAAGGCTAAGAAGTTAAACTGCAACCACCTTTTTCATCTTGCTTGCTTGAGATCTTGGTATGATATGTACTTTCTTACGCAACTAGTTCATGTTTTCAAGTATGTGAGACAGTGGCGCTTAGAGACTGTCTTTTTGCATTATTTCAATGAAAAGTGTGTTTCCTTTTTTGTAAAATAAAAGTGGCGCTTAATTACAGTTAAACTATCATTCCAGGTTGGATCAAGGTCTAAATGAGTATTATTCATGCCCTACTTGTCGAAAGCCACTTTTTGTAGGCAGACAAGAAAATGATGTAAATCCTCGTGCAGGAGAAACTTTTAGTGATGAGCAGCTTGCTCGTCAGATAAGTGCAGGTCTTAATCGACAGAATGCTACTATACCCACCCTCCCTACTGGGATTTTCCCCAATCAGACACAGAATCCGGTTGAAGGCAGTCCTTGGAGGTCTGTCCTGAACCTACAAATTTTGTTTACCATTTCCAAGCATGAGTAATTGTGTTTCTTTGGAATACTTATTTTATTTTTATCAAAACTTTTTGAAGCGTTAAAATTTCAGTTTAATTTCATGAGTAATAGTTGAGTTCTAAGCTATGGAATTGGAATGGTTATAGCCACTCAAAAAAGTTGATGGATGTAGGGGTTGGAGAAGCTACCACGTTGGTTATGGTACTTCTCAATCCATCAATTTTTGTGGAGAAAGCTTCTTCAACAAGTTTTTTCTTTTGAAAAATATGACGATGATGTAATTCAGGTTTCAAAAGAAGGAAATGGAATATGCTACTTTTTAATTTCTGGGGTCTAATTGATTTATTTTTGTATCAGTGCGCTTCTAATTTAATGGCCTAGGGCCTTAATTGACTACCATTGCAATGAAAATGATTCTATTGGACTATTTACAGTCTTTTCTCCCTTTCTATATAGAAGCACAAGTCTTGATCCAAGTTGGTTGCATGACTGGGCTAGCCAGAGCATGGATGGAGCTGGTCCATCGAATGCTGCTAGATCTGTTGGATTAGGTAGAGTTCAGATGATGATGAGACATCTTGCATCTGTTGGTGAAACTTATGCCCAGACATCCATTGAAGATTCTGCTTGGAGCCTTTGGCCTCTTAATTCATCACAGGTTGTTGCTGGTGGTTCACAAGTTCCTCGAAATGTTGTTGGACGACATCCTGGTAGTATGGGTGGTTTAAATATGAATGCACCTCGTGCTTCAAATGACAATCTAGCCAATATAATTGCCATGGCAGAGACAGTACGAGAAGTTCTGCCTCATGTCCCTGATGAGTTGATTTTCCAGGTAAAATTGAAATTACCTCTCCTGGTTTATGGTTGTAGATTTTTGCATTACTTAAAATTTATTGGTTTCCTTCATGTTTCCTCCCTTGACAAGGGACTTCAATTTGGAGAGCGTATCCAAGTATGGCAAATATGAACCAGTTAGATTTTTCAACCTTGCTGCATATATTGGTCACAAATTTTTTTTTTGAAACGGAAATAAAAACTTCTTTATTAATATAAACTCAAAGTACAAGAAATCTATACAAAGAGAGCCATAAAGAAGTAATAATCAAGGGAGTCCTAGAGGGATCAGGAGGCGCACCCGGACATCTCAACTAGGTTGACACCACCTTAATGTCAAACATCATATCCTCGGCACAAGCAAACAAAACAATAAAGAAACGACAAGAAACTGGGGGTGGGGGGGGGGGCAAAAAACAAACTAAAACAGGGGGCAATCCTTCAAGGCTTCAAAAGCAGTAGAGGGCTTCGGTTTGTATAATCTGCAAACATTGAAACTGAGGCAGCATAGGATTAGGCAGGTTGAGAAAGAAAAGCAGCCCAGTTTAACAAAATGCACATCAGACACTTACTAAACAAATTGGATACGTTTTATGATATTAGACTCTTGCTATTGCTATGAAGTTTCATTAAGAAATATGAAGATTTTGCCCGATGTTTTTTCAAATGTGAACCATGTGGATCTTCCAAATATGATAAATGAAAGATCATATGTGGATATTGTTAAAAGTGGCTCATTGAGCATTAATCTCATTTATTATCATTAGTTAAGAGGCTTGTTTTCATTTATTTTTTTAATGATATTGTTATAAGTGTTAAATGGTTGAAAAGAGAACACTAAGTGTACGTGGAAAACCCTAGAACAGGGAAAAAAACCATGATAGAGAGTCTTTTATTATCTTCACACACAACGAAAGTTACAAAAGAAGACAACTTTATAGGCTCTAGCAAGCCCTAATACAGAAAAAGAAATAAACTTGGAGTAAAGTAAAATACTAAAGTACCCTAGGGACTATAAATATCAACAAAGCCCTTTATTTCCAACCTTGGAAGCACGGACACCAACACACGACACAACACGACGATATGCCCAATTTCTAGAAAAGTAGGACACACCACGTCAGAGACACGTATTTTTTTATATATATAATATATTTGATAATACTTATAGATAAATTACTCATATATGTTAGAACATAAAAATACTTCTTTAAAACATAAATTACCAAAGTGATAAATTATCCAATTTCTTACATTGCCAAGAAATGTTTCCACCTCCCTCGTTCAATCTTTCATTCTTGGTCACATATTATTGCCAAAGTGGTTTCGACCCGTCTTCAACACTAGAGGATGTGAATGTACTCACTACTGAAAGAAACGTGGATGATTGACTATTGTTGGTAGATGTAGACAAGGAGGAAGATGCCATCTAGTATAAAAAATAGAATGAATTCATTAAAGAAATGTTCTCAAAACAAAAACATTAAGATACACTCATACACCTTTCCAAAAAACAGAGACTATCTCTCAAATCTGATTAAACCATACCAAAAATTCCAGACAATATTCCAAAAACTCATAGCCTCACACCATATATGTACACATTCCACATTAAATAAATACAAAAATTCATAATTTTCTTTTCAAAAAAATGCACCATGAAAGCCCAAGGCCTAAACCTTTCATATAAATTTCAACATCTCGGTTAGGACTACATATTAATATGAAATAATCAATAAAAAAGCACATATTTATACCTATATATGTTCTGTCAAACCAGTTAAGATATTCCTCAAACAATGATACACAAGAAAGAAAGAAAAAAACAAGGGAAAAACCTTTAGACCGAGAACCAAAACAAAGGGCGAGTGCAGGTGGTATGATCGGAGTTTAGTCGTCGGTGTCGTTTGATCAGAGAGGGTGAGCGGCAGTTGCTGACGATGTTTGAACGTTGAAGATTGGCGAGGACTAGTGGAGAGTGAAGACGAGTGCTTAGGGTTTGTTTCTTATGAAAGGGGCTGAAGTTAAATAATAAAGGGGATGTGGTTTGTTTTTAAAAAAAAAAAATTTTTATGATATTATAATGTTCCAGCATGCCCCTACAGCGTGTCTTCCAGCATGTCATAGTGTCTTGGAATTAAAAAAAGAATGACATGGAAAATTGCTCGTCTGACACATGTCAAGCACATAAAAAGAGTGTCCATGCTTTGAAGTTTTCAAACACTCCCCTTCAAGTTGGGGTGTAGATGTCAATCGCACCCAATTGCTAACACATGAGCCAAAATTTGGCCTGAGTAACTCGTTGGTGAGAACATCAGCAACTTGTTGATAAGATGGAGTCTACATAATACAGATAGTCATTGTCTTGTTTCTATTTTAAAGCGTCTATCAATCTCTACATATTTCATTCTATCATGTTGTATAAGATTATTGGCTATGCTTATAGCTGCTTTATTAACAATAGAGCTTTATAGGTAAAACATTGTCTTGGTGAAGATCAAACAAAACTTTCTTCAACCAAATTTCTTTATAGATTTCCAAACTCATAGCTCTGTATTAAGCTTCAGCACTGCTTATAGCAACAACCCTTTGCTTCTTACTTCTCCAAGTAACTAGGTTGCTCCACACAAAGGTACAATACGCAAAGGTGGATTTTTTTGTCAATAACTGATTCTACCCAATCAAAGTCAATATAAGCCTTTATGTATTTCCTATCAGTTTTCTTGAACATCAAACCTTGCAGCTTTTCAAATATCTCAGAATCACATATTCCCTATGTTCTTCGTAGGGAGCTGCATAAAATGACCAACAACACTGACAACGTAGGAAATATTTGGTCTATTGTGAGATAAGTAAATTGCTTTTCCCACTAGACGCTGATACCTCTCGTTATCAACAGGAACTTTGTCAACAGAATCTTTCAGTTTCGCATTGAATTCATTTGGAGTGTCAGCAGGTTTACATCCAATCATATACCTGTTTCTTTTAACATGTCAAGGGTGTATTTCCGTTGTGAAACAGAGATCCCTTCCCTTGATCTTGCTGCCTCCCTTCCAAGGAAATATTTTGGATTTCCTAGATCTTTGATCTTTAAACTCGTTAATCATGTTCTTTTTCATCCCAGTGATCTTGTCTGTACCATCTCCTGTCAAGACAATTTCATCTACATACAATTAGAACAACAATATTCATAGATGCTGACCTTTTTGTGAACAATGTGTGATTAGAGCGTCCCTGAATGAAACCTTGGGACACAACAAATGTAGTAAACCTGTTGAACCATGCTCTCGAGGACTGTTTCAAACCATACAAAAACTTCCTAAGTTTACATACCAGATGATCAAACTAAGCTTCAAAAATTGTGGTCCCTTCTAATTCACCATTCATAAATGTATTCTTCACATCATGCTGATGGAGAGGTCAATCTTTATTGACTACAACATGAAGAAGGACCCGAACTGTATTTAACTTCTCTACAAGAGAGAAAGTCCCAAAATAATCTATCCCATAAGTTTAAGCAAACCCTTTCGCTACACATCTAACCTTGTACCTGTCTAGAGTTCCATCTGATTTATACTTCAAAGTGCAACACTGTTAAGACTCTTCCCTGCACTCAGAAAAACTCAATAACAATGCAGAAACAGAGACGGTACTTTGTGGATCTTTATATATAGATATATATCAGCAAGAACACGTTCACAACGATAGTTCAAACAGAAAATACGATAACAGTAATGCAGTATATGAAAATAGTAGAATAGAACCCCCAGCAATTCGAGGAGCTGGCTTTCTCCCTAAAAGCTCTCACAGCAGCTTTCCACAAAAATAAACCTACCTCACCAATCCTAACATTCCTTAAGTACCTCTACCCCCAGGTGGGACCCCCTTCAAAATATTCTTTTCATTTAGTTCTATTGGCTGAGCTGCCTTCTTGAACAATCTCCTTTTCACCACTTGCATCTAACTGTTTTATGCCCTTTTGGAAAAGCAGAAAAATCCCATGTATCATTTTTTGCAAAAGCTCCATTTCTTCCATGACGGTAGTCTTCCACTCAAGAATTTTCAAAGCTATATGTATGTTTTTCAGTATTGTTGTTGTATCAAGGTTTGTAGTGAACGGCCTGAACCCATAAGACAGATCACTGTTCTTTCTGGAGTAAGTTATCTAAGGACTTGTTTAGTAGGTAGAACGGTGTCATGCGCACTTAGGATGGGTTTAGGAAGGTTAGTGGTGTCCTGGGAAATCAGGATGTGTTCAAGAAGGTCAGTAGGGACTGAAGATGTGGACCAATTAGTCTCTTCACTTATACTCCCTCCACACCCCCCCGGAAGATGACTAACGAGGAAGAAAGATTGATCCTCAAGACATTTTACGTCCAAGCATTTATAACCTCGCTAATGAATACTCCACGAAGTCACATCTCTAAGCATTAGGGGTAAACTTAGTTTGATTAGGGTCATGATTATGGACCTGTAGTGCACCCAAAAACTAGGAGAGGGACATTAGGAATAAGTTGCATGGTAGGGTTCGGAGTTGGAGGGCACAGGAAGACATTCGATTAATAAGATGAGTTGCATTGAGAACTGCATCCCCCCTAAGTACGATGGAAGTAAAGTAGACAACATGAAAGACTGTGCAACCTCGAGTAGGTGACAGTTTTTTCTATCAGCCACCCCTTTCTGTTGCGTGGTATAGACACACGAGCTTTGGTGGACAATGCCTTTAGAAGACATAGAGTCATGAAGGGTATTATTAAGGAACTCACAACTATTATCACTACAAAAAATAGCAATTATGCGTTGAGTTGAGTCTCTATAGTAGTGTAAAATTGTTGAAATATCGATGAGATCTCAGATTTATTAGTGAGGAGAAAAACCCATGCGAGACCGTAGAATTTTACTTTCTAGGCCCTAGATTGATAGGTTTGGTAGCTCGAGGCAGATGAGAGGGCCAAGAGTTCAAACCATTGGCCAATCCTTTTGTCGTTAGGTTTATTGAAGTGGAGTTGAGGCTGTTTCGCTTTGAAAACATGTGGCTTGAGCACCCTTCCTTTAAGGCCAACTTTTCATCTTGGTGGAATATGTCAGTCCAAGGAAGGTGGAAGGGTTATCATTTTATGGAGAAATTGAGAGCGCTCAAGAGTAAGCTTAGAGTTCGGAACAAAGAAATTTTTGGAGATATTCATGTTAAGAAGAAAGAGATTATTAAAAGAATTGAGAAAATTGATGCTTTTGAGTTAGACGTGCCTTTGGGTGGTTCTTTGAAAGGTGAGAGAGCAATCCACTGATTTTAGAAACATTGGCATGCGATTAGAAATGGCCATGAAGTTAATCAACGGCCTTCTTTGTGAGTCACTCCAACCATCACTTAAATGCTCACTCCCTTTTTCTGCCATTCACCTTTAGCAGGTATCGATAATCTTTCAATGCTGGCCTATTCTCTTTGGAGTAGACTAGTTCTCAAACATATTATATTCCGGAGGCTTGTATCCCGACAACGGATTGTTTTCAGCATAAGTAAAGGCTTCGATAAAATGTGGGTTTCTCACTTAATGAAACGGCAAAACCGCCAAATAAAACATTCGAGCAAAAAGTGCATCCAATTGGTCTCGTGATGTCTTGGAATGATTTTTCAAGTGTACTTATATTGCCCTTTCTTTTCTTGATCTCAAACTCAAAGCTACTTATTGGAGAATTGGTAACATCCACTCCCCCATATTGATATGAATGAAGCAGATCTCAAACTCAAAGCTACTTATTGGAGAATTGGTAACATCCACTCCCCCAATTGATATGAATGAAGGTACTTTCGGTGCAAAGGAACACTTTTTGAAGCTCTACTTTCACCTACTATTTATAACCCAAAAGACCTTACAATAATGTCTAATTATTAGAATACTTCTTACTACTAATCTTACTAATATTTCTACTATAACCATAACTAGGAGTTTTACCCATATCTATTGTAGTACTAGTAATTGACAATTTGTTGTAATAGGTTGTTGCATTTACCAACCATGAAGTTATGATGCAACATTAGCTACTCTTCTGTATTTATTTACAATCACATGTTGTCTATAAAACAGTATGTTGAATTTATATGTTAAGCTCAACACTCATTTACATTCATTGTAAGACATTTTTTGCAATATGCTCCCATCTCTTTCTGTATGCTTTAGAGTGATCCCCCATTTTGCAGGACTTGCAGCGTACAAATTCTGTCACAGTCACTGTGAATAATCTTCTTCAAATGTGACTCTCATGCCAGTGGCATCCTTGTTTGCTTGTGCTGCATAAGATGTCTTCAGATCCTACCCTCCCCACCTAGCTAAAGCTCAAGGAGGATAGGTAAAGGTAATCACATCGGTTAAATTAAGACATACAATTTCTTCTCATCTTTCTTTGTCTCTGCATTCGATCATAAATTTTTCTCCTTTTAAATATTAAACATATATATGATTTCAAGTAGCCAATTGTATCCAGCTCTGTTTCAAGAGAAAAAGATGTGAAAAACTCTCATTTTATTTCCCGAGATGCAGATTGCAGATCACTGCATTCCCGACCCTGAATTACTGTGTATTTCTCTACATTACTTTGCAAAAACCTCCATAATAAATGGAGTACTTGGCTATTGTACATATCAATGTATATATCGTTGTATTGTTTG
Organism: Cucumis hystrix; assembly: GCA_025688845.1. Classification (NCBI taxonomy): domain Eukaryota; kingdom Viridiplantae; phylum Streptophyta; class Magnoliopsida; order Cucurbitales; family Cucurbitaceae; genus Cucumis; species Cucumis hystrix. The sequence continues at coordinate 4,736,574 of CM046887.1, forward strand.
TAACTGTAAGCCAGTAGTTTCTCCTGACATCTCTTTGCAGCCGAGAGTTATTGCCAGCTAAAGGGATAGGAGGATTCAGAATAAAATGGGCTGCACTTCCATTTCAAGTATCGTTAATTTGGATGAAGCTATGTACCTATGGGTTGATAAATCTTTAATGATATCTGTTTTGCAAGCACGATTCTGAGATGTTTGGTAAATCAAATTTGCAGATGACAATGTGAAAGTCATTATTAACATTCTTTCTCATGTTGAGTTATAATTCAATGTATGGGTGCATCCGTTTGGGGAAAAACCCAAAATTTAAAGTTTTGCTCAAACCAACTGCACCCATCGTCTGTTCAGGTTGTATCGATTTGGTTTCACCATTTGGATGTGTACATGCAGGAAATGGATTATAGTGAGCCGAATTGGTTTTTAAAGAACCGAACCTGATATAACCAAGTTGATCGCTTTATATTAAAATTTAGGTATTGTATCAAAAAAGCTTGAGATTTGAGATTCATCAAAGTTTGCCGCGTTTGATGTTTAAGATGGAAAGACATTTTCAAGCTAACCTTAGTTTGGTTTTAATTGGTTTGCACTCTCTCCCTTGAATTTGAAGTTTCATCTTTCGTTCCTACAATTGTTGAAGATAAGCTTTTTGCCTTTACGAGAAGGTAAATTTGGCTCTCTTGGAAGGGGAAAAAAATATAATCTTATGTTGGTCCTAGTTACCACCCAGTTTTAAATTTGTCATAAATTGGATAAAAGGTCTTTAACTAACAAATCTATTAAATTTAGACAAAATACATGAAAAAATTGGTGAGAATATTTACCAAACATAACAGAATTTTAAAATCTGAATGATGGATACTAATAGGTGTTGATGGGTTTATATTTGTGTCTATCGACAACCAACAACATAATGACAAGTTTGTCATTGTTGATATTTGTATGTATTGCTATACTTGAAAATATGCAATTTTGGTTGAGAGTATAAGAAAGATCATTAAAAAAACAAAACCATTAAAGGATAAATATTTAAAAATTAATATTTATATACAGATGTAGAAATTTCAACATTCGCCTTCAAGTTCGTTTTAAGATGTCTTTCTTATCCAGCTTGTTAATCAATCTGTCCAATTGTTTCTTTGGAAGATAAAGATTATAAATTGTTCCTACTTCAATTTTCTCTTTAATAAAATGCTTGTCAACCTCGATATGTTTTGTTCTATGATGAAGAATTGGATAATGTGTTATAGAAATCATGGCTTTATTGTTACAATAAATTTGTATGGATGTGGTTAAAGAAATCTTCAACTCTTGGGTATACCTTTGATCCATATGCCCTCACAAATTTCATGAACTAAGGTTTTGAACTCTGCTTTAGCACTATCTTTGGTCACCATATTCTATATTTTATTTCTCCAAGTAACCAAATTTCCTTTGACAAAAGACTAACAGTTAAAAAGGTAGATTTTCTATCTATAGCACTTTCAACCCAACGTGCATAGTAGATATTTATTTAGAAGCGAATATTTCTTTTGAATAGAATACTTTCTTTAATTGACTCTTTCAATTGCCTCAAAATTTTGTAAGCGGCTTTAAATGAGTCGGTCTAGGAGCATGCATAAATTGACTAACCATGTTCACAACATATGCAATATCAAAACGTGTAAAAGACAAATAAATCAATCTACTAACAAGTATTTGATATTGTTACTTGTCCTTTATTTCTTATACTTTTGCTACTTGTAGCTTTAGATTAGGTTCAATAGGAGTTGTTGCAACCTTGAAGCTTGTTTCTTGACATAAGTCAAGGACATCCTTTCTTTAGTTAACAAATCTTCCCAAGTTCTTAGTTTGAAACTCACATGTCAATTTTTTCTTGAGATCAACTAAACATGCTTCATCGTCACTTGCATGAATGATATCATATACATAAACAATCAAATTTGAGGTTTTATTATTCTCTAAAGTGTTTACAAAATAAAGTATGATTTGCTTGATTTTGAAGAAATCTATAACTGGACACGACTTAGCTCTTGGGACTACTTAAGACCATAAAATGATTTATTTAATTTTCAAATTTTACTCCACCCCAGTCTCTTTTCAAAACATAGTGGTAAGCTCATAAAATCTCTTCCTCATGATCATCATTCAAAAGGGCATTTTTCATGTCATGTTGATAAAGCGGCCAATTTAAATTAAGTGCAAGAGTCAAAAGACTCTAATGGAGTTAATTCTAGCAACATAAACAAATGTTTCCCAATAGTCAATATCGTATCTTTGAAAGAATCCTTCAGCTAACTAGTTTGTTTTTGTATCTCTCAAACTACCATCAACATGACATTTATAGTAAACGTTCATTTAACCCCATTAGTTTCTTATTTTTATGCAAATCTGCTATTTTCCAATTTCCATTTTGTTTTAGAGCATTCATCTCCTCCATAAATGTTAATTTTTAATTTGGATCATCTAAAGCCTCATATTCTTTGGAACAAATAAGTTATCTATCCAGATGTAAAAGTTCTATGACTACTCAACAATTTTTTATATGACATAAAGTTTGCAATGGGATAGTTGGTAAAACTTCACATACCTTTTCTAAGGCCAATGGAAACTTTGAGATCGACACAACTAGCAAAGTACTTTGAATAGTTTCAGTTGTAGAAATGGAAGGAGGGTTACTAGCTTCATTAATCGAAATCTCAAATTGGCTAAGTGATGGAACGACGATCTTATCTTGACTCCATTGATTGAATGTTCTTCAAGTATAAAACTTAACCTCAGGCACTAGATCAACATCATAGAACAATTAACATTTGGACTTGAAAGAGGAATACAAGTATCCCAACAAAATTCTTATATATTTGTCTATCAGAACATTTATAACTTTTTTTTACTTGAAGAGTAGCCCTCAATAATGCATTTAACACCCTTGATCAAGTTTGGACCGAAAATAACTTGGTCTATGGACATAAGTAGTACACCTAAAAACTTTGAGAGGTAACCGGATTATATGTAGGATGCTAGAAATATAGTTTTGAGACAGTTGATTGAATTTTTTAAATTCAAGATCTTACTAGGCTTTCTGTTTATTATATAGGTAGTTGTGACAATTGCTACCATCACAAGTATTTTGGAGCATGCATGGAAAACATTATATCACATGCAACTTAAGTAAATGTTTTTTTTTCTTTCACCAATCTCATTTTACTAAGGAGTATTCCGACATGTAGATTGATGAATAATTCATTTGTCTTTCAAAGAATCACCAAAAAGTCATTAAAGTCCTCAGTTCCATTATGAGAGTATAAAACACAAAATTTGGTTTGAAATTGTGTTTTAATTATATTGTAAAAATGTTTTAAAATGTCTTTCACCTCAAATTTTGTTTGCATTAAATAAATCCAAGTTAAGCGATAAATAAACCCAAGATAAACGAGTATGATCATCAATAAAAGTAACAAACCATATTTTTTTTTCACTATCAATAGTAATTTTATAAGGACCGCACACATCACATCACTCTGAAATTAAATTGCAACGACTCACATGACTATAATTTTTGCATTGTTGTTCAACCATTTATTAATAGAGAAGGATAAGTTAATGATATGAAAATCCTAGGATTTGAAAATTAGGAAAACTTCTAATATCAAATTCTAATTCCTCAAGTCAAATTTACAACAATTCAAGGAGAAGAACTCAATATTTGAACACTCCACAGGCAAGGTGATCAAACTACCTGAATGCAATTCTATAACAAAAATGGCAAAGGTTGATGATGAATCTCTATCATAAATTCGAAAAAAAATTACATATTCCAAATTCAATATGTCGAGACCTGTTTGTACAACCTAATGTCTAGGCTTTATATAACCTCCCAATAAAAACCCTAATCCAATTAAATCAAAACATAATACTAACCCTACTTAAAATGTCACTATAAAACCGAAAAATAGTAAAATTATATCAAAATTATTAAATAAAATATAATTAATAATTTGATGATTGGTCGATTCTTAGTATTGCTAGGAATGTATGTTAGCGACAGCGAAAAACGACCAACAGTGAGTGGGAGCGATTCAGTGAGATCTAAAGAGAGTGGCAACAACTAAGAAACTTCGACGAAAATTGAGAAATATGCCGATGGAAGAAATTGAAATGAAGTAAAACACTTTGAAACAGGGCAACACAAATATGAGGAGAAACATAAAAAAATCGAAGAAGAAAACACACACCGAAGCAAAGGTGACTCAAATGTATAGATAAGAACCGTGAAGGTCGATTGAGAACAAATCTGAAGCAACGCTATTCAATGGAGACGTTGTGGTAATAAACATATATTTTTGTTTGGACTGACAGAAAAACGGAGTGAAAGTAACATATCTACATGAAGTCTACCTCCATCGAGAACGGATCGCCTCGACAGAGTCAGAAGAAGCGTGATGACAATGAAAAAACCCTAGTAGGTTTGCACTTATACCATATCAAGATTGAAAGAAATGAAGATGTTGTATTCAATACTCCTATGAAATGTTACAAATGAGAGATTATAAATATAGAAATTATATGAACTCACATTAAATAATCAATACATAGTTGATAATATATTTGACAACTACTCCATTAAATATTTTAATATTTATATCCTATTAATAAATGAATCAACTATATTCAGTTTGTTGTGTTTTAAAGCCAATATAAATCGATCTGTTCAGATAGGTCCAATTGTTTATTCAAACTAAATCGAAGTGCACATTAGTGAATATACAATTAATTAAAAGAAATTACGGTGGATAAAAAAAATTAAACTATTTATAAAATATAGCATAATAATAATAATAACAACAACAACGAAGAATTTAATAGATTGGGTTATATTTTGATAAATAGTTTTAATATTTTAGGAGGAACATTCCACACAATATTTAATAAATTTTGTTATTTTTATTAATTTTGTTATATGAAACCCATTTATTTTATTTTTGCTAATCCATTAATTAAGCCAATTGATTTATGTATTTTTTTTTTATGTCTCAATATATCAGAAGAGCTGCTCTCCAGTACGGTCATTCCCCTGATGGCTTTTCGAATCTTCTTCCTTTGTCTTTGCGAACTTCATCGTTCATAGATGCCATTTTTGAATTCCTGTCTCATTCAGCGGAGTCCGAGAAGCAACCGAAATGGACGAAGCTAAGGCAATGGCTGCTCAACACCAACAACAGCTACTCTTGCAACAGCACAAACAGCAACAGCAACAGCAGCAACAGCAGCAACAAACGCAGCAGCACCAGCAATTTCTTCTTCTTCAACAATTGCAAAAACAACAGCAGGCTCAACATCAGGCTGCTGCTATCTCTCGCTTTCCTTCCAATATCGATGCCCACTTGCGCCCACCGGGTCTTCATCTCCGCCCTGGATCCATTAACCTTCACCAAAACCCTAACCCTAATCCAACCGCTTCTGTTTCTAATTTACAGACTAACCCTAGTCCCAGTCAACCACCGTCTCAACAATTGCAGCAACAGCAACAGCAACAACACCAGCTGCAGCTGCAGCAGAGGGCAATGCGACCTGGGAACCAGGCCGAACTCCAGATGGCTTATCAGGACGCTTGGCGCGTTTGCCATCCTGACATTAAGCGCCCCTTTGGATCCCTTGAAGATGCTTGCGAAAGGTTTGTCCTTTTCTAATGCGTTTTTTTTTTTTTTTTTGTCTAAATGTTGTATGATTACGTTTTGGAGCCTAATGTTAACGAGTTTTTTGCATTTATTTGCCTAAGAATTTCTCATTGCCTAATTACTTGCATTTTTTATTCTTAAATTCTGTTTCGGTCATTTGTTGTATACTGCAGGGGATTTTTTAAGTTTAGGGCCATGTGAAATTTGATTCTAGAGTATGCTTGCTCAAATGTGGAGCTAAATGACATGATATATGTTACAGGAAACTGGTGGTATATGTTTTAAGATTAGTAGGTTACACAGCATGAAGAATTCGTTTTCATTGAATGGAATGCATCTTGTGCAGTAGATTTAGATTCCTCTTTTTGTAATTATGACTTGGATGCAAATTCAAATTATTGCTTGGGTTGTTCAACTTTTGTTTCTCATCTCGTCATGTTTGTTGGATAATTATAAAAAAAATTCATTATTATTCAAGAAGATTCTTAAAGACAATTTTGGGCCATTGAATCTCACAGTTTCTCCAAGATTAATTTATTTCCATTGGATCTTTTACATCTCTCTAGAACATTCATCATACACATCTATCAAGGAAAAATTAGAGCCATTGGATTTGCTTGATGGCCAAGTATCTTTTGGCTATAAATAGGTGAGGACCCATGGTTGCCAAACCATCTAAAAAATCTCCAACAAGTTGAGTGAGATATAAAATAGAGAGCGTTTCTTCTTATAAGAGAGCTTTGTATTTGTCAATAAGAAATAAAGTTTGCTCCTATTTTATATGGTGAATTCTTCTATCCTTGCCCTTGGTTTTTACCCTAATTTGTTTAGGGTTTTTCCACATAAAATTTGTGTTATATTCTTTCTCTTCTTCTTCTTTATTATTATTGTTCTCAATCTACTTTAGTTGCAATCTTACCCTATTCAATCACACTTTGTATTCACAACAATGTTCGCAAAGCTGAACATCTTGTTATTTTTTGTTTTCTTTTTTTCTTTTTCTTCTTTTAATGAAAAATCGAGCTTTTTTTTCTTTTTCTTCTTTTAATGAAAAATCGAGCTTTCATTGTGAGAAAATGAAAGTTGGAATACAAAATAACAACCCGGCAAGTAAAACCAAATCCTAAAAAAGTGAAAAGGGCTCCCAGTTCAAAACAGTTACTTGAATCCTTGGACTCTTGAGACCTAAATAGAAGCATGACACCTGATGAGAGACCACATCTTTTCTCACTCATCTAGTGAATTATGGTGCACCAAGGACTTTTTAGGCACTAGGCAAAGTTTGAATAATTTTGTTTCAGCAAGACAACTTTTCATTTGTAATATCATATATGAAAAGGAAAACCGTTCATGAGACAAATTCCCAAGGGAATGAGAAGGAAAAAAAATGCAACTAGGTCAACTACGAGCATTACAACCAACAAGATATGTAAAAATCATAAAGGATTAGCCAAAAGACTAAAAGATCTGAGGACAACAAGACTCAGAATCCACCGGCTCCAAAACAAATAGCCCCATAGTAAAGCTCTGCCAGCCAAACATAGGAGAAAAAGCAGCCCATAGAAAACCATTTGACAAGTCCTATCTTTTGGTTCTTTTTGTAACAATGTACAAATTACGTCTCCTGTGCACTTTCTGTAGTTATGGTTGAAGTCCTATCTTTTGGATCCTTTTGTATAAAATGTACTAATTACTCCTATATGGAGACCTAGACACAGAAAGTTGTAATTATAGCTGAGCTCCAATCCTTCTAAATGGGGAGGCTGTGCAACACTAATTGTTGATTGGGGAGGGGGGAGGTTTCTCACCCCTCTGCCCTTAGGTTGTGTTCTATTAGTGCTTATTGCTTAATACAAATTAGTTTCTCATCCAGAAGAAACAAAGTTGTGAAGCTTTCAACGATCCAAATTTTTAAAAAATATTTAGTTTTCAAAACACCCCTTGAAATTGAAGAGTTCATCCAGTTGTCTACAAAAACTCTCAGCAAACGTCCACAACCAATGAAATCGATAAGAGTTCTATGCATGTTTAAGATTGACAGACAGGAGGGTGCATTTTTCCTTTTTTTTTCATGTGTTTGGTTGGTTTTTCGATTGCCAACTACAGAAATTGCAGGAAATGATCGGTAAGTTCCTTTTCCATTCTGCGTTTCGAGAGAAGGGGAAGTTCTTGTGGTAGGCCAGAAGCATAGTTGTGGGGGCTAATCTTTAGAGGAGTTAGGGGGCCAGTGATCTTTGGTCTGGTAAGGTTAAACATATCTCTTTGAGCGTAGTTGACAAAGTGTTTTTGTAATTATTTGTGAATCCTCATTTTACTTGATTGGAGTTCCTTTCTTTTGTGGGGCTCCCTTTGGTGGGCTTGGTTTTTCTGAAACACTTGTGTTCTTTCAATTTTTTCTCAGTGAATGGTTTCTCACAAAAAAAGAACTGTGCTTCTTTGATATTAGATCAAGATCAAGGTAAAAGCATACGTTACTTGAGGTTCCACTGTTAATTAGATGTATTAGATGTAGTATGCCTCATAGAATATTAGGGGTTTTATTTTAACCATGTATATTGGTTAAAAAATTTTTGAAGGCTTTTTGACCCTATGAGCAAAAGGAAATAGTGGTCGGTAGTTGACTCAAGGGCTTTCTTACTGTTTCATAGTCTGTAGATAGCCCAATCTACCCTATCATAGTGAGATATTTGAATTGAAAGTGATATTTTGTTTTTTAAGCCTATAAACTTGATTATGTAAATTGTACATTCATCAAAATCTTTGTTTCTCTTCCTTCTTCATCCTTGTTTTCTCTATGGTTTTTTGTTATATTGTTGTCTTTTATGTTTTTCACTTGTAGTTTGTGTCTTTTGAGCAATTACCACCTTTTTCTCATTATATCAATAAAAAGTATTATTTTTTGTTAGACAGAAAATGGTGGTTTGTTTCTTATTTAAATAAAAAAATGAAGTTAACCTTCCTGAATTATAAGAGGACTTTTTTCACCATTTCCATGACTTTATTTAAGGCTCACGCCTTTTGTTTCGTTTAATTTTTCAAGAAACAAAATTAGCACATTGGTTCATCTTCGTTCTAATTTTGCATTGGGCTTCCAATCCAAACTATTCGCTTTGTCCTCCCTTGATTCCCTTGGAGTTCTCCGGTGGCATTATTATTTCTTATAATGAAGAAGGATCCATGATCCTCAATGGAGGTGCGTTTTTTCTTTCTTAATTGGAAACCTCTTGTGACTGCAGCTATTTCTCAAGATACATCAAAGTCTTGTGCTCTTTAGTGAGGAAACATGGATATCGTTTGGTGATTCTATTGTCTAGTTGTGGTCTTTTGGAAAATCCCTATTGAGTTACTTGTGTCATGAAGCTTATAGACCTCTCAATGGATATTCATGACCCAACCATTCTTGAACAAAATCTGTCTATTGATTGTACAAGTACAACTATGTCCTTGAGTTCAAATGAAGCGATCCTACTTCTGAATGTGGATAAGATCCATCAGCAGATTTTGAAGAGGCATCCACATTGGTGTTCTCAATGTTTTGTAAGGCTTTTTTAGGCTTATGCTTAAGTCAAGGCACTAACTTTTAGTTTTGAGGCTTGCACCTTTGTGAAAATGCACTGAGGCTTCAACTCTCTACAATTTTTGAAGCATCTAAAAGAACAGTGTTTTTTATTTAAGGGATAGAAATAAAATTCCATTCTTTTTGTCTGATCTCTCTTTAAACTGCTCTTGCTCTGCCAATAGAATGTACAATGTTGTTTCTCCTCATTGGTGTTTGCTGTAAACATGCTAATACAGCTGCTGATAATGCTTTCCTTCATTACTCCTTGACATCTTCACTTTAGTGGAAGCTGTTGAACTATTTTACCATATTTTTGGAGGTCACCCTAGGTCTACTGTAGTGCTGTCAATCCCCTCCTTCAAAACTGTTTGTTTGATAAAAAGTCAGGGGTTGTAAGTGGCAAAGTGGCCTTGCTGCCACTATCTACTGAGATTCAATCCTTCGTTGATCCAATTCAAATAAAAAGTCAAGGTTCTTATCAGTGCAGCATCATTTATGTTAACTCCTTAGACTATCAGGCAGAAATGCTGAATGACTTGAAATTATTGAAGATCTGTGAAGGGAGTTTGGTTCATCCAGTGTTTCTTCTACTTATTCCTCTCTCGAGATTCTCCTTTTCTCAATTATAGCATTTCCTCGATTGTACCTTACTAGATTTTTTGTAGTGTTATCTGGACGTTTACACGTCGACTAATCTCACGAAACAATCCGCCAGACCCGACAACATTTGGGTGTTAAAGTAGCTCATAGGATATTAATTTCTAGGTAGGTGGCCACCATGGATTGAACCCATGTTCTCTTAGCCATTTATTGGAGTTGTATCTCCTTTTTAATCACTAAGTCAAACCCATGATGGTTAGTAGTTCTTGTTTCTGATCTAACTTTTTTATTAGAAGGATGTTTTCTAGGTAAGATCTCCAATTTTTTAGTTCTTTTTTTTTTTTACGGAACAAGCCTCTTTATTAAAGAAAATAAGTGAGACTTTGAAACTCAAAGTACAAGAGTATTATACTAAGAGCAAAGAGAAATTGGAAACTATACTTAGGGCTACATAAAATATGGCAACCTATGAATCAAAATCAACCAGAAAAGTAACAAGCAAACAAAGCCTCTCGAAGACAAAACATCTGTAGAAGGAAAAATACAAAGCAAAACTTAAAAACTCTCTCTAGAGTAGCCCATTCAAATAAAAACTTGCAAACCCAAATCTTTAGATGAAAGGAGAAAGAGAAGTGCCAAGTAGAAGCAACCAGTTGCCTTAAATCTGTCTTATTGGGCCAGTTAGTATTAAAAGTGTTTTTCCTTCTCTTTCAATACCTCTTTTGTTTGTGAGCAAATTTACAATATTATTTAGAGAAAAATGCACTTTTGGTCCCAAAGGTTTGAGGTTGATATTTGTTTGGTCCTTGAAGTTTTAAAATAAACACTTTAGTCCCTGAAGTTACTTAGACCATTAGTTGACCAACAACAAAATGATGTGCCTATTAGATACGAATAGTTAGTTTGCTTGTTTTGTAAAAAAATATTATAATATTATTTTCTTTTGAGACAGCCTTTTTATTAATATTAATATAATAATAATGAGACAAAAGCTCATAGTACAAGAGAATTATACAATGAGCATGTAACCTTGGTCCAAAGAGGGGGAAAAGATGCCACACCACAAGATCTTTGTATTGTCTAAGGTTTGAGATTGATGTCTATTTTCTTTGTATTAAGATATTTACTAGTGTCTCAACTCTTGGTTGCTTTGGTTCTTTCGTTGTTTCTACTTTGTGATCGTTTGTTGGTCGTTTTTCCATATGTTTTGTCTAGGTTCATCTTTGTTTAGTTTGTTTGGAAGACTTTGTCTTTTTCTTATTTTGCTCTTAGTATATTACTCTTGTACTTTGAGCATTAGTCTCATTTATTATTAATAAAGAGGCTTGTCTCCGTTTCAAAAAAAATATTTCTTATCAATTTGCAAATTTATTGTGAAGAAAATAAGACCCATGGGAGTGGAGCTTGAGATGGGATGAAAAAATGAAAATTTCATGGTAAATAAGAAGATAGGCAGCCATGGAAGTGGGGAGCAAAGAAGAAAATCAGACAAAAAAAACCTGAAGATTGAGGTTCGGAGAAAGAAACAAAAATTGGAGGTTTAGGGAACGAAAGATTGAGGTTTGGAGAAAGAGAAAAAAATGAGGTTTGGAGAAAGAAAGAAATAAAAAGGAGACAATGAAAAAGAAAAAACGAGATGGGGATAGCAACGAAAGGAACAAGAAAAGGAGAGGGAATTTAAAACTTATTATAAGAAAGGGTGCAGTACCATAATGGAATGTTGAAGGAGAGGAGGGGAGGGGAGAAAACGGGAAGAGGAAAGGAATGCTACATCACAAGAAAATAATATTATAATATTTTTTGTCAAATCAGCAAACTGACTAATTGTATTTAACAGCTTCATCATTTTGCCATTGGTCTAAGTAACTACGGGACCATTTAGAACTATTTCTCAAACCTCAGGACTAAAGTGTTTATTTTAAAGTTTCAAAGACCAAATAGACATCAATCTCAAACCAACCTTGGTACTGAAAGTACATTTTACACTATTATTTATTATGGTGGGCAATCATTTTATGATTCATTTGGATTAAAGTCCATTTTGTATTTGACTTTTGGACTCCATTTTTGTTGAGCTTATTTTTTGTTTGCCTGCCAAAAAAGAAGTCTTCTTATATTTTCTGTATTCATTATCGTTTCCTGCGGTTCTGTTGTAGGATGAAATTCTTTTTCTGATTTTCCTGTTTAGTGGTGATTAATTTTTAACCATGCAGTTGTATAATTCTGAGAACTTCAATTATCTTTTTATGAGACATTTGGATGCCAATAGCTATTTGCAATTTCTTTTTATTATTATTACATTGTTTAGGTGGATGGGGTGAAATTGGAAATGGAAACTGACCTGTTTTTATTATTACTATAAAGAGAGTTCCTTGTTGTATAGTTAAAATTGGTTAAATTATTGTTTGGAGAAAGTTAGAATTTATTCCTTTATGGTTTGATAATAAAATCTTTGTAAATAGTCCTCGAGGATTTTATCAAACTATAGGAAATTCTAGTTATAAAATAGAATCTAAATTCTAACCTTCTTCAAACTAAAGGGACCAAATTTGTAATTGAACTTTTAAAGCATTTAGCTATTTGTATCACAAAATTTCTCCACGTTCTATATAGTTGAGATTCTCAGTCCATCGTTATACATCGAGATGTAGAAAGAATTACAATAATCATATACGTAGAGCAGGTGGATCCATTTTAGATTTAAAATAGTTCCATGTGGTCTTTGCCTATTCCTTTTGTTGGTTGGTTATTTGTATTTTCTTCCGTTCTCTTATTACAATTTGATCATTCGTTGACGTAATGTGCAAAAAACATTGTACAGGTTGCTGCCATATCATGTGGTGGCTGACTATGAGGCTGAAGAAGATGATAGAATCCTTGACTCTGATCCAACTGGCCAAATGCTGTCACGCTCACAACAGTGGGACCATAACATCTCGGCAAAAATTTCCGAGTTCATTGCCACTTTTGAGAAACAGGTGTTGGCCTTCAACATCATAACTCGCAAAAGAGCATTGGGGGAGTTCCGTTCAGAAGAAAGATTGATGTTTGAACAAGCCCTTATGCAAGAAGAGAAACGGAACCTTCAGGAACTGAAAGCTGAGATTGAGTTGAGAGGGAAAGCAAGCAAAGAGGCTCATGATGCCAAAACACGAATGGCCGCTATGATGCAGACCGACCAAACACGGAGTGAACCACAGGCTAATGAAATAATGATTCGAGCTTCCATGAGAACAGGTGCGCATGTTGGATCCCAAAGCAGCGATGTTCCGGTTGGGGACCAGGAGCAACCTCATCCAAGTGAAATGATCAATGGATGGGGAAACAACACACAGGGAGATGAGAAGGAAGCATCAGAGGACTTATTGAATGATGAGGAGGCTGAGAATGGCGACACAGGCATGCATGATAGTTGGCGCGAAGTTGGGGAATTTGATCTAAATTTGAGATGAGAGATGTCGGTGGAGCAGCTTAACAATGGAATGGGTCAAAGTGAAGTCAGGTTGGATGAAGAATGTTGAGGATTTAGCTGTTTCCTCCAATCAATGCAAAATAGTTTGTCAACTCTGTATAAAGAGAGGTGCTGCGTATTTGAGGAACAACAAATTGGAAGCCAAAAAGGCAAATTGTCCATTGAACTGGAGGACGATGGTATACTGGATCTTTTAGTAGAAATACATGTCTTGCTTGTACTTCTGTATTTGTGACAAAATTACTACAATCGGTATGATGTGTTAAAAAGAAGATTTGGAATGGAAGAAGAAATTGAGGAGGAATCTTCCTTATATTGTACCCTTGTCTTCACTCTACATTTAGGGCAACGTCTTTGAGTTGCTTTCACATTTAGGGATGCTTCATGGGCAAAATGCAATGTCAACCACACCAACATGAATGATTTGATCCAATCTGTGTTGTGTGATTGCCATTTTTTTAATAACACTGATCTGCGACCCTGGACGTTCTTGACATTAAGGATGAGCACGATAGAAAAATCAAGCTGGCCAACCAAACCAAAGTCGGTCGGTCGGTTTCGAAAAGTTTTAAATCGAAGATTTTCAAAAAAAAATGTGTTAAATCAATCAACTATTGCTCATCGATGTCGAAATCAGTTTTGCCAAAAAAATCGATTTCGACCAACCGATTTTCACCCCTACTTGAGTTAGAGAAATTATTATTCGTGTCGATTTGTCATATAAATACTATTTACGTTGGAAAAGTATATTTGGATAGATTGGGTAAAAGTATATTTGGATAGATTGGATAATTTACTTGGAAAAGTATATTTGGATAGATTGGGTAAAAGTATATTTGGATAGATTGGGTAATTAATAACTAGTTTATAGTGCTCAAGACTGGAAATTATGCTTTCTTTGTTAATTAAAATTGTTAGAAAGCTTTCAAATCAATTTTCTTTTCCTTAAAAAAAAAGTAACAAAAACCACAAAAGAAAGAGGCATACGTCCCCTCATACTCGTATTCTCATATGGTTAGTCAAGCGGTGTAGCTTGGAACTTCTATCGAGGGAAACTTAAACAAGTTAGATGAAATTTTGAAAGTAACATAGATCTCAGTTGAGATGTTTACCAATAATTCCTCGTTGTGAAGTTGAACCATTGGTAACAAAGCATTTGGGGATCCAAAATTGTTCATTACACTGTTATGAAACAACTAAACCTCCAAGAACTTTTCAAAAAGAGAGAAACCAATCAATAAAACAAACATTTCTGGAAGAACAGGTGGTCAATTACACCTAGTGAGATATAAGCATGACGTACACCTTTCTGTCTTTTCAGCCCAAAATATATCACTCATTGCTTCACTCAAATTTCCACTCCATTGAAACACAATGCATCAAACCTCTAACCTATAGTAACTAACCAACTGAAAAGGGAGGTGAGAATAAAAATTGAGATCATAATTTGAAAATGGGACAAGCAAAGAATACACAAAATCTGAAATGATCCTACAAAATATTGGGGAGTTGAGAATCTAATCTCTGTTGCAATTCCTTGATCTTCAAAGAAAGTTCTATCTTCTGCTCCTTATAGCTTTGCAACAAATATTCTTTTCCTTCTATCACATCCTTTAAGTCTCCTACCTCTTTTTTCAACATCTCAATTCTCTCCCCATCTCCTCTTACTATCTCAGGTGCCTCAAAATTGCAATTAACATCCATATAACCATTTGCTTGACCGTTTCTCGTCTCACCCGACCAACTTCTTACTGACAAAGATGACTTATCGTTGGGCCCCACCTGCCCCAAACAGTGATCTGCAATTGCTTTTCTGAGCCTTTGAATCTCTCTCTCCGAATCAAACAAGTCTTGGTTTGCTGCATCGAGTTGTGACTGTAAATGGGAGGAATTGGCTACTTGAGCGTTAAGAGAGTTTTGCAAGTGAACAATTTGATCTTGCATTTCCAGTATCATGTCATCTCGCCTTTTCAGTTGGTGCCTCAACTTATGAATCACTTCACGCTTGCTGAAGATATCAGAACCAGAATCTGAGACACAAGGTGAGTCTGAGCAATTGGAATGTTGGAACTGCTTTGCAGGCAATTCGAGCCGGTCGGGAGATGACGCCCAAATAATACCATTCTCCTTATTGAACTCAGAAGCAGGAACCAATACTAAAGGAAGAGCGCTCTCAGATGCAACCACTATTTGATCAGCGGGTGGGCACTTCACATCTGTCGTACATTGAGTTCCTGTAGATGCAATACCATAATTAGAACAAAAACAAGATTGAGATTTAATAGAGCCAAAAGGTACAGAAATTATTCAGCTACAAGCGCCTAAAGATCACAAGTTGAACTAGCCAAAAGGGAGTCTTCATCTACAAGGCAATAGTTGAACAAAACTGATGCACCATCGAGTGATTCAAGTCACGATCAGTTCAATGCCTACCAGTTTCCTAATAATACATGGAAAGTCCCCCCAACCCACCACAGCAAGGAATTGAGAATTGGATTAATAGTGCCTACGAGATAAGTCTTGTTCAGATTTTGCCTATACTCATCTCATGTTCCCCATACTTTCCCAAACGTGTGATTGCATTTCCACGGTCATTCCTGAAGCCTAAAGATAAGTCAATAATATACATCAAGGTTCCACTAAAAAGTGTAATGCGAGAAAAAGGTCCCTCTCAAACCCAATCCCTTTTGTGATAAAAATGTCCTCAACCACATTTTCCATCCTAAAAGAATCTCCCTAGCACACTCCTCTCTCTAAATGATCTCTTTCTTCAACACACTAACCTGAATCAATCATTTGAAGTTTTCCTTTAGACCAGAGTTCAAGTGGACAGATCAGATTCATTAATTTAAAGGTTTCCTGAAATTCATAAGCGTTCAATAGTTAAACAATCTTCTCCAACTCCAAGTGCTTCTAACTTCCCCTAGCTTTTTCTAAAATAAATTAAAAACCAAACTTTCATAGTGAAAAGGAATAAAAAACTGTATACAAAAATAAAGCCCAAACCAAAACAAAAGGAGGCTCCAATCAAGTAAAATGGGACCTAAGAGGCTAATCCCTTCCTTAACCAAGGAATGAGTATCTCTAGGCCAAGCTCAATGAAAATCAAACACTAGGCATGAACAACTCCAAACCCAAAAAAAGCATACTACACAACTCCGAAAAAGGATGTCAAGATCTCTCGCCACAGTCCTACAATGGAACCCTATCAAGCAACACAATTTCCTCAAAACACAGTCCAAGGTTTTAACTCCTTCGTGAAGATCTTGTTGAACAAAGAATTTAACCACCTTCTTGTGAAACAGAGAAAAAGGGGGTCACTTCGCAAATGGAAAAAGGTAAAGCTCCCAACTGAAGAAAGTGGTTGTTTTCGTCCCCTAAAAAAAAGTTGCATCTCTCAAAGGAAATATAACCTAGATCTTCATAAGGTATGTATGTTCGAGTGTAAGCCCTCTAATGCCCTTATTGATCCTAACTACATTTTAGAAAAAGAAAACAGATTGGTTAATAAGGAACGATGTCAAAGACACTTTGGAAAGTTGATTTACTCACACTAGACTTGATATTTGTTTTGAAGTAAGTTTTGTGAGTCTATTTATGAAAGTTGTTTATGGGATCATTAGATACTTAAAAGGAACTCCCAGAGAAGGGTTGTACTTCAAAAAATCCAAAAAAAAAGAAATCTTGAAGTCCTCACAAATGCTGATTTAGCAAGCTCAAAAGTTGATAAAAGATCAAAGACAATGGGCATCGTATCGTTTTTTTGGGAAACTTTGTCACCAAGAGAATTAAAAGCAATCCATTGCATCGAGTAGTGCCAGGAAGTGCAAAGAAGTCTAAACTGGACTGGTCACCATTTGTGCCGGGAAGGATGTTAACTCTGGAAGGGTCTAGTGAGATCCTAATCTAGGCATCTTTGTGACTCCAGAAATTTGAATAGAAAGAGGTTGTGATCCTAGAATAGAAACACTGGACGAAGCAAGGCACCACAACAACGGTTAGCATTGTAGCACTGTGTTATTCACAATAGTCTTCCCTCAATCAACCAATCTAAAGAGAAGCTATGTCAAGAAGAAAACCCATTCCCTGATGATTCACAGAGAAGGATCTTCCTCTCTCCTGCAATCTAGCCAAAGTTAGACAGGATTCCCTTTTGACCACATTAAGGGACAAACCAGATCCATTCAGAAATAAGTTTACCACTGTCCACCAAGCCAATTTCCAGAATCCCAAGAAGAATAGAGAAGAGTATCATCGGCATATTGTAGGTGTGTTAAGTCAAATGGCATGTTTCCGAAGAGGACCAAACCCTTTGATGGTCCTCTTCTCGTTACAGTAATGAATAAGGCAACTTAGAGTGTCTCCCACAATTGTAAAGAGAAAGGGAGCTATCTCTCTTTTACACACCCCAGTTGGAGTTATCAAAATGGAAAAGACAGTCAGGGATTTTGTCTGGACTGAGGGGCCAACTAAGTCGACTGCCCACCTTGTTAAGTGGGATACTACTTCCCTCCTGATCTGCTACGGTGATCTTGGAATTGGGTTCCTTCGACAAAAGAATATTGTTCTTCTCACAAAATGGTTATGGACGTTCTGTAAGGAAAATAACATTTTGTGGAGGTGTATAATTGTGGCCATTTACGGCTTGGAGGAGAATGCTTGGTCTACTAAATTGCTGAATAGGTGAAGGTCTTATAGACTGTGGGCTGGTACATTGAAACATAAGGAGACGTTCTTTAACTTTGTGGCTTTTTTGCTAGGAGATGGGAAAATATAAGATTCTAGAAGGACATTTAGTGCAAGGCTCAACCTCTCTCGCAGAAGTTCCTTGCTGCTTTCTCCTTATCTCTTAATAAGGATGCTTTTGTTGTCGATCGTTGGTGCACAGCCTTCATGGAATTTGGGTCTTAAAAGAAATGTGTCGGATAGTGATTTGGCAATGCAGCTGCTATTCTGGAAATTCTTCACTCGTGGACTCCAACTGGTAATCGCGATAGTGTTAGTTGGAAGCTCAATGGTTCCGGAAATTTCACTACGAAATCGACCTTTCTTAACTTAACCAAAAGATCTCCCACTATCGCCTTACCCGTGGTCCGCATCATATGGAAGATTAAAATCCCGAAGAAAGTCAAGATCTTCTTATGGTCCCTAGCTTATAGAAGCCTTAACACCCATGATAAACTCCAAAGATAGTTTCAAACTTTCAACATTCTGCTCTCAGCCTTTCTATATGCTGCATTTGTTTTAATAGTAAGGAGACCTTGGACCACTTGTTCTTCATTGTGACTTTGTTATGAAAGGTTGGTCTCTGTTGTTCAGAACTTTCAATCTAGACTTCTGTCTCCCTAGCAAAATTGATAGTTGGATGCTTGAAGGACTAAATAGCAAAGTTTCTCGTCCAACGGGGAAAGTTTTGTGGAGATGTGCTACTCTATCTCTTTTGTGATGCATTTGGAATGAGAGATAGTAAAAAAATTTAGGACAAATATAATTCTTTTGATTTTTTTTTTTGTCTGTCGTTCAACGCACAGCTTCTTGGTGGAGTACCAACTACACCAAACACTTTTGTAATTATAGCCTTTCTATGATTTTCAACAATTGGAAGGCCCTTACTCCTTGCACTTGGGCTGTTCTCTTTTGTTCTCTTGAATATATCCGTTTCTTATCCCAAAAAAAAAAAATGGGATTCAGTGCCCACCAATTACCTATTTCTTAAACTTATTTTATTTTGCCAAGCTGGAAAAATTAGAGCAGGGATCCAGAAGACCCCTAGATAAGCCCTAATTTATCTAATCGAAAACTAATTTTATGCACTAAATCTATTGAACTCCCATGGAATAACTCTGCCTCAAACTCCCTTTTCATCAAAGAAGAAAACCACCTAAGAGAAACAAGAATTCATACTTCTGATTCTCTTACCCTCACAAAGTTCTCCTCCCCAGTTAAATTGACAAAAAAGGAAATATGAAGATCATGTTAACAGCAGAAGGTTTTTTATAAGATATTAACAGCAGAAGATCAAAGAAGCATACTAGTAGAACCAAACTACATAGGAGATAAACCCCAAAAATGCCCACACAAACATAACAATGTGAATAGCTTAGAAGCTAACTGAGCACTGAGTTTACCAAGTCACAAAACTATATTCTTAATCTCCCCCCTTATAGGTGAAAGATTACAAGACCAACCTGCCATACAGTTGAAGCAACATTCATCATCTCGTGTAAATGAATATACATTTGAGCAACGGCATCCATCAGCCTTTCTTCTCTCAGAAGTCTTCACATTTCCTGAGTAGTAAATAACTCAAAAAAGTTAATAAGCTTCAACCAGGCGTTTTTCTTCAATCTTTCATAAATAACAAGACCTGTCAAAGAACTGCCACTATCCTTCAGCTGCCTTGTGTCAAATGCTTGTTTCAGCTTGTAACCTAGGCGAATTGATAGAGTGCTCAATAATGCACCACCAGCAATTAGAACCCAATTTGGGCCCTCATTTGAAGAAATTCTGGACTTCTGAGCTCTAGGACTTCTACTTGTTCTTGGAGTCATTTTAGGATCTAGAAGTGAGGAAGACGTTCCTGATTAAATCATTCAAGCTCTACAATAAGATACATAAGAAGAATATTAGAAATTTCCGATATACATCTGAGTTGATCACGGAAAATGCACTGGAAAAAACATGAATTTAGAGGGCAGTGAACCAAAAAACTCTTGGAATTACCACATAATAAAGGTTAAATTGCAAATTTGATCTCTATGGTTTGGACAAAGTTAGAACTTAGACCCTATGGTTTAATAAAACCTTCACAAATAGTCCCTATGGTAGAAGCTATTTATGAGGATTGTATCAAAACGATAGAGACTACTATGAGGTTCTATCATTAAATTCTAAACTTTTAATGTCAAATCGATTAATTATAACTTTCTCCAAACCATAAGAACCAAATTTGTAATTTAACCTCTATAACAGAGCGTAGAAGGTTTAAGGGAAGTAGCCATATCTAACACCATTAGCTTTAGTTGACCACACAACAAAGAGAAGCTTCCAAACTTGCCAAGAAGTGGCATACTCCACTAATACAGATCTCAATAAACCAACTCAAACACATAAGAAAATTGGAGAAGAACTTCATTTTACAATAGACCAAAGAGCAAACACGGTTTAATTGTCTGCTAAATCTAAGAGAGAAAAAGGCATCTCAACTAAATTTAGAGGAGAAGGCGCTTAAACCCCTCAAATATTCTTTTTGAAATTCAAGAAATGGAATGATAACTTAAGACTCTTTCCCCACAGAGAGCTCCATATTATTTACATCAATTACAAATTGGAGTATTGATGTTAATCTGTCCTTGTGTGAACCCAGAACCAATTAGTAAATATCAAAGGAGAAAATAGAAGGGAAGAGAGAAGGAAAGCTTCCAAGAGTCATGGGTGTGATATTTTTTCTTTTTTCCCTGTTGGTTACCTCATGCACATCATGCCAATTTCATGGTATGATGTAGCGAACACCTCATGAAGATGGCATTAGATAACTGAAACGTTTTGAACCACTCGTATATCTTTCAAATAAGATATTATTTCCCACAACCGCGGAAATCCATACAGTAGTCATTTACATTAGCACCATCAAAGATGCTATTCGATCAGATGTCAGATTGGCTAGAATCCAAGTTTGTCTACAACATGTTTGTTTTTATTGAATTTCACCGTTATTAGTGAGCAGTAGAAATACCAGATGTCAAAGTTCACAATAATTACTACACCACGTTTCAGTCAGATACCAAACGTCTAAATAAAGGAACAGCTCAGTACTCTAAGCGATAAATGCTAGATTCAAGCTATTCCACAAGAACATCGAAACTTTAAGCGTAGAAAACCAAAACAATCCTCACAAACTCCATAAGCCAAAAGAAACCTTCAGAAACAAAATAAATTTGTTCCAGGATAATCAAAATCAAAACGTGACTCATTTGGTACACAAAAACATCAAACCAATACATTAACTCACACAATCGAAGAAAGGGAAAATAGACAAAAAAAAAACAGGCAGCAACATCAAAATTGGAAAAAAATAAAAAATAAAAAAATCCAACAGAGAGAAAGAAAGAAATGGAGAAAGAAACCTGAGTCATTTAATCAATGGATGCTTAAGATTTCCGATTCAAACTCTCTATCTCCGACGAAGCTGTAAACTAGAAAACCCAGAGAGGAGAGAGGAAGGAGCTAAAAGTCGTTCGTAAATTCCACAATTTATTACATTATATATAATATATATATATAATTTAAAATTAATATCAATATTTATATTTGCTTTAAAGATCCACGTCAGCCATTGGGCATTTCATTATTTCCCCAATTCTTTTCTCAATCCTTCTGCGGGAATTTTCCGGTCGTCCGTTTGGGATTTTTCTCTTCCCTTATTTGAAAAAAAATAATGTCAATAATTTTTTAGTCAAATTTACGAACTTTTTTCCACAATATTTTCATTTTTTCTTTAATTTGTATATATACGTGGACTCATCATTTATTCTTTTTCATTATTTATATATTATTTGTGGGTCTCACGTCTTTTTGTTTTTTCCTATTATTTATATTTATATATATATTTTTTTTCCAATTTTAAAAATATCTTTCTCTATTAAATTAATTTTTTATTTTTCTCCTTATATATATATATATATATATCACAACTATTCAAATTCTAAAAATATCTTTCTTTATTAAATTAATTTTTTCTTTTTCCTTTTATATATATATATTATATAATATATATATATATATATATATATATTATTAAATATTTAAATCTTCAATTTTTCTTATTAAATTCATATTTTCTAATTTAATTTAATTATTTTCTAATTAAAATCAATATTTTTTTTCAATTTTCAATTAAAAAAACACATATATTAACAAAAATATGTTATTATAAAAATTAAAATAGTAATAATAATAATTGAGAAAAGTTGAAACTTACCGTAAAAAGTAATAATAATAACAATAATTTGTAATAAAAAATTATTAAAGTTTTTTAAATGTAATTTGCAATCGAAATATAATTTAAATTCAATTTAAATTTCCGTCGATCAATTTTTTTTTTAATTTAAATTTAGTCCATCCATGAAAATTGTGTTTCGATTGCAAATTAAATTTAAAAAACTTAGCTAATAATTTTCGTAATAATAATAATTGAGAAAAGTTTTTACCCTAAAAATAATAATAACAATAATTTGCAATCGAAAATTATGAGTTAGTTTTTAATTGAAAATTAAAAAAAATATTAATTTTAATTAGAAAATAATTAAATTAAATTAAAAAAGATGAATTTAATAAGAAAATTGAAGATTTAAATATTTAATATATATATATATATAAGGAAAAAAATTTAATTTAATAAAAAAAGATATTTTTAGAATTTGAATAGTTGATATATATATCAAGAGAAAAATAAAAAATTAATTTAATAGAGAAAGATATTTTTAGAATTGGAAAGATTAAATATATATATATATATATAAATAATAGGAAAGAATATATAAATAGGTTTGACACCTAACCTATTTTTTACCTATCTTTTAAAAATCATATTATTTTAAAAAAAGTTCCAAATTTACTAATTCATTCATTCATATTATTAATTGGAAAATCTTAATTCTTTTAATAAGACAATGTTGTGTACGTAATTTTTTGTTATTTTAAATTTTGTAAAATAATTAGACCTCAATCGTGACGGGTGATTGGGACAAGAACTATCTCAGAATATAACAATCACCTCTTACTATAATAAATAATATTTAGAACTATTATAATTTACTCATCGTCTTAAATTCTATTCAACTGATTCTCAACTGTACGTTTGAATTGTATATAAAAATAAAATATTTTTTTGTTTAAAATTTAAATATTTATCTGTTTAGTTATATATTTTTTTTTAAGTGTTTATATATATAATTTTTTCAAATTTTGGTTCGTACAATCTCATTTTTTAGTAATGCATTTTGAAAAGTTATCAAACACCTCAAATTTTTTTAAATGAATTTTTTCCTTCAAATTTAAACACTTTAAAAACTCATATATGGATGTCAATTTTTTTTTTTTTGTTAATAGTATATGTTTTTATATCAATTGAGTTATAGGTATATTGACTATCAACAATAAATTTTTTTTAATTTTATCGACGATAGGTTAAATGAACTAATATTTTATCGTGTTATGTGATAATCTTGAAGTAATGAAACTTTATCAATATGAATTCATTTGAATGTAGATTAACTATTTTCTTCTATTAGTATTAAACAAGGTCATCCTACTGGTCTAACTATAAATGGTATGTATATTTTTATACACACACTAAGGAAGTGCTACCATTAACCCAATCTCACTTTTAACTAGTAATCGATCACTTGGATTAATTAATAATGCTAATATAAATAGAGTTCAAACATTTGTTTATTTATTTTGTAAACGTTGTAGGTTGCACACTAATATTTATTGTACTAAGAAAAACACAATATTGATGAATATGTTATTTAATCCTTTTTTTTAAAACGATGATGTAATAAAAAGATGCTACATTTAGTTAGCATAAATTGAACATAATTGTAACTCAAGAGCTCAGTTCAACTGACATCTGTATGAGTTGAAGACCATGAAGTTCGTAGTTTAAGTCCCCACCCAACTTGTACTAAAACACAGTCGTAACTGACATATATTTATTTTGTTAAGATGAGAGGTTCAAAACGTCATTCCCTCCATTAGTTAGATTAAAAAAAGATGTACTTTTGTAAATATTCTATAAATGAAGTTTATCTATATTCAAAATTTTGAAAGATGTATGTTTATCCTAAATAATAATTCGATTAAAATAGCATTTTGGTGTTTGTATTTTTACTTTTGTTTTTATGTTTTATGTCTCGTTTATTTTCGTATCTACAATTACAAAGGTTCAAATTTAATGTTTGTACGTTCAACAAATTATCTTAAATTAGTCTACACTATTCCTTTATTGCTAACTTAATAAAAAGATATTTGGTTTAGTATTTTTCTACAAAGGAATTTTTAAACATAAGAAAAAATTAAACTAATTATAAAATATAGCAAAGTCTATCAAATTTTCTACGATTCATTTAAAATTAGTTGCTATATTTTATAAATAGTTTCAGTTTCTTTTTTTTTCCTTTAAGAGTTTCTCATTCTTAAATGGCATTTTTCTAACATATAAATTAACTTCAAACTTATATTAAAAGTTAAAAATTCATAAAGTAAAATTTCAAATGAAATGATGAATTATGGTATTTTAAACATAACAAAAATGGAAAAGGAGTCGTAAGATGCTAACATGAGTGAAGCACTTGCTTTGCTTTTTGTAGAAAGAGTGAAAGATTGATGCCTTGCGTATAGTTCTTCTCTATGTTTGTCTTTGTTAAAGAGAGATTTGTCACCCCAAAGTGGTTACATTATGAAAGAATATTTTTTGTTATTTATATTTTCTCTTTTCAAAATTCTGTTTCTTTTCTCACATTTGTAAATTATGGTTCTTCAATTCTTTCTTCTTCTTTTTTTTTTTTAGAAAAAAACTTTTAGTTAAATTTTAATGTAAAATAAGCAACTTTTTTTTTTTCTAAACAACTGGGAGATTCAAACTTCAATCACTAGTAAAAGAGTTCTTGGAAACTAGGATTTTTTAGTTTTCAAAATAAAATTAGAGACAATTGCTAGATTGACAAAAATATTTGAAAAAACGAGTTTCATTGTCTAAAAGTTTGATTTTTTTTTTGCAAAAGTAGCAAAAATGACCATCCCAACCCAAATGAGTGGAGGAATTGAAATTTAAAAGTCTAAAATACCTTTATTGATTCCCGGACTTACACATGAAATTTGACTTTTATGTTCTTGTTATCTGATCACCTGTTATTTTTTTGTCAATTAGTTAGCTTCTATAACCATATGATTATCTTTTAATTGTATTTTGATTGACATTCGATTATCATTTTTTGTTAATTAAAAAATGCTCTACCTAATTCACTTACCTTATGAAATTTGGTTGTTATGTGATTGTTATCTGATTTTTATTTAATATTGATTGTTGTACCATCGCTAATGATACAAATGGCTATCTGGTCTTGATCTGATTACTATCTACTGCTAATTGTTGACCACACCAATTATTATTTGATTTCTATTTCACTTTCAATTACTTTATTTTCTCCTTTAAATTTACACATTTTGTCATTTCATCTTTGTGAATGCTCTCATTTTTTTTATACTATTAATTGATTGACTTTTGATTACCTCTATTTTCTTGTCACATATTTAGTAGTTTCTAATATTATCATTTGATTGTCTTTTGATTGTCATCATTCTATATGAGCTTCTTCTATATCATATGATGGACATATGAAGTTTCTGTTTATAGTCTGATTGTCACCTGATTATTTTCTATTTTTGTCAATTGTTAAGGAGTT
The DNA here is from genome assembly GCA_025688845.1 of Cucumis hystrix. Classification (NCBI taxonomy): domain Eukaryota; kingdom Viridiplantae; phylum Streptophyta; class Magnoliopsida; order Cucurbitales; family Cucurbitaceae; genus Cucumis; species Cucumis hystrix. The sequence continues at coordinate 4,762,344 of CM046887.1, forward strand.
CTTATTACTTTGTTAATATCATTCAATGTCGAGTTTATTGATAACTTGTAGAAATACAAGTTATTATGACCTTTTGGCTTTTAGGTAGAATAATGAAGTCTCAATGCAAGGAAAAGAAAGAAAATACATAGTGAAATAGATAAAATAAGAAGATTACGTGTTACAAGTGTCAAAAAAGTATTATGCCTATTTACAACGGTTTTAAGTCTTAATGGATGAATTTTTAGGCAAAAAAGAGAAGAACAGTCGAGCAACAAATGTAAGGCGAGGAGACATGCGACAACTCGATGATAAGAGAAAGGATGCTAGGCAATCTACATTGCTAAGAGATAAAAATGGTTGGCGTGAATGTAAAAAAAGGACGAAAATGATGTATGTGGTGTCGTGCAACTTTATCATAGAGTTAATGAAGCCCATACGATGTTGAGTCCCATCCATATATCCTCTCCTATAAATACAAGGCTACTTGTTCAGAACAAGCATGCGAGAATCTGGAGAACAAGTTCATTTCACCCCTAACCTTCCTTCTGCGTTTTAGGTGAGAGGTTAAAATATAGTTGAGAGGAATCCACAATCATTCTCCCCTTAGTGTAATAGCCAAAAAATGGAGCCAATGTGCATAAGAGATAATGCTTAGTGGCTCGACCCGCTTCTTGATGTTTCCACTTGTATTTTCTTTTTATGTTGTATTGTAATTTGAACCACATGGCCGAAAGATGCTAAAGTTTTATTTATGAATACAAATCCCTTCTACTTCCATTCTCCCATTTCTTTATCTCCACTTTACTAGTTTTTTGTAACCATGATAAGACATAAGGTGTAACTAGTACTAAAGAATCTAGATACTTGTATTATTTATCTTGTTCAGTTAAATGCTCCAATCAATACCTCATTCTGTTCAAAAGAAAGAATGAAGTACTGAGTGTTGTCACTCGAAAGAGTGATGACATGTCTTAACTAAATAGGCGATGAAAAAATTGTGGCAATGCCTTATTTTTGCCGAATTCCTCCTTAACATACATATAAGAAATGCGTCTGCGTGTGAGATAAGACATCGAGAGGTTGCCTGCCTTAATGTAGGATGAGTTATAGATAAAGCAATTAAATGAATCAAATATAAATCATCTGATAACTTTAAGCATTTGCATCCTAAAAGGTGAACAAGTATGACAAAAACACCAATAGGTTGCTCGCCTTAAATTTGAAGTTAATAAATGATTTGTATCACCTTGATTGACTAATTACCTTTGTGTTGTATCTGATTACATAGGCATTCTTTCATTCACATATATTGCCTAAACACAACTGGGTACACATTACACATAACCCTGACATTCATTTCCATTCTTGTTTCTCCAACACACATAGCATAGTTATACGTAGGATAAATAACACTTCATAAATTATTCTATATAGACACTATATGAAGTTGAATCTCATGTTATATTCTTAAGTGCATGAATTCCCGGTGTTCCACCCTGGCTTACCTTGAAAACCTATATTTATATCGCTTACACTTAGACAAAAGAGAGAACAACTTGTACATACATGATATATCTTTAGACATAACAACGTTTGAGTAGGTGTCAACCCTTTTTATCGCATGATGCTATCTTAGTCGCAAACTTATAGCCTATATTTAACATTCGTGATGTCGCATAACACATAGAGTATATATGAAAACAAGCACTCATTCCCTTTGCTTCCTAAGCTCAAAGCAATGTAGTGTTTCCTTGCCAAATCAAGGATTTTTAGAGCTTCATGCAACTTAAGAGATCCCTTTTTTAGTAAGATATATAAATAGAAAGATGGATGAATCCATGAAGATGATTTGGATTTTGATATCCGAAAAAGAATCAATTTTATTCCCCCCCCCCCCTAATGAAACGACTTCGCACCAATGGATGATAAAGGGTTTGTAGTACCCAAAACACTGAAGTGATCTTGTAATTGGAAAAGGGTCTAGAAGTGCCTACTACTACATCACACTACATTGAGCTTTATACATTTACAAATTTCTGCCAAGTCCCTGTCAAAGCTAGGGGGGGCTTAAAATCCTTATTCTTTATCCCTATCTTTGCCCAGGCTAATGGGGAAAGTGTGATCTTAAGAAGCAATGTTGAAAGGAAGATGCTTGGCCTTTCTTCATTTTTTGTAGAGTTACAAACCATTCTTCAACATAGGCAACAACGAGCTAGACAAAGATGGAAGATATCAAACACAGGAATAAGAAGCATGCTCACCTTCTCTTTTTATAGAGGGAGTTGAGGAGAAAAAGGACAAAAGAGACTCACATTTTTCATCAAACAAATATGAAAAAATAATCATATTGAAAACGTTTCTAACTCGCCAAACCTTTCCTTTGTAGAGTCATGGTTTGCTTGAGTTTATTTATACCTAATGTGAGGGTAGAATTGTTTGTGTTATAATCTGCTTTAATTGTAACACACTAGATTATACAGATTTGCACAAATACCTTGACAATTCTTGCTCTTTAATACACAAGCACCAATATCATTTATATGACTCATAGTTGCTTGTCTGTGCTTGCTCATACTATGAAAAATAGGGCTTTTAGTCGGTTTTACCTACTATTAGATTTGAATCAATGACACTTCCTGTATGAAAGTGATATTTTAACTGTTGAGTCAAGTCAAAGAAAATAAACTCCTATAAGCTAAGAGAAAGTCATGCAACTAGAGTTTTTCTTACTATAAGGGGCAATAAGAAAGAGAGCATTATCACTATACGAAATTAGTTGTGACTAGCACTCTAAGGTCAACCACTTGGAGCACGTGAAACCTTTCTTTCTTGGTCGCTTGTCTTTCTCATTGTGAGTTTCAATTCATGTGGTCATTCTCTATTACATTGGTGTTTTCACTCCCCACTTTGCACCATAACCAAATGTTTCTACTATTGGAGTTTATGTCCTAAGACTTGTAGTTTGTAATTTAAATTCATAATCTATTGAATAAAGTTGTTATTGAGAATTTTATAAGTGAATTTGAATACTATAATTTTGAATCCAATAAATTAAGGTCCTAAGACTATCTAGAGTAGACTTGAACTTTATGTATAGTCATAAAAACTTAGATCAAATTCGGGAATATAGTCTAAACGGTCTATAGAATATGAATAAGGTTGGACGCCTTATTCTGGTAACACTATGGATGTGGCCCGCTTTGTAGTTGATATAAGCGATGTGATCTTTAATCATTCATGTAGTGACATGTCCTATGTAAAGAGTTTACATAAGACTGGAACCATGAAATAGTCACTCTTTCGTTATAAAATCGTTTATTGCTTAAGGCCGACTATTTCTTTCTATTGATGACTTAGGTAACTTAATCTTAATAGTAAGTTAACTATGAACTCTGGTTCACACAAGATTATTCTCATATCTGCATATGTGAGGGCAACTCATCAGCGTTGGTCAAGTAATTAATCCTCCTATTTTAGAGGTATAAGACAGAGTGAATAATTGGGGACATATGACACAACACAAAATTCACTCATGCTGGTTCAAGATTGTGAGAAGATTACAAGCGAACGGGAGATACGAAGGTATAATTTCTAAACCCTAATTTAGTTTAAATTAGGTTTATGCATGTTAACTTTTAATAAGATTAGATGCAATTAGAGTAATTTTGATATGAATTTTGCTGCATATGTCTACCATTTTCCGTCATCCACCATATCTCTAGAGTCATCAAAGGAAATACAAGGACAGGTCCAAGTACGAAAAAATCATTAATAGGGCATACAACAATGGATTAATTCATTCAACAAAATATGTTTAAATTGAACCAGGATGAATTGGATTGGTTTGACATTTCTCTCGGATGTTAGGCTCTCTTCGCTGATAGATGTCCCATGCCACGTTTCATGAACTGCTATTCCTGAAAATGAATGAATCATCTTATCATCTTAATTTTTTTTTTGAAGAAACCGTTTGAGGTAAAGATTATGTAAGACTACAATAATCACCTCTACCTACCGTAAATACTATTTAAAATTCTCCAATTAGTTACGGTAAACACTATTTCAAAACCCCTAATTTGCTATCGTATTTATTATTCGATATTCATAATTTTTTTTATTATTTACTATAATGCTTACTATTTTCTTCTCAAACTAAAATAATCTACACCACATACACAAACTATTAGAACTTAATTATAATAACCTAGAAAAATATTAACTCACTCTTTACCCCAAACACCCCCTAAGTAGTTTGTGCTTGAGATTCATTATTATTCCAAATTCAAATAACTAAAATCACATGGTATTAATAATAACTATTTTGTGATTGCTCTTTGATTATCATACGATTGCTATACAAGTATCATGTGATTGCAATTTGATTGTTATTCAATTGATTACTGTTTTATCCTTATAGATAATTCCCTTCTATATGTTAATATATGATTGCTTACATCAACTACACTTAGTATGCTTTGCCAATTCAACTATTCATCTCTATAGTACTTAATTCGTTCACCTCTACAACTTTTCTCGATATTGTTTAGCGTTGAACTTTCTCTAAATAGAGTAATAAGATAACAATAAAATAAGAATCTCATAACAAGCAAATGGTAATTAGAAAGCGATCACAATAATAATTCAACTATGATATTCAATCTCCAACTAAAATATGAACTAAAAAAACTCAAATATCAAACTCCTAAAAATGAATCTACCCTCCTCAATCTCTTCAAATCCTAGCAAAATCACATTAATGGAATAGAACATCAACAAATCAAGTAGAATCTTGAAGGAAACAACTTAGAAAAAATCTTCAATTAAATACTATTAAACTACCAATCTCACTCATTAGTAATCCATATAAATCCAATTCCCAAATTTACTCACAAACTCATGATTTTCTTCCCTCTTCAAACTTTCCCTACCAATACAACTTCTGATACTATTGCCTCTCATCATCTCTCCTTTCGTCGTCTCAATTACCAACCAAATCCACATCCATATCTAAACGCCCAATTCTCTATATTTCATTATTCCTTTACTTACTAAGTTCCATTATATTGGGTTATGTCTTAAAGTTCGTAGTTTATGAATATTAAATTATTCATTATTCAATAAAGATGTCATTGAAGTATTGTTTGATAATTTATTATTGATCAAGTGATTTGGTCGTTATAAATTATGAATCCAATAAACTAATACTCGAACTTTATGCATAGACGAAAAACATCAATATGTGAGTTGTGAGAATTATAATAAAAAAAAACGATTATAACTATAACTTCGAAAAACACAATAACAATTAATAACACACACTTGCTAGATGAAGTACAAAGTTTAACAAAAGGGTTTAACATAAAAAAGAATAACACTCAAGAACCAAAAGGAAACAACAAAGAGAAAAATAGAAGCAATTTGAATAGAAGATAGTGGAAGAAGAAAGCAACATCTAGAGATTCAGTGGTTAAACAAAGCTCAAAAGTTATCAAATGATAAAATTTGTAGCTAGGTTTCCACCATATAACTAATCTCTTAGTTTTATTGAGATTGTCTGCTTTTATACCATGGGATCAACTGATAATAGTTCTCTTAGAATCTTTTAAAACACATGTAAAAATGAGTTTTAGTCGAGTGTTTAAAAAATTTTAGTTGTTGCATGTGTTTGTGAGATGTTGCGAGCACAAGTTTTTTGCAAAATAAAACTAAACAACAAACAAATTCTCAAGAAGTGAAGCAAAATAATCCTAAACCTTCCATTTTGATGGCCAATGTACAAATATACACATTAAAAGCAATAGAAACCTGCAAAAAATACAACAACAATATTCATAAGAAAATGAACAAAATAATCCTAATTCTTCCATTTTGACGATCAATGTAAATATACAAATAAATAAATTCATTAATTTGAAAAAACCTCTATAGTAAAATACAACAAAAACAAGCATAAGCAAAGAATACTCTAACAATTATATAAAATTGTAGAAGTTTCCTCACAAATCAAAATCAAGCTAAGTTTCTTACCATGGTTGATGGTTTGTCTGTCGAGGTAATCGATGAAGTCTAAAATTGTATTGTCACATTTCGTCGAAGAGAAGTTACTCTTGGTTTATAGGCCATCGAAGTTACTGGTGTTTGTGATCGACATCACAGTCAGTTCGATGGTTTTCGACGTCCAAGCCGTTCGTTTGCCACTTACCAAGAAGAAAACAGTGGGGAGGGAAAGAATGAGAAACATGAAATTAGAGCGTTTTTTATGAGGGCAATCATGACATTTTAAATCAAATTTGTTCCAAAATTTTTCTTTCCATAATTAATCCCAAAAACCCTTAGCACCTTAGAATGTGTCTCATTCTTTTTTTGTAATTTCCAATATACAACTAAACTTTTAGTGGACGTTTAGGGCAAATACTATGGAAGATTATAATAATAATAATCACCTAATCTCCAATTCACTATCGTCAACATCACCTCCAAACTCACATTTACTACAATTCTTACTATTTTACTTTCGTAATTTTTTTTCTTTTAAAACTAAATTAGTTTACTCCTCAAACACTTACTATTGTAATTCAAACTAAAATAATCTACGCTCCTAACACAAATTACTATAATCCAACTATAGTAACCAAAAACTATAATAACGTCGAGTTTCAAAAACATCCTTTAAACCTAAAAAAAAATTAAAAAAAGACCTTGTAAAATAGAGATCATTAATTTTATTTTTCTTATTTTTTAAAATAAATAATGCACACTTCATAGTTCATACGAGAGAGCGAAGTCATTAGTCTAATTTTAATTCGATAGATTCAATAACTTGTTGGATGGTTAAAATGTAATCAATCCATTTCAATTGCTTGAACCAGGGTTTTTCTTCTTTGATTGTTTTACCTTTGCGCGACGAAGAACAATTCCATCAGACTCATGAATTGGCGAGTGGCCTTCAAAACTCCCTTCCACAAACCCCAAAAATTTCAATCTCCTTGCGATTCAGCATTCTGTTTCTCTTCCTGAGGAAGAGTTTCTCTGCCTTTGGATCTCCCATGGCGGTTTCCACTCTTCCGCCTGGTCAACTGCAAGGAATTGCTGGTTTATGGGACACTGTGTTGGAGCTTACGAAGTCGGCACAGGACAAGAATTGTGATCCGCTGCTTTGGGCGGTTCAATTGAGCTCCACTCTGAATTCCGCTGGCGTTTCCTTGCCGTCGGTCGAGCTCGCCCAGCTCCTGGTCTCTCATATTTGTTGGGATAATCACGTTCCTATCATGTGGAAATTTCTTGAGAAGGCAATGACCGCGAGAATCGTTCCTCCTCTGCTGGTTATTGCTCTTCTTTCTACCAGGTCTTTGTACTCTCTCGCTCCCTCGAGTTTTTACTTGAATCTTGTTCAAGGGACATTTTTAATGCAGAAGGCATCGTGTTGAGTCGTTCAAACTAACACTTAGAATTTGGTAATGGTTCTTTATGTACACGCGTGGGCCATTGTGGAACTGAAGATATAATACGTATGGGTTGCCGCATTCATACGTATTATATCTTCATGCATAGATTTTGTGGGTTTTTGTGTAATTGTCTTTCTGCTTGGATATCCTCCATAATTTCGTTGTGCTGTAGTTGTCTAACGTTGATAGTAAGTTTAAGTCTGCATCTGATTCCTCTTATAGAATATAATTTGCATCAGACTCTGACGTGAGTTGGGAAGATGTCTAGAACTTATTGGCATCTTGTTTCTCTTCCTATTTGTTTATATTTTTGTTTTGTTTTGTTTTTTTATAATTACATTCCAAAGTTGACATGTGTGGCATCTTTTTTTCTCTGATTTACTTCAGGGCAATTCCATATAGAAAGCTTCAACCTGCAGCATACAGGCTTTACCTGGAACTTCTAAGCAGACACGTCTTTTCATCAACATGCCAAATCTATGGACCCAATTACCAAAGGTAGATTTGATTGTATTTCACTCGTGTGCATGATAGTGGTTAGCCTCATTCTTTTTTTCATTTTGTTTAATCATTCTTCTTTCTTAATGGTAAACCTAGAGTTAAACTTTTGCCTTGAAAAGCATTCCACTGTAAAACTCTGAGCAAAGCCAAGAAATTGTCGGCTGCTTCCACATAATGCACTGTTCTATCATGAGTATTGATATTCTCATGGGGGCAAACTCCCAATAAAAGAAAGAGAACCTCACTTTTTTGAGATTCTTAGAATGCTTGATTACCTTCTAAAGGCTGGGATAGGGTTCAACAAGTTTCCTTAATTGGCAATATCCTTAAACAAGGAAGAAATTGGTAGATAGAATTCCTGTAACATCAAGCTCAACTCTGCATTTTTTAAATAATAGAATAAACAATTTTTATTGAGAAAAAAAATGATAGAATCTTATTTCTGCAATCTTTTAAATTATCTTCCTTCATGAATATTATTTATCTATTTTTATCTTTTATTAATCATGCACTAAAATATGATGGGATGAATGCCTCAACCTTTGCACCATGATTTGTTTCATCACCTACCCACCAGATTTTATTTTATGCAACTGGAGGGAAACGATTCATCAATGATGTTATGCCATTTCAGGATCATGCAAACCATCGATGATGTTCTTCATCTGACCCAGATATTTGGTCTTCAAACATGTGAACCTGGGGTACTTATGGTTGAATTATTCTTTTCCATTGTTTGGCAGCTGCTTGATGCATCATTGGATGATGAAGGATTGTTGGCACTTCATGGAGAAGAAAAATCAGCTTGGCTAATCAGGCCACAACTACATGATATGGAACTAGATGTTCATGATTCTTTTGGTGAGAAGAGAACCGAGAACAGTGAAAGTTTGCTTAAAGTAAACACTGCGAAGGCTATTGAGATAATTGGGCAATTCCTGCAAAATAAGAAAACTGCAAGGATTTTGTGCTTGGCCCTTCGAAACATGTAAGAAGTATATTTCTTTCTAACCTTGTTTACTTTCTCTGTCCCCTTTGATTTTAAGAATGGCCATATTTCATTGAGTCTACCACCACTCCACTAGGATCGGACTAATTTATACGACTTTAATGTTAAATGTAGATTTGTGTATAATATAGTATTGTTGATTATTTCCTTTCTTGTATTATATATGTTTTATTGTATTGGCTGTATTATATTTGCCAAATTTACTTTTTCCTTCTTTGTAATGGGTTGATTGTTCTTCCATTTAAGAAAAACCTTCTCTCTTTGTGAAATGTACAGAAAATCATATTATTTTGGCATGTATTAGAGAATGTTTTTGAAAACCCTAAAAAACTCTGAACTTTTTGAAAAACCTAAAAAACCCCAAATCTCTTACAGCCCGTTGTGGCGGCCGATGCCCATGTCCGTCCGTCGCCTCTAGGGTCGTTGCTGCCGCCAATTTCGCCACCGTCTACCGTCGGTGATAAGTTTAGTTTGCTTTTTCACATTTGTTCTGTCTGTTTTCTGACCTTTGTTGCTTCAACCATGTCAGATACCAAGTTACCCATGGCTAAAGTCGACAATCGTATTCGTTCCAATAGCCCCTCTAACCAAATAACCACGATCCAAGTTAATGGAGACCGTTCTTTTTGTTGGTCTCAAAATGTTAGGCTGTATATTCGTGGACAAGGGAAAATTGGCTACATCATTAGAGAGAACGGCCCCAAAACTAGATGATCCTTTGTTTGCTACATTGGATGTTGAGAACTTGATGGTTATGACTTGGCTTGTAAACTCCATGGTTGAAGACATCAACTGTAATTAAATGTGCTACTCTACGACCAAAGAATTGTGGGATAGTGTGACAGATGTATTTTGATTTGGGCAATCAATAACAGGTATTTGTGGTGAATCTCAAATTAGGAGATATACACCAAGGAGGTAACTCAGTGACACAATACTCTCTTCTTAAAAAGGATTGGACAAGATCTGAATCTGGTTGATTCATGGGAGTGTAAATCTACATATGATCAAAAAGCATTACAGGAAAACTGTAGAAGACGGCCATATTTACAAGTTACTTGCTTGCTTCAATGTTGAACTTGGTGAGGTTAGAGGTTGAATACTTGGGAAAACCTCTCTTCCATCTATTAGTGACGTGTTTTCTGAAGTTCGTAGAGAAGAAAGTCCCAAGAATGTTATTATTGGAAAAAAGCCTATTTATTAAGTAGAAAGTTCCGCGTTAGTTACTGAACAAACAACCATGATGTCCTCTGATTGCTCCAAGGCACATGAAAAGCCTTAAGTCTGGTGTGACCATTGCAATAAACCTTGACATACACTTGAAACCTGTTGGAAGCTTCATGGAAAACCTGCGAATTGGAAAAGTTCTAAGCAAGGGGAGAGGAATTTCCTCCCACGCACCTCAAATGCAAATGTTGGTGATTCCAATTTGTTTAGCAAGGAGCAGGTTGATCAAATCCTAAAACTGCTAAAGACTACCTCTACATTTGGTAATCTTAGTGTTTCCTTGGCAGACTCAAGTAATTTTCTGCAAACCCTCTCTTGAATAAACTCATCTCCATGAATTGATTCTGGAGCCTCTGATCATATGACCAGTTCCTCTTCCTTATTTGCATCCTACCCCCTGTATATTGCGATGAAAAAATTCACATCGCCGATGGAAGTTTCACCCCTATTGTAGGAAAAGGAACTATTCCTCTTAGTATCAAACTTATGTTGCATTCTATCCTTCATCTTTGAAAATTAGCTTGAAATTTGTTCTCTGTTAGTAAAATCTCTAAGGATATTAACTGTCGTGTTGTCTTCTATAACACTTATTGTACCTTTTAGTATCAGGACTTGGGGGAGACGATTGAATGTGCTGGGATGATTGGTGGTGTCTATTACTTTGATGAAGTTTTAGCTAGTCACGAACAAGTTCAGGGCTTGAGTAGTGTCTGCCCTCCTTCTGTTAAAGAAACTATAGTGCTTAGGCATTGTAGGTTAGGGCATCCTAATTTTTTTTATTTAAAATATTTGTTTCTAGATTTATTGAAAGGTCTTGATTGTTCATTTTGCAATGTGCAAGTTGCATTTTTTCCAAGCATCATCGATCCACTTTTTTGGCCAAACCTTTTAAAGCTTCACCTTTTTCCTTAATTCACAAAGATGTTTGGAGTCCGTTTAAAGTTTTAACTCATAATGGTAACCGTTGGTTTCTTACCTTTATAGATGATCATACTCTTTTAACTTGGCTTTATTTGTTAACTAACAAGTTAGAGATAAAAGAGGCTTTTGTTAGATTTTACAATATGATTGAGACTCAGTTCGTAATTAAAATCCGCATCCTTCACTTTGATAATGGTATTGAATATTTCAATTAACAATTAGCCCTTTTCTTACACGAAAAGGGTATTTTTCATCAAGTTACATGTTGTGATACTCCTCAGCAAAATGGAATTGTTGAGGACATCAAATTTTACAATATGGTTGAGAATTAGTTCCAAACTAAAATCCGCATCCTTCACTCTGATAATGGTACTGGATATTTCAGTGAACAGTTAACCAGTTTCTTATAAAAAGGGTATTTTTCATCAAGCTACATGTCGTGATACTTCTCAGCAAAATGGAATTGCTAAGCGAAAGAATAGACATTTACTTGAAGTTGCTCGTGCCCTTGTGTTTTCTATGAATGTCCCAAGGTGACTTCCTTACAACTACATACTTGATCAATCGAATGCGAACTAAGGTTTTGAATTTTACAACTCCTTTGAATCACTTAAACAATTCTTTTTCTAATGTCTGATTGTTGTCTGACTTACCAATTAAATTATTTGGTTGCACTGCATGTGTTCATAATCCCAACCCTACTCGCAGTAAACTTGACCCTCAAGTTGTTAAATACATTTTTGTAGGCTATCTCCCATAAAAAGGCTTACAAATGTTTTGACCCTTCGACCAAAAAGTATTTTGAGAGCGTGGATGTGTTTTTTTTTTAAAATCAACCTTTTTTTTTAGCCAAAATTCTCTTCAGAGGGAGCCACCTAACCTTGAAGATAATTTTTGGGACACTTCACCTATCACAAACATCATTGATTTCAAAATTATGAGTTCTAATTCTTTGAAGCAAGTGTGGAGAGTTCTTCTTCCGAGGGAGAAACACTACAAAAGCTATGGGTTTATCCTAGAAGAAACTTGACTCAAAGGAATAGGGAACAAACAAATGATCTCTCATAGAACCAATCTAATACCCTGATAAATGATTATGAAGATCCAAGTAACATACATTCTCCTTTTACTTTTTCTAATACTCCTAGTTCTTCTTCTCATAATTCCTTGTCTGATGTCTTTGATCTTGACATTCCAATTGCCCATAGGAAAGGTACCGATAAATGTGTGAAATATCCAATTACAAACAATCTTTCTTATCATAAATTGTCCGACAGTCATAAAGCTTTCACATCTAAAATAACCAACTTGTTTGTTCCAAAGAATATACAGGAGGCCTTGAATGATTTGAATTGGAAATTAGCAATGATGGAAGCGATGAATGTGTTGGAAGGAAATAAAGTTGCACATGGGACATAGTTGAACAAAAAGAAAAAAAAGAAAGAAAATAGTTGGATGCAAGAGGGCGTTTCACGGTAAAATGTAAAGCTGATGGTAGTATTGGAAGATTCAAGGAGAGATTGGTTGGCAAGGGGTTTACTCAGACCTATGGAGTTGATTATCAAGAAACATTTGCTCTAGTTGCTAAAATCAATTATGTCAGTTGCATTTAACTTTGATGGGCTTCTTTATTAACTGGATGTTAAAAATGTCTTTCTCAATGGGGAACTTGGAGAAGAGGTATTTATGGACTTGCCATCTGGTTTTGAGGTAGATCACGTGATTAGCAAAGTGTGCAAGTTAAAGAGATCATTATATGGTCTTAAACAACTACCTAGAGCTTGGTTTGAATGCTTCGAAAAAGCAGTCACGAGCTATGGATTCAGTCAAAGTCAAGGCGATCATACTATGTTCTATAAACATACAGGAAATGACAAGGTTGTGGTTTTGATAGTTTATGTTGATGATATCATTCTTCTAGGCAACGATGAGACAAGACCAACTTTCATGAAGAAAAAGTTGGCAGATGATTTCCAAATAAAAAACTTGGGAACTTTAAAGTACTCCCTAGGCATGGAATTTGCTATGTCCAAAAGTGGCATTCTTGTCAACCAAAGGAAGTATATTCTTGATATGCTAAAAGAGACCGGTTTACTTGGTTTCAAGGTAGCAAAAACTCCCATTGAGCAAAATCTGAAATTGGAAATTGCAACAAAAATGAGATGAAGAAAAAGAGAAAAATACCAGACTTGTAGGGAGACTCATATATCTTTCTGTTAAATTTGATAGTATGGGGTCCATCTCAAAACTAATTGGCAGTGAGAAAAGTATCCCATCTATCTTATATGGAGTGTGGGTCTCCTTGGTTTTTCCAATGTGGCTCTCAACTTCTCCAACACTCTCTCACACATGTCCTAACATCTCTTTGCAGTTAGTATGGTAATCCAGTTCATGGATGTTCCTTGACCAACTCACTGTGATTCAGTTTAAAGAATCCTAAAATATTTGGAAGGTGCTTCTGGAAAAAGCATATTGTTTCAAAGACATGATTATCTCAATGTTGAAGTTTACATTGATCTGATGGGGCAAGTAGCACGACGGATGGAAGATTTACTTTTGGATATTTCTCCTTTGTTGGAGGAAATCTTGTTACTTGGCGAAGTAAAAAACAGAGTGTGGTTGCAAAAAATAGTGCAGAAGCAGAATTTAGAGCGTTAACCCATGGTGTTTGTGATGGTATATGAATAAGAAGATCGTTGGAAGAATTGAGTTTCACTCAGACAATGCCCAGGCTCATTTACTGTGATAACGAGGCAGCCATTTACATTGCCCACAATCCAGTCTTTCATGACAAGGCAAAATATATTGAAGTCAATAAACACTTTATAAAGGAAAAGATCGAAAAGGAGTAATATGCATACCCTACTTTCTGACAACAGAACTAATTGTAGATGTAAGTCTCTTTTTTTCTTTTAAATAAATGAGACAAAAGCTCATAGTACAAGAAGATTATACAATGAGCGAAAGAAAAATTGATTGACAAGCCTTCCAAAGTGGCAATTCGACAAATTGATTGACAAGTTGGCAATGACTGATATCTTTAACCCAACCTGAGGGGGAGTGTTGATTATTTTCTTTCTTGCATTATATTTTATTGTATTAGTTGTATTTTATTTGGCAAATTTGTTTTTTCCTTCCTTACAATGGTTTGTTCTTCTATTTAAGAAATCCCTTCTTTCTTTGTTAAATATACAGAAAATTATATTATTTTGTCAAGTACTATATTTTCATTTGGATGAAAATATCAGTCAATTATCTTTTAATTATTTTTTTTAGATTTCCTTTGCTTTTGTAATTAGTTCTCTTAGTTATAATCTCTCTTGTATTATATTTACCCATTGTTGGGTCTTTTTTTAAAAATATGAGAGATTATTTCTCCAAAAATAACATTAAATGAATACAAAAATCTGACGCCTCAATGATAACAATGTAATATTATAATGATCTCTGGTTTTTAGGCCATTGCAGTGGGCAGGTTTTGCCCAGCGGTTACAGCTACTGGGTGCAAACTCGGTAGTTTTGGGGAACGCTAAGCTAATAACTCCAGAGGTCCTGCTGCACTGGACATCTGATAAAAATAAGCTTTTATCACGAAAAGGAAAAACATCTCAGCTAGAGTTTCGCGATGTAATGGCTTCTGGATCACTATTTTCTTCTGCTGGTCAATCTCATGGTGTTAATTGGTCTGCATTGTGGCTTCCCATTGATTTGTTCCTGGAGGATGCCATGGATGGATCACAAGTTCTGGCAACTAGTGCTGTTGAGCGTCTGATATGTATGAGCTAACAAATTTCATATTACTTGAGTGATTCTTTAACAATTTGACACTGCTTGAGTGTTTCTTCAATTAAATTGAAATTTTAAGTTCTCCCAAAGAGTTCTATTAATCAAGAGTTATCTGCAGGTTTGATAAAATCTTTGCGGGCAGTTAATGATACTTCCTGGCACAATACATTTTTAGGTTTGTGGATTGCAGCGTTGCGACTTATTCAAAGGGTAGGATCATGTAGCATCTTGTAAATGAATTACGTTTTGATGTTCATATCCTCTTTATGTTCAGATATTAATTTTGGCTGAAATGATTTCACGCTCTCAATTTACTTAATTAGCAGGTCCACTGCCTTGAATTGAGAGAACTTAAATGATTTCTGTTCTATGATACTTGTATGGTAACTTTTTGTTAGCTTGTAAAGGTTTTTCTATTTCCACCTTTTCCTTTTTTCTTTGTAAATAAATTCTGAGACTGAGGGAGATGGATAAAAAAGGACCATTGAAAATCATTCGTTTAAGAAGTTTGATGCGTGGCAGTTTGTCTCTATTTGTGCTAACTGCTAATCAACTTAAAGTACAGTTTCTTTTTGTTGAATTTGGAGAAATACACCTTGGAAGAATATTAAACGTTATTCCCTCATATACTCTTCTTTACTAACTCATTCCCATCGGGATATATTTGCTAATTCAAAATTCCATTTCAGGAAAGGGATCCGAGTGAGGGACCTGTACCTCGTTTGGATACATGCTTGTGCATGTTATTGTCAATTTCAACCCTTGCAGTCACCATTATTATTGAAGAAGAAGAAGTTGAACCAAAGGAGGATGACTGCAGCCCAAGTAAAAGCAGAGATGAGAAGCAGTCTTCAGGAATGTGCCGCAAAGGTTTGATTACGAGCTTGCAGATGTTGGGTGAATATGAGAGCTTGTTGACTCCTCCTCAATCCATTATTGCAGTAGCCAATCAGGCTGCTGCAAAAGCTGTAATGTTCATATCAGGGGTTGCAGTTGGTAATGAGTACTCGGACTGTGCTAGTATGAACGATACACCTATTAATTGTTGTAAGTACTTATTCTTGTTTAAGAATTTAACATTGGTTGATCCTGTTAAACAGTAGCCTCTGAAAGATTTAAATTGATGAAAATTTTGGATTCTTTCAACTGAAAGAATTCAATACAAAAGTGCTCCAAAAAACCATAACCATGAAATAAGTAATCTTTGAAGAGCTTGAAGGAGATGCATCTCAAAAGGATGACAGCGAAAGAGCTAAGCTATCTTGAAACTAATCAAAGAACATCTGATTCGTAAAAATTCACTAACTACACGAGCTGACAAACTGCTACCATGACTTCTGAAGCACAACTGAGGTACCAACCTTGAGGAGAATACTTCTAAGCCTCGGTTGAAGGTGTAGGCCATTTGACGTAACATCTTCAGATGACAAAACTTCCAAGAATAGTTTACCAAAGCCACGTTCAAGGATGACTAGCGGAACGGCTTCTTGTTAAAAACCTCTAAGGCACGCCCTCTTCCAACTCTTCAGTGCTTACACTCATAGTAAGCACACCCATCATAGTTTTTGATTACTCTCATTCCAAAACTGTCTTCCTTCCAAATAATTAGTTTCTCCAAACACTTCCCGTATTTATGGTTGAAGCTACATATCAGGTCTGCTTGTTTCAACCTGAGGACTCGGGGCACTAGCATTGACCCTATCGTCTATGAAAATATCGAACAAGCTTGTAATCATGTCATCCTTATCCCTAGATATGGTAGCATCCGAACACACCTCAGCTTCCTCTCTACAATGCTTTAATAATGTCGTCAAATCTCCTTTCACCTCTAGTAGTTCTCCCCTTGGGAAACCTTTCATGAGCCCATCTTGTGATGTTAAAATCTCCTCAATACACCAAGCAAGTGAACAGCTTGAAAGAGAGGGTACTTGGGCCAAATAAATTTCCTCTCCTTATAGTCACTAGGACCTTACACATTCGTATTCGAACAGATTTTTTTTACACAGAATAACACATTTAAATATCAAAGAGTAGTCTCCTTTCAAAGCTTCAGTTATGGTTATCATGTTCAAATCCCACATGGTCAACAAACCTCCAAGCACACCATCTGATTCCACAAATGCCCATCCTACATCTTTGGAACTCCAATTTGATTTGATGAAACTCAAATCAAAATCATCTTTTTGGATGCTTGAATTAACACTAGATCCGGATTACGTGACTTCAAGAATCTTTTGAGGGCCAATCTCTTTGATGGGTCTTTCAAACCTCTCGTGTTCCACGACACGATTTTAATTCTCAAATAATCTTCACTCTAGCAAAGGATGCTGCTAGATATTAGTCCAAAATCAGATTACATTCCGTTACCAATGACTTCAGAGTGTCTGGTACTTCATAGAACTGAACTTGAGATAAATGATCCAAAGCTTGTTGTTCAATTTCCGGTTCTTCTTCACACTAAAACAAAGCATTCAAATCAACTTCTATTGGTTCCTTTGATCTCTGCTTTTTTTTTTTTTGACACGGAGACAAACTAGTTTATTAATAATAACTCAAAGTACAAGAGAGTTATACAATTAGCGTAATAAAGAAGTCTAGAGAGCATTAAGCGAGGGGGGATCAAAAGGTGCACCTGGACATCTCAACTAGGTTGACACCCCCTTGGTTTCTTTGATCTCTGCTTTTCTAGTTCATATGGTTTCTCAGCCTGGTCAATTTCCTCACTGCTTACACTGAATGGGGAGACAAAATCAGCTTTTCCATTATTATGAGATGGATCAATTGGAGTGTGAACCGGAGTTCCTCTTTGAAGATTCACTTTTGCGTTGGGCGGCGATGATAAAACAAAGTGCTTAAATTGAGGAGGGAGAGATTTTTGGGTCTCTGATCTGTTACTTTTGCTGGGAGCTTGAATCTGCGAACAAATTTCTTCTAAAAAATCTGGATTTGATTTTGAAATCAACTGTCTTGGAAGAATTCTTCTTGGCTATCTCCTTCTTTCTCCTTCGACTAACAAAATGCTTTGGGAAATAAATGAAAGGATGCTCTACTTACTGTTTTTTAGAGATTCGTTTGACCCCCGATCTACCTCTAATTCTGGCCGAAGAAAAGATGGTTGAAGAAGAATTTGAATGAGAAGAAAAAGTATTGCTTGTTCCCTTGATGGCGTGGTCTTTGATAATGCAACTGAAGGTGGTGCTAATTGATCAGAATAAACAGGGGACAACGGCTTGCTGCTGAACGAGTGTGGATTGGATGGGATGGGCCCACTAGCCTTTTGGGCTTCCTTCTTGAGAGAAACACCTGAAATTAATTTTAAATCCTGAAGAGAATCAGGGCTATTATGTTCCAGATTGCTAGAACAGACTTTGTGTTTTTGTAGTGCTTCTGGGATTTATTTTGTATTTCTACATTTGTTTTATCTCTTTTCAGCTTTGCATCTGTCAACTGATAGGAAGTGTATATTGGTATTTTTGGTCTTAGCATGACCTTGATGTCATTCGTTTTATTTTGGATATGATGAGGGTGCTATGGGGTGCCAACCTAGTTGAGATGTCTGGATGTACCTATTGATCCTCTCTCTCTCCCATTTCTAGGCTTCTCAATTCACACTGTATAACTCTCTCTTGTACTTTTAGCGTTATTATTAATAAAGAAGCTTGTCTCCTTTTCAAAAAAAAAAAAATTAAATTAAATTCTGAATAACCACCTTATTAAGACTTGAATTCTCATTGGGAAGATTAAAGGACTTAGCCGTATCTTTCTCTGTCATCATTGAAGGCAGGTTTTCAATTTCCTCAATGGAATTCATGACTGGTTTGCTTATCTTCTTCATCGGTTTTTTGCCGCTGATGTAATTTTTCCATCGAGAGGAAGATGAAGATTCACCCGACCCTCCATGATCATCCTTTTTTTCAAGGCCTCGAAGGGATTTCTTGAGAATCCAGGTTTCAAAA
Source organism: Cucumis hystrix (assembly GCA_025688845.1). Classification (NCBI taxonomy): domain Eukaryota; kingdom Viridiplantae; phylum Streptophyta; class Magnoliopsida; order Cucurbitales; family Cucurbitaceae; genus Cucumis; species Cucumis hystrix. Next base: position 4,781,171 of record CM046887.1, read on the forward strand.
GTGGAGAAGAAAGAAAGGCCCATTCTGATTTCAAAATATTTATATCTTCCTCTTCATCTAAAAGAACTCAATTTAGTCTCACTAAATCAATAGGATTAGTGAAGTCTTTTAAGAACAATGCTCCTTCAATGACCTTCGGATCTTCCAGCACTTCGAGGTTCCCAAAATTGAGAAAAATATTGCTCCGATTTTTATCTCTTTACTCGATGGTTGCTGGCAAGAAACCACTTAGGTACTGACTAACCTTGATTTTAGCCTCTAAACAACAATCATGGAGATTCTTTATCATGGAGGATTTTTTGGTTTCTTTCGAAACATTAATCTGCCACACTGCCTTCACTGCATTACTCCAAAGGAATTACTTAACTGTCAATGAAAACTCTGCTTTAACGATGTCAATCACTGAAAAATTACTTCATCCCACATTTTCTAAGAATGTTCCAGATCACCTTAAAGCTCCCACAAAAAGTCCAGCCAACCTCTTTTGAGCCGCAGATGCTTTTTATGAATGCTGTCTTTTTCAGTTTCTTGAATTAGTATACTATCCGGATTGATTTTCTTTAGTAATCTTTTAAATATCAGCCTCTTTGATCTCCCACCAAAGAGGCCAATTCTCCAGTACTTTCAATTCTCCTTTACTTTCAGTTCTCTTGTACTTTGATTTTTAATTAATAAAGAATCCAGTCTCCTTTTCAAAAAAAAGAAAAAAAGAAAAAAGAAAAAAAAGAAAAAAGAACCAGCCTCTTTGATCTTCCACCAAGTCTTCTCGTATTCCAAGAGATAATCTTCATTTTTCAACCCTAAAGGATATCCCACTAATTGTCCTGTTTTCCTTTGGATTAGGATAAGTAAATTTCACTTGCTTCCAATATGGAATGCAGCTTTGGAGGTATGTCTTGCTCTTCCAGTGGAGCAAAGGGGAGGGTTTCCTCCTTGGAATGTAATTGATCTTCTTCAGTTTGGAATAAAAGGCCTAAAGCATTGTTCATATCACCAGGCAATTCATCTGTAATTTTTATTTCTTCATCTTCTTCTCTTTCAAGTTCTTCACTGCTTACACTTGCCAGTGATTCTTCTTCGAAGTCTTTTGGAGCTTTATGAGTTGTCTGAAATGTGCAATGTATTCCTCTCACAGTAGAATTGAAGGCTCGACCAATTCCTCCCCCCTTGGGATCCTTCCTCATCAAGAGAAGAGATCCACTCATGCACAACATCGACTATGAATAATAATACAAGAAACAACTCGACGAGACGAGGTCCATTGTTAGTAGAACCTCGTCTCTCCCCACAAGTGTTGATGAATGTGGCACAAATAGAAGGATGTTATGGAGACTCTTGAGAATTACATCCGGATTGGGAAATGGGTTTATTCAATAAAGGTCAAGAAGGTGACCTGTTTTGTTCTAGACCAGGGACTTGGATCTTGACACAACTCGCCTCTAGCACATCAGGGTTTGTAATTTTTGTCCAGGAATTGTAAAATGAAGTCTTTTTTCTGGCGAAGTGTTTATGAAAAGACTTGAACAAATTAGAACTTCTTCGAGACACTTTTGAACTGTTGCACTTGTTTTTCTTCATATGTTGGTGCAAGGAAATGACAGCCGGAAGCTTATGAAATATATCAACCTTACTTGTAATTTGAGATGGAGGCTTAAGAAGGTTATTATTCAAATTTTCCTTGGATGAATGGGATGCTAATTCACTTTATTATTTGATTGGTTGGAAATTGGCAAAGATGAATTGGAATCTGAGGTGGATGAAGATGTGAGATTACAGCTGGAAGAGGGAAGGGTTCTTGAGTGACTAATTGCTGCGACTGAGCTGTCTTCTTTTCAGGGGATTAACAAAGGAACAACAACCTTTTTTTCTTAATTTCTTCTTTGCACCTTGTGGATGGAAGTTGAAAGGTTACTTTGCAAAGAACCGTTTCCATCGACATTCTCTTTCCTCATTAATGCTGGTTTTCTGTTCACATGAGGCTGGAAAGGAACCCTGTTTGTGTTCTCCATCGTTTGAGGTTGTGGAGGATGGATTTACGACAAGTTTTGATATCTTTTCGTGCCTTTTTGGGGGAAACCGAATGGCCACTTCTCAGTGGTTGATTATCAACCGATTTCTCTCTCCTTATTAATTTATCTTTCATGTTCACACTGAGCTGGTTAGAAGTATTAAACCACCAATTCACCCAAAAGCTTAAGCTAGTGGTTGAAGGCAAACTTAATTATATATCACCAACACTCCCCCGCACTTGTGGGCTTGAAATATTTGAAAGCCCCAACAAGTGGAATCAATTTTAATTGGAGAAGAAACGACAATGCAGGGGCTTGAACACAGGACCTCCCTGGACCACCTGCTCTGATACCATATTAAACCACCAATTCACCCAAAAGCTTAAGCTAGTGGTTGAAGGCAAACTTAATTATATATCACCAACAAGAAGCACCGATAACTTGCTTCGCTGTCTGAGACAAATGGGAGGCTTCAATGAGGACTGAGTTTGGAGCTTACTGTGAGGTCTCGATACATGAACAAAAAAGGATTTCTTGCTAGATTTAAAGAGTTTCCAGCATCCACAAAGAATGCCCAATCCGAATTTCGTTCTGAATTTTCTCCTTCATTTTTCATGATCTGGAAGAATCGTACTAAATCTATTGGGTAAGAAAAATCTTTTAGCGACAGAGCATGATTAACTTTGTTCAGGGGACTTAAAACTTCAATATCATCGTAATTTAAAAAATGGTTTCACATTTCTCATCGGGCAGCTCTATTGTTGGCTAGCATGAAACCGCAAAGGTTCTTCTTTACTTGTATTTTTGCTACAGCCACATTAGAATGGTTCAGAGTATCAGTAGAAATGTCTTCCAAACCTCTGAAGTATGACACTATAACTTCAAACGTCTTTCTACTTCAATAATCTAAAGGAAGATTTTTAATTGCAATCCAGCCTCCATAACCTTTCACCTCTTTTTGGCTGGCCGTGTTCCAATTTCTTCCACTACTCGAACGACAAATGGAATCGGCCAAATTCTTGCCATTGTCCAGGATGTTCTATCAGCTCCTCCAAGTTCCCTTCATCAAGTTTGACAAAAGCATTTTCTGCTTAGAATGGATTTAATATAATATCTGAGTTAAAGTATAACTTCAATGTATTGCATATTTCTGGCCATTTATCAAACTCAAATAGTCTTGAAACAATCCAGAGGTTGCAAAGTCTTCCTTAACCACCTCATAATTTCTTATAACCTATTGGGAAGTCAAACTCTGTTTATTGGGTCTTAAAACAGGGGAGGATTTTTCGGTCAGGGCATTTGTGTTCTGCAATGCTCTGTTTTGAGAGACGAAAAACAGAGCTTCTTTTGGGTTTTGTATTACCTTCGACGACCTTCTGAGCTTCACTTTTCAACTCAGATATTCACGGATCATATCTGCAAAGATCTGCCATTCCTTAGTAGAATCATTTGTTGGCACGTTAGTAAAGAATCGTCCACCTGATTTTGGCCACACTACACATCTCATGAACCATTTTCTAGCTCTGTTGATCTTGGATAACTTTGTTATTCCTGAGCTGTCCTTTCCTTCCCTCATAAAGAAGCTGGAGACTGGGTTTTAAATCATTTCTAATATATTTTCCATAAACCAAGTGAGTTGGGTGTCGAAAGAATTAGCTGCTTAATTACTTGCATGTCTTCAACGTAAAATTTTTCAGCTTCTGACCAGATACAAAATCAGGGATCATTCAGATCACAGCTCTTCACTTCCATGTTTCCCTCTCACTGGGTCGCAGAAGGGTGCTGAGTAGGAGGATAGAAAGGCCAGAGGGGGGAGTTTTTACTGATCAGATGGAAGGTGCTGTCGGAGAAATGGAGACTTAGAGGAGGTGGGTGTTGTATCAGATTGCCGTAGGTTTACCGATTGAAATTTCTGATACATGAAGTTTTAAAGGTCATCTTGGATTACACGGGAGTTGGGAGATAAGTTTTAGTCGTCCCATGAACTTTACTTCACTTTTCATCATACACGTTTTCCTCCATTCAAGAGTAACAGGGCATCTTCACCTGATACTTGAAGGCATCCATGAAGTCCAGGTCTGTTAAGGTGTTTGAGGTATTTAGAGTGGAAGCTGATGATGTAAAATTGTAAATGGCATTTTGGCTTTGAGAAGTGTTGTTGCTGGTGTAAGGTAGAGAACCCGTCATTATCAAATGTCATTTTGCATCAAGGATTTGGCAGCTTAGTTGCAGTGGCCTGAGCTATTTTATATTGAAGAAAAGTTCTACCTCTTCTGCTGAAAATATGGGCGGATGATTATTGTATGTATGGACCTTAAGTGGTTTAAGGTGTCTCTTACAAGAGCCCTTGGTCTACTATTCCTTTAGGATATTCTTTTTTCTCTCAGATTTGTTATATATTCTATTGGGGGCGGGCATGGAACCTTTGTGTTCCTGTTTCTAGGAGGATTGTCTGATGTGAACAAAACCCTTGTGTTCCTTGTTTCCTCATCTTTACCACCTGAGGAGAAGAGGGTACACTCAGTGGCCACGGTCTCTTTGGAAGTTTTTTTTACCTATCTCTGTGTTCTTGTCATGTGCTTTTTGTTCATGAGGCTTGTGAGGTTGTGGTCTCCTCTCTATAATTTTAAACTGAGCTATGCCTTAAGGGAGAAAGGATTCTAGGTCTTGGTTTCCATCCAAAGCCCTTTGAGGGATTTTTTGTGCCCTTCCATGGGGCCCCTTTGTGTTCCATGGTCCTTTCATCTTCCTCTTTTTGGTAAGCTATATAATTCCTAAGAAAGTGAACTTTTTTTCTGGCAAGTTTTCATGGGAGAGTGAATACACAAGATCATATCCAGGAGCTTTCTTCAATGGTGTTGCGTACCCATTAGTGTGTCTATTAAAGGAGAGAGGAATTGGATCTTAGCCATTTACTTTGGAACTGTGTGTTTATTCATTACCTCCTATGGAAACAAGTTCTTTAGAATCTTTGAGACTGCTTGCTCAAAATAAAGGTTGTGATGTTTGTTATTGGGCATTTGGCTTGAGAGGAATTGTAGAATTGTTCGTGAGTTGAGCAGTCTTGGGGGAACTATGCAATGCGATTAGGTTTAACTCCTTGTAGGTGTCCGTTAAGCGGCTTTTTCTTAATTATTATCAACTTAGTTTGATTCTTTTGTATTGGAGCCCCTTTCTGTATTTGAGCATGTGGGGGGGTATTGTTTTTGGTTTTTTTTTTTAAATTATCATTTTTTTATATATATTGCCCTTGTATATCCTTTTATCTTTCTCAATGAAAATTTAATTTCTTTAATAAAAAGAAAATTGACGTTCAATGTTTCTGCGTTCAGAACTTTTATTAATGGCATTCTGCTTGAACACTTTATTTCAATGACAATACTATTAAATATATACTCAAAACTATTTTAATCTGTTGTTTGAACATTTGGTCTTTCTTAAACAATTTATCCTTCATAAAAGGACAATTTAATTCTTGATATGACATAAGATTTTGGCGTGAAAATCTTTGTATTAGAGTGGTTTTATCATCCTTTACATACTTCTTAAATTTTAATAGGATCCCCCTCTCACATTGTTGCGTACATATGCTTCAAAATGTGATCTCTGTGTGGCTAATTTGTTGCTTTTTCCTTGTTGCAGCTGGAAATATGCGGCATCTGATTGTTGAGGCTTGTATTTCTAGGAACCTTCTAGATACATCGGCGTACTTTTGGCCCGGTTATGTAAATGCACTCAGTAGTCAAGTGCCTCGTAGTGCATCTAATCAGGTGGTTGGTTGGTCATCATTCATGAAAGGGTCACCCCTAACTGCGTCGATGGTGAATGCTTTAGTGGCAACCCCAGCTTCTAGGTATGCTCTCATAGTATTTGTTTGTATAATGTGAGGCCATATTGAGGGAAGATGATTGCTTAAATGAGCAAGCTCAGTTCCTAGGTTCCGTATTTTCGTTTCCCAAAAATGCGAGTACAGGTTCCCCGACTATGTGGTGCAGGTGCAAATAAAGAAGCTGACAAATAGATTTCAAGAGGTTTTTGAAGTGAAAATTGTGAAGGTGAAGCACACAGAGTCTAAAAATTCCACGAAAGTTTATTAGCCCCAAAATGCTTTGCTGCCTTCATACTTATAAGTTATAGTAACGGTTACAAAACGGTTAACTTGACTGTAAAGACTATAACTGCCTTAAAACAGAAACTAAATCAAAGGAGCGGTTATCGTATCAGCTTAATCTATGTTTTAGGATGACGCTCTGGTATTTTTGTTGTTTTATGTCTTCTTTTGAATATTTTGTTTTCTTTGTATTTTGAGTACTGTTCAATGATGCTTTGACCATTCAACCATAATAACTGTGAGGTTTTTGTTGGAAATAGGGGGCTTTGTTGGTTGATTATAGCCCTGTGGGTATTTTAGCGTTTTACTATACCCTAAGTTATCCTTTTTGTACTACGGCTTTTTGGAGACTATAAAGTTGTATTAAACCACCAATTCATCCAAAAGCTTAAGCTTGTGGTTGAAGGCAAATTTAATTATATATCACCAACAAGTTGTCTTCTCATGTAATTTTCATTGTGTTAAAATAATAAAAAGTGACTCTTTGTTGCGGTTTTTTCTCCCTGTTCTAGGGTTTTCCACCTAAACCTAGCATTATCTTTTTCTACTGTTTAACATGGTGTCAGAGAATGCAGCAAAACCTTCGCCGCCATTGGCGAAACCAACAAGTGCAAGATAACCTTAGTTTTGCACCAGCCTTGCTTCTGCCACAGCTGCCACTGCAGCCAGAGCCAATGATTTTTAAGCTGCCATCACTGCTGTTGCCATCCGAGTTGCCGCTGATCATTACCTTCAATCCTTGCATATCCTTCCAACTCTAGCTTGCTTAGTTATGGACACCAAGGTTTGATTGGTTTATCTCCAGTAATGGTACAACAATAGTTGCTAATCTTCAGACAAGTTTTCAGCAACAATTTGCTGCTCTTAGGGCAGCCCTAAGTGCTCACACAAACTTAAACTCCTGTATAGTTAATTCTGACATTCCTTCCAGTTTACTGAGATGTATACAGTGAATTCGGTAACCTCATTCCATACTTTAACTATTTGTCTAGCTTTATGGGAAATTTCACATGGTTAATTGCAAGAGAAAAGTTGAATGGTCAGAATTATTTCTCTTGGTCTTAGTCCATTAAAATGGTCATGAGGGACGTCACAAGTTTGCGTATCTAACTTGTGAGATACCAAGATTTAGATTAGGGGATCCTCAGGAGCACATTTGGAAAGGAGAGACTTCATGCTTTGATCACTGCTGATTAATAGTATGAAACTTCAGATAAGGAAACTATGGTTGCTTGAGATATCTAGAATGCAGTTCAGAAATTATATTCTTAAAGGCAGAATGCGTCTTGTCTTTACACTGTGTAAATAGGCTGACGAGTGCAAACAGGGACGATGGATGTCACTTCATATTTTAACAAATTGTCTCTAATCTGGAAGGAGATGGATCTGTGTCGTGATATTATGTGGGATTGTCCATGTGGAGGTGTTCAGTATTCCAAGATTGAGGAAGTCAATCGTGTTTATAATTTCTAGCTAGTTTGAACTCCAATTTCGATGTAGTGCGGGGCCATATACTAGGACAAATGCTTATACTGTCTCTTATGGATGTGTTTTTTTGAGGAGCGTCTAAAGGAAGAGAAAGTTAATGATATGAACATCATGACTGTATCTGCTACTATTTTGTTGCTTTCAATGTGAAATTATTTGGTTTTGATAGTGACAAGCAAAGTAGGAAATAGACCCCGGTGTGTGAACATTGCAAGAAACCCTGGCTTACGAAAGAACAATGTTGGAAGTTATATGGTAAACCACCAAATGGCAGAAGACTTCCTCCAAATGACAAGTTCAACCCTAGTCGGGCTTTTATGAGTGAATCTGCAAGTGCCACCCAATCACAACCTTAGGTGAATTGCCAAAGTGACTAGGGTGTCTCTTCCCTCGGGGTCGTTGTTCAATCAGGTACCTCTCAATCCTTAAGTCTCCTAAGCATAAATGGTAAGTAACCATGGATACTTGATTCAGAGGCCACATATCATTTGATTGGATTCTATAATAATTTTCTATCATATTTGAGTTCTGGTAATGAAAAGATTCGGATTGTAGATGGGTCCTTTGCTTCTATTGCGGGCAAGGGTCAGATTTCTCCCTTTGATGGTTTAACTTTACAAAATGTGTTGGATGTACCCAAAATATATTATAATTCTATTAGTATGATAACTAGAGATTTGAATTGTCAAGTTGCCTTCTCATCGGATAATGTTTTCTTTTAGGACTTGAGCTCGGGGAAGATGATTGGCACTATCTAGCACAATAGGGGACTATCTTCTTGACGATGATGCTCCCTTTCGGAATTGTTGTAGGACTAGTTTGTTGTCTTCTTTTTTTTGAAAATGGAAACGAGTCTCTTCATTAAGAAAATGAATAGACAAAATAGTTGAAGTTAAATCTGCGGGTTTTTCATCATAAGCCTTCGAGATGGGTGGATGGCTTGAGGTTTTTTTTTTTTTTGAAAGGAAACGAGCCTCACTATTATTAATATTGTTTATAAAGAGACAAAAGCTCAATGTACCAGAGGGTTATACATAGAGTAATGGAGGGAGGATCAGGGGCGCATGCAGGCATCTCAACTAGGTTGACACCCCCTTAGGGCCCTCATCATATCCATGAAGCATAAATAAAAATCCTTACTCTAGGCTCCTATTAGCCAATATAAGGGCAACAAAAAAACCACAAATACAAGGCCAAGTTTAACTAATCTGTCCATACAAAACATAAAAACAGAAAGGCTGCAGGCAGAGAGCAAATGAAGATTAATCCTCGTTTATGCAGAAAACTGATTGAAGCAGCGGGTGTGCTTTGAGTGGCTACACTAAATGCTTGGTGTGTGTTTTGAGTATGCAGAACTTGTTGGTTTGTTTTGAGTGGCTACACTAAATGCTTCTCTTTATTATTCAATTTCTTAACTCTTCCATTCATTCACATTGTAAGACATTTGATTTGTCTCAATGGGAAGCTTTTATGTTTCCTTAATTCAATTTTTGTATTGTTTTACTGGTTTTATGTTCTTATTCCTTTTTTTTTTAATCTTTTATTTCTGTCTTCTCCCGTAGGAGCTTGTATCTTTAAGCATTGGTGTCTTTTCATCTCTTCAATGAAAAATTGGTTTCTTGTTATTATCATAATTCATTTGTGACATTTTATCTACTTCACAAACCTATATCAGATGCCTTGTAATTTTACCCAGTTGTATCAGTATGGCAATTAAATTTGACTTTAGCTCATGTTGATGGAAGCTTAGCAGAGATTGAGAAGATCTATGAGATTGCGATAAATGGTTCACGCGATGAGAAGATATCTGCAGCTTCCATTTTGTGTGGGGCATCGCTTGTTCGAGGCTGGTATCTACAAGTGAGTGACAGTTGATGCTTATGATTTGTATGTCACTATGTAATGCTCTCTTCTCCTCTTTCAAAATTTAATTTTGCATCCCCTCTCATCTCATTTTTTTTTCCTAGGAACACGCTGCTCTATTTATATCCAGATTATTGTTGCCACCAATTCCTACAGATTACTCTGGAAGTGATAGCTATTTGATCGACTATGCCCCATTTCTGAATGTTCTACTGGTTGGAATATCATCAGTTGATTGCGTGCAAATTTTTTCCTTGCATGGGATGGTAAGAATGTTAACTTGTCTGGCTATATGACCCTACTTATAAGCTCCTGTATTTGAAGTTATGTTTTTATATAAGATTGTGTGCAAGCTTGGGAGTGGTTTAATATGTGAAATAATGCGCCATTAATTGGCATTATAAGTCAAGATTGAGAGCTGAATTATTTCAGAGAAATTTTGGCAGGATTTGATGCCTGGCTTCTGATAGGTGGGATTGAGGCCCATTGACAGTGGAAAAAAAAATCTTATATGAGCATTCAAACAATCATTTGATTGAATTTTTGTTTAATAATGTATATCCTTCTATGATTCTGAAAATATTTGATTTTTGTCACGTAGGACTGAGATGATTTAACAAACTAATTGAGAAACTATGGTTTTCATTTTGTTGTGAGCTTATTCCTTTCTTTCTTTTCTTTTCTTTTTGCTGTTTGATGCCAGGTTCCTCTACTTGCAGGTCAATTAATGCCAATCTGCGAAGCTTTTGGATCAAGTCCTCCCAAGTCATGGATCCTTACATCTGGGGAAGAGCTTACTTGTCATGCAGTATTCTCCTTGGCATTTACACTTCTATTGAGGTTGTGGCGGTTTCATCACCCACCTGTTGAAAATGTGAAGGGTGATGCACGACCTGTGGGATCTCAACTAACTCCTGAGTATCTGTTATTGGTTCGGAATTCTCAGTTAGCATCTTTTGGAAAGTCACCTAATGATCGACTTAAAGCTAGACGACTGTCAAAATTATTGAAATTTTCGTTACAACCTATATTCATGGATTCCTTTCCAAAATTGAAAGGCTGGTACCGGCAACATCAAGAATGCATTGCTTCCATTCTCTCTGGTCTTGTACCTGGGGCCCCAGTTCTTCAAATTGTTGATGCTCTCTTGACTATGATGTTCCGGAAGATAAATCGTGGTGGTCAGTCTTTGACTTCAACAACTTCAGGAAGCAGCAACTCGTCTGGATCTGCAAATGAAGAGGCCTCCATTAAGCTTAAAGTGCCTGCATGGGACATCCTTGAAGCAACTCCCTTTGTTCTTGATGCTGCTCTTACTGCCTGTGCTCATGGACGATTGTCTCCCCGTGATTTGGCTACAGGCAAGTCTAAAACATTCTTTTAATAAGAAACAAGAGATACTAATCTACTACTTAGCATATAAATTTTTTTTGTCTATTCTATTCTTAATGATCAAATATGAAAATGACCTCCATTTGTTGTGATTTGCAATTAAACTGGATGCTATTTCATTAATAATAAAGTAGATCACTAATACCATCCTTTAAAAAAAGGAAAAATTATGGATTTTTGGCCCAATCTTGTTGCTGTCTGCCGTCTTTTCTCCTTAGAAAGCTATTGCAGTGTCCAACTAAATCCAATTTTCCTGCCCATTATTCCTCTCGCAACAGTTGCCTTATCACATCATTCTCCACCTTTGACAGCCCAACCGGTCCCATCAGCCCCAATGTGTCCCTCTCACACAAGCTTTTTCACTCACACACGAAATCCAGTCTCTCTAATCCATCTGTTTTCTTCTCCCTCTTTTGCAAGCCAAGCCATTCTCTCAAATAACCCTCCCCCCTCCTCCCTCATCCTTTTCAGCTTCATGTCTCCTCACTTCTTCGTACCCAAACTGTTCCAACATTATCTGAACCTTTTCACCATTTGCCTCAATGCACTGTTTTGAAACCCAGTGCCCTAAATATTCTATTCTCTCTCTTCGAAATGACGCTTCTTGGAGTTCACACGAACGGTTGGTGGTTTTTGATTTTGAGATTGTCTATGGAACCGACAGACTGACTACACGAATAAGTCTTGGGTGAAACTTCGCCGGAGCTGTACTGTTGTGAAGGAGAGACGCATAATGTGGTGGCACTGGTTTTCAGAGGGAGAACGGAAAGAGAAGAGGAATAGGAGGAAGAGAAGGAAAAATTAGGGAGAAAAAAACCACAGTTGTGGGGTGGCACCGACAGTACTGATCAGTGGGATTTTGGCAAGAAAAAGATTGGGGAGAAATGTTGTCACTTGTAATTGAGAAAAGAAAATCAGAAAGAAGATAGAAAAAAACGAAGAAAGACAAGAGAAAAATGAAAGATGGGCGTGAGGGAGAGGGGAGCAGATGGAGGAGAGAAGAATAGAAATTGAAAAATTTTAAAATAATAATTATTATAATAGGATTTTCAACTGGTGTGTGGTTTTGGCTGTCAGATTTTTCGGTCAGTCGGTCATTTTTTCAATTTAGAAAACTGACGACCAACCATTAAAGCCATTAACTGAACCAACCAAACTCGGTTTGGTTAGTTTTTGTCCATCGGCTCGGTTCTCCAATCTAATTTGCTCGCGAGGTAAATCTTTTGTTGCTTTTGTTTCCATTCAGCTTGGCTTGGCTATCTTTGTAGATTGTGAACTTGTGTACCACGGGCTCTTTGATGAATCCATATCAGTACCCTTTTTAGTTTTTAGGACTTAAAAGAACAAAAAAAAAAAAAAAAAAGAGAAATTTTCTCAGATTCAATATAGGAACGGTCTTTTGTTGGTCTGTGATAGAACACCAAGTAGTGTGTTCTATTATTTTATTAAATAACCAAACTTTTACAGAAAACAGTACTAACACAGCCTTGTAAACAAAGAACACAAGAACTATTACAGAAATTAACCAAGTTCAACATAAAAACATCAAACAGAAAAGTACTTCACGATAATGGAAAAAACTTGCTACAGACTACAGAAACTACACACTTTCTGCATTCCCTGCTCTCCAGGAAATTACAGCCCTACACTTTCAGAAACCGATTAACCACCCCCTCTTCTCTCCTTCTTTCCCTTTTAACTCCCACCCATGTAACTAACCGTGGTCCCCACCAAGGTGGTTTCCACTTCTTTCTCCATTTCCCTTCTCTTGTTCACGTGCAACTGCTCCCTTTTTCCTCCTACTATATTGTAAAATAATTGGTGGTCTAACTCCCCCTCTCCAAAGACACCTTGTCCTCAAGGTGGAAATGAGGAAATTGTTGAGCGAAATCATTACAATTCTCCCATGTGGCTTCATGCGGTGGAAGTCCTTGCCAACGAATAAGCACCTCCCACTCCTTTGTAGATGGATGTTTCCGATAATCAAATATTTCTGCAGGAATAGCCACCCACTCCACATTTTCTGTCAAGAAAGGATCTAATGGATGCACATCCGTAAGATTGCCGACCACCTTCTTAAGCTGAGATACATGGAATACTGGATGAATAGCAGCTGTAGGAGGTAATTCTAGTTTATAGGCAACTGGTCCTATTCGTGCAATCACCTTGAAGGGCCCAAAAAATTTAGGAGACAACTTTTCATTCCGTTTCTTCCTCACTGAAATCTGTCTATAAGGTTGAAGTTTAAGAAACACCATATCACCTTCTTGAAACTCGACGTGTCGTCGCTTCTTATCAGCATACTTCTTCATTCGATCTTGTGCCAATCGAAGATTCTCCTTCAATATTCCCAAAATAACATCTCTATCTTGCAATTGTTGATCCAACGTAGAATTAGGGGTCTCCATATCTCCATAATAGATCAGGTGTGGAGGAAGTCGACCATACACTGCTTGAAAAGGAGTAATACCAATTGATTGCTGGTAAGTGGTATTATACCAATATTCTGCCCAATGCAGCCAACGCAACCATTCCCTCGGTCTCTCTCCACAAAAACACCGCAAATAAGTTTCCACTCCTCTGTTGACCACCTCTGTCTGTCCATCAGATTGTGGGTGATAAGCTGTACTTCTGCTCAATTTTGTACCTGACAGCCGAAACATCTCTTGCCAAAAATGACTCAAAAAGACTTTGTCACGATCAGAAACTATAGATTTAGGATAGCCATGTAATTTAACTACCTCTTTAACAAAAGCTTCAGCCACGGACTTCGCATTGTAAGGATGTTTCAAAGCAATAAAATGACCATACTTACTCAGCCTATCAACAACAACCATTATTATCTCATGTCCTTCAGATTTCGGTAAACCATCAATAAAGTCCATAGGTATCTCACTCCAAATGGTATTTGGAATTTCCAATGGCATGAGTAATCCCGTGGGAGATAAAGCTAGTGTTTTGTTGCGTTGACATGTCATACATTCATCACAATATTTCTGCACATCAGCCTTCATACCTTCCCAATACAACTCACCTATCAACCTTTTATAAGTCCGTAAATAGCCCGAATGCCCACCAAACACTGAATCATGGTAAGTATGAAGAATTGTAGGCAATAAGACCGAATTTCTGGAAATGACCAATCGCCCTTTATACCTCAGCACACCATGCGGCATAGTAAATCCAGCAACATCTTCTCCCTTCTCCAGCTTGTTCACAATTTCCTTCAACTTCTCATCTCTATCTACCTCTGTTTTAAGAATGGATACATCCAACAATGATGACAAAGTAAGTTGATTAAGTTGGGCAGTAGGAGGAACACGAGACAAGGCATCTGCTGCTTTGTTTTCTAGTCCCGGTTTATACACAACATCAAAATTGTTGCCAAGAAGCTTAGCAATCCATCGCTGATGTTGAGGTTGGATAACCCTTTGTTCCAATAAAAACTTCAATGATCGTTGATCTATTTTCACTACAAACCTCCTGCCCAAAAGATAAGGTCTCCAACGTTGCACAGCCAAAACTATAGCCATTAATTCCCGTTCATAAACTGGTTTAGCACGATCCCTCATAGCTAATGTTTGGCTAAAATAAGCAATTGGCCGATGATTTTGAATTAAGACAGCACCTACCCCATATCCAGAAGCATCAGTCTCTATTTCAAATGGCAAGGAAAAATCTGGCAGTGCTAAGATTGGGAGAGTCATCATAGCCATCTTTAAATTCTCAAAAGCATCATCAGCTGCAACAGTCCATTCATAAGCTCCTTTCTTCAATAATTGAGTCAAAGGAGCAACCATACTTCCATAATTCATTACAAATCTTCCATAATATCCTGTCAACCCAAGAAATCCATGAACTTCACGGACATTAGTGGGCACGGGCCATTCTTTGATAGATTTAATTTTCTCGGGATCAACCTCTACACCCTTGCCCGAAATTATATGGCCAAGATACTCCACTTTCGTTTTGGCAAACCCACACTTATGCATATTAGCATATAATTTATTCTCTCGCAGCACCTCTAACACCCATTCTAAATGTTGAAGATGTTCATCCAAACTTCTACTGTAAATTAAAATATCATCAAAAAAGACAAAGACAAACCTGCGTAGGTAAGGCTTAAAGATACTATTCATCAAAGCTTGAAATGTTGATGGTGCATTGGTGAGCCCAAAAGGCATGACAAGAAACTCATAATGCCCCTCATGAGTTCTAAAAGCTGTTTTCTCCACATCCTCTTTACACATTCTAATTTGATGATATCCTGCCTTGAGATCAATCTTCGAAAATATATTAGCCCCATTAAGTTCATCAAACAATTCCTCTATTACTGGAATAGGAAACTTGTCTGGAACGGTCACACTATTTAACGCACGGTAATCTACACAAAACCGCCAACTACCATTTTTTTTTTTCACCAACAAGACCGGGCTCGAATATGGACTAGTACTAGGTTTAATCTATAAGGCCAGACATTGACTGGATTAGTTCCCTTCTTAAGGTGTATATGATGTTCAATAGCACTTTGTGGTGGCAACTCTCCAGGCCAATAAAAAACATCTTCATACTTAGCCAACACGGCTGGAATAGACTCATGAATGGTAGGCACTTCATCAATCCCATACAAGTCTGCAAATGTCATTCCACCTTCCAAAGATCTACACTCAATCAGAAATCCCTGATCAAGTTCTGTCCATGTCTTCATCATGTGCTTCAAACTCACCCTAGCCTTTGTAAGACTTGGATCTCCCTTTAATACAACCTTCTTCCCATTTTGTATGAATGTCAAAGTAAGTTTTCGCCAATCCACTTCGGTTACTCCCAATGTATGTAGCCATTGCATACCAAGAATTACATCCACTTCCCCCAACTCTAATGGCAGAAAATTATCCACAACCTTCCATTCACCCAATAGCAGTTCCATTTGTTTACAAATTCCCTTCCCTTGTACAGCAGATCCAGAACCCAAAATAACCCCATAATGAGAAGTTTCCTCCAATGGCAACAACAATTGAGTTACTAACTTTTCAGATATAAAATTGTGGGTCGTGCCGCAATCTATCAATACTACTACTGACCTTTCTTGAATCATACCTTTAATTTTCATAGTTCCAGGGTTTGTTAATCCCACCACCGAATTTATTGATAATTCGATCACGGGTTCTTCTTGTTTAACAACTTCAGTCTCCTGTATCTCAATTTCCACTTTTGAATCCTCTTCTTCAACTACTTCCAGTTCTTCCCCATTTGCCCCAACAACTAAGACTCGAAGTTCCTTATGATCTTTCACTTTACACTTATGGCCCACAAAAAATCTTTCCTCGCAACGAAAACAGAGACCTTTCTCATGTCTAGCCTGAAATTCAGCATCAGAAAGTCGTTTTAGTGGTCCTTCTCGTCGATTAGGTTCACCAGCCACTCCTCGAAGTGTAATTGTCTGCATTGGAACAGCCCCTCCTGACTTATTATCATTAGAAATCACAGGAATTTGGGGTTTAAAAGAAGCAGAAACCTGGAATTTTCCATCCGCTGCACGTTTGAAACTTGATTCTCCTCTTATAACTTCTCGGTTCTCCATCTTTTGGGCCAACTTCATCATTTGAGCAAGCCCCATAGGTTCCCAACATTCCATATCTGCCTTAATCCATGGTTTCAAACCATTCATAAATGTCTCTTCTAAGACAGCCTTCTGTAGAAAAGGCAATGGTGCTACTAATTTATCAAATAAATTCCGATATTCTTCCACTGTAGTTTCTTGCTTGATCTTTAAAAATCTTCCCAGAATTGATCCCTCACGACCTGATCGAAATCGAACAATAAGTCTCCTCTTTAAATCTTCCCAATTAACAAACGGTTCACGATCTTCATGAGATCTATACCAATCCAAAGCTGCTCCATCAAAACTAATAATGGACACAATCATTTTTTCTGACTCACTCAGATTGTGAATCTGAAAGTATCTCTCAGCCCTAAACAACCAAGAATCAGGATCATTTCCCACAAAAACTGGCATTTCAATTTTTTTAAATTTGTTTCGGTCGCCCGCAGAATCTTCACCCTCCAACTTGGTATGTTTTTCCTCAGATTTTCCTCCCATCATTGTCGATTCACTGGCATCAACCATGCTGTCAATTTTACTTGATGATCCTTCTAGTACTTCTTCCATCGTTGTCTTCCCTTTGATCATTCCCTCAATATATTTCAACAGTGTCTGTTGTTGCTGTTGTTGCTTCTCAGACTGTACTCCTAACCTTTCAATACTCTTTGCCAAAGATGAAATATTTTCCTTGATGGTTGGCAGATCATGTAATTCTGCTCGAATGCCGGATATTTCTTGATCCACCGTTTCCAACTTTTCCTCAATTTGCTTTTGAGCCATGGTATAGAACTTCACAGATTCGAATTCTCTGATACCAAAATGATAGAACACCAAGTAGTGTGTTCTATTATTTTATTAAACAACCAAACTTTTACAGAAAACAGTACTAACAAAGAACACAAGAACTATTACAGAAATTAACCAAGTTCAACATAAAAACATCAAAACAGAAAAGTACTTCACGATAATGGAAAAAACTTGCTACAGACTACAGAAACTACACACTTTCTGCATTCCCTGCTCTCCAGGAAATTACAGCCCTACACTTTCAGAAACTGATTAACCACCCCCTCTCTTCCCTTCCTTCTTTCCCTTTTAACTCCCACCCATGTAACTAACCGTGGTCCCCACCAAGGTGGTTTCCACTTCTTTCTCCATTTCCCTTCTCTTGTTCACGTGCAACTGCTCCCTTTTTCCTCCTCCTATATTGTAAAATAATTGGTGGTCTATCAGTCTGCTTGGTAAGTTCTTTACCTCTATGTTTCAGGACTCAAAGACCTTGCTGATTTTCTACCCGCATCATTTGCAACTATTGTTAGCTACTTTTCAGCTGAAGTTACACGGGGTATATGGAAGCCAGCATTTATGAACGGAACTGACTGGCCTAGTCCTGCTGCAACTTTGTCCATCGTTGAGCAACAGATAAAAAAGATTCTTGCTGCAACTGGTGTTGATGTCCCTTGTCTTGCTGTAGGTAAATTCTTGATGTGCATTAATGATGGCTTGAATTAGTATTGCATTGCATGGGTTTTCTTTTCAATCTAAAATTGAGCTTGAGTTGTCTATTTGCAGGTGGAAGTTCTCCTGCTATGCTTCCTTTACCCTTGGCTGCCCTAATAAGCCTCACAATAACTTACAAACTAGATAAAGCCTCCGAACGCCTTCTTGCCCTAGTTGGCCCAGCGTTAAATTCACTAGCTGCTAGCTGTTCATGGCCTTGCACACCTATTATAGCTTCATTATGGGCTCAAAAGGTGAAGCGATGGAATGATTTCCTTGTGTTCTCTGCCTCTCGCACTGTTTTTCATCATAACAGTGATGCTGTTGTCCAGCTGCTTAAGAGTTGTTTCACTTCAACTCTCGGTTTAGGCAACTCTAACGGAAACAGCAGTGGAGGTGTAGGCACTCTCCTTGGTCATGGTTTTGGCTCTCACGTTTTAGGAGGGATGTCCCCAGTGGCTCCTGGGATTCTCTATCTGCGAGTCCATCGATCTGTGAGAGATGTTTTGTTCATGGTGGAGGAGATTGTCTCTCTCTTAATGCTCTCTGTCAGAGATATTGCAGTTAGTGGGCTACCAAAGGAGAAGGCTGAAAAACTAAAGAAGACCAAGTATGGAATGAGATACGAACAGGTTTCTTTCGCTTCTGCAATGGCACGTGTTAAACTTGCAGCTTCCCTGGCAGCTTCTTTAGTTTGGATATCCGGTGGATCAGGTTTGGTCCAATCTTTGTTCAAAGAAATCTTGCCATCTTGGTTTTTATCAGTCCATTCAGTAGAGCGTGAAGGTGTAAATTATGGAGGTATGGTTGCTGTGCTTAGAGGCTATGCACTTGCATTCTTTTCAGTACTATGTGGAACGTTTTCATGGGGCATAGACTCATCATCGTCAGCATCAAAGAGGCGGGCAAAAATTCTCGACTCCTACCTAGAATTTCTAGCAAGCGCATTGGACGGAAAATTTTCAATTGGTTGTGATTGGGCTACTTGGCGAGCTTATGTTTCTGGGTTTGTGAGTTTGATAGTGCGTTGTGCACCAAGGTGGTTGCTCGAGGTAGATTTGAACGTCTTGACAAGGTTGAGCAATGGATTAAGGCAGTTGAACGAGGAAGAATTGGGTCTCGCATTGCTGGAAAGTGGTGGGGTAAATGCAATGGGTGCAGCAGCTGAGCTCATTATTGAAGGTGGATTTTAAATGGTACTGAGATTTGATTAACATGAAAATATGAGTAGCCAATTGGTGATGAGTTTTTGTTTAGAAAAACTCGAAGCATCAACTAACGCAGGCTTCCATTAGCATCATTAACCCACTGTAATGTAACTTTCATATATGCATATGGTTCGTAATGCTGGTGGATAAGCATAGGTAGCTATCACTTTTGGCTAAAAACTCGTAGGCTTTAGTTGTATTCCTTTTTGTTCTATGCGATGCAAATTACGGTAGTTTAGGAAGAAGGTTTGAACTCAATAAGCAGATGGCAAAAAAGTATCGAAGATCCACATTTGCATTCATGCAAATTATATTCAATTGGTCAAAGACACTATAAAAGTAATGATTCAGATTCTAATTTGTATTAAGTAGTTCATGTAGTATTGAGTTTGTGACTATTTCTAAACTTTAAAATGTAATAATTATAGTTTGGTCTTTGTATTATAGTTTTTGAATTTAGTATGTACATTGCAATTTAATATGTTCAAATAAATCACACACAAAAAAAGAAAGAAGTTAAATGACTTTGTATACACTAAATTGAAAGTTTGAACCGAATTAGACACTCAGGACATGCTTGAGAAGTGGAGGGGTGGAGTGGGTTATAAAAGTTTACATCTTGGTTGGGGTAAGGTTTAATTTTAGTTGGAGATTAGGATTAGGATTAGAATTTTAATTAACCCTTGTTGCTATTCTTCAACCCTAAGTGGGTGTTTGTTTTAAGAATCGGGAAGTTTGTCGATCCACTTTTGTACATTATTTTTGGGCAATCTTTGACCATTTGGTGACTCCATAAGTGAACTTCGAGCTTTGAAAAATAGTTTTAAATGGTACCTATGTTAAAATTGATTGTTAGTTGACTGACGAAAAAATAACGTGACATTAAAATAGCAATTATTCTAATAATTTTATATTAATTTGTGTTGCTTTATTTTATTTTCTTTTGTCTTTCTTCTCCAACTCTCCATCCCAAAACTTTATTCTCCTCCATGTAGATAGATTTTCAACTGGTACCATTTTTGTTGTATACTATTCGAGAGAATGAAAACTTATGGTAGTTAACTACTTGAAAGAGTAAGTAAATAAGGTCTTATTAAACAATCGAAGAAATAGTTTTAGAAATAAAATCAGTTATGCAGTTTGAATCTTAAAACATATAAAAAGTGCAAGTGTGTGATTGAAACATGAATGTTGCATTCAAAATTACTTGGTAAAAATCACATGGTCTTACTTCTACATTTATATCCTAACAGGTAAATATATGTGACAAAGCCACAGTAGGTTGCTTGTCTTAATTAAGTTAAATATGAAATTCATATCGCCGGATGGAATCTTACCTCTTTTAGAAACACTACTCACTCATATTCACTCACTCTCATGCCACTTGTTGCATTTCACCCTTAATGTGCATAGTAGCTTTAGTTGAGATAAAATGATACTGTGAATATAATTTGATACGGTATAAATATAACATAAGACAAAAGTTGAGAGTTCTAACTCAATTATCATAGAATCCTTGTGTTTACGATTTGTCTAAGAAATCTCTCTTTTCGCTTATACTTGGACAAGAGGGAAGAAAACTTGTATGTTAGATACATCTTAAGGCTTAAGCGATGTTATAGAATTATACATTTTGTACCAATTTTATTGACTAATTTAAATCACATACTTAGAATCGAATTGATAAGATCCATGAGTAATCAGATTGCACATATTTCTCATACCACATGTTTCAGACATATACATTTGTGATCATGTAAGTGCATCAAACCATGCATTTTCCTTCACAAACAACCTAGTGGTTGAGTAGCCCATTTGGGGCATATTAGTACTAATCGAAGTGAAATCAGGTCTTAAAGAAGGAAAAGAAGAAAAGTGGATCTTAATTACAGTTTTGCCTTTGGAAGCACAATGCTACGCCCACTCTACGCTCACTCTACGCTCACTAGATGCCTTTTTTTAGAGCTTAATTATAGTTTAGTCTTATATTTAGAGTTGTTTTTATAAGATTTAATGTGTTTGCTAGTGTATATCATAGTGTTTTAATTATTTCTCGAACCACAACAAGGTGTCGAATCCTGCTACTCTTCCAAATAAATTTATTCTTTTATCTGTATCTCACTTCAAATTAATAGGAGTTTAAAGTAAGTTTAGAGTTTGTTCGCAAGGAGCTCGTTAGATTTTCTTAGATTCAAAGCTATGTCGCAGGTAACCAATTGGGGGAGAGAGAAATTTGAGTTGAAGTAACCAAATGTGTGAAATAAACAAGCAACCAAGACAATGTGAAGTGAATTGTGTGAAAGTAAGAAAATTGCATGAGATGTTGAAATCAATCAATTACGAGAACCTAACTTAGGTATACGAACATCAATACTTCTTTCTTTTATTATCATTTATTTAACTAAAGATCCATCATGAACAAACAAGCTTAACTTACACACTCTCACTTAGAACTCTAAGTAAATGGTATGAAATTAAAATTAAATTAATTGAGGACCATCTCCTGATTATCATTAATGTGCATTAAGATCAAAGACATAATAAGTAACTAATCGATTTCCACCTAATTTAATAAAGCTACCAAAGTTAGATAGTAGAATACTTCTCCATCCAACTTTAACTTGTTACTTCTAAGTGATCTCACCCTAACAATTGTGTATTAGAAACGAAATTCTAACTCAATCATTATAGATTTGTTAGATTATTCACATAATCAAGATTGAAGAATAAAATCATAAAAGCGTTCATATTTGAAGAATCACGAGGTTTAAGAAACAAATCTCAAAGAGAAGAAAAGAAGTTCAATACTCAAACCCCAAGTTAAGCTATACCTCAAAGTTGAAAATACACATGTGATCAATAACACAAATGTATCTACTACAATTAAAGATATATGAAGTTGTGACATTTTAGATAAAATCTTAGATCCGAGAATGAATAAAAGAATTTGCCTAATGAAAAATTGGTAAAAGTAGCATACTTTTGGTTATCATTTTTAACAGTAGCACATTTTTTTAAAACTTGTAAAACTATTTTTCCAGTCAATTCTAGCCTGATTGATTGTTTTCAACTTACCGATTGTTTTCAACTTACAGATTGTTTTGGATTTTATAAAGAAAATTAGGCCGAGATTCTTTCCTTTTCAAATCTTTATCAATCTTATTTAATTGTTTAACCTTCTAAAAAAATTATTCAAAATTTTCCAAATCTTGCACCAAATTCTTCCCCAATCTTAATAAATTTTTAAATCTCGATGCTGTTGATCCCATCAAAAATTGACGGAAAAAACAGTTTTACAAGTTTTAAAAATTGTTCTGCTTCTGTAAACAAAAACGAAAACTATACTACGTTGCTAATTTCCACTGATATTGTTCTTAGACGGATAACGATATGTTCTTTTGTTTATTGGGTTTGTTGGGCGTTCTTATTTTCACGTTCGCTTTGTTTGTTTGTTCGTTTGGGAACTAAAAAATGGAGGCACAGTTACTCTGCCTGAGGTTCTCATCACTTCCACCATTGCTCTCCACTACCCCAATCTTACCAAAGCTTTGGACATCTCCTTCCTCCAACCGCTATTCATCTGGTCTTGGTTAGCCATCTTTCAATCACTCTTCTTCACCTACAAATTTTCATGCTAACTTTTCATTTTCGTGACCGTTTGATGCCCAGTTTTACGGAGGAGCTTGAGCAAAGAAGAGCCGCTTATTGATGGGCTCCCTAAAGAGTATTACGATGATGTATGTGTTTACCTAATTTACTTTTTTTGCTTGATTCAGCTTCTGCTTCTTCCTCTATATCTTCTTGTTTACAATTGTGTGTGTTATTTGGTATTTTCTATTTTCTGGTACTGGGGCAGGGCAAAAGCATGAAGGCTTAGAGAGATGAAAGTGATGAATTTTTCTTGTGACACGTACCTGTTGTCAATACCCAGATGAAGCTGAACAATTTTCGAAAATAAATAAAAAGACAATCGCTATACTTGGCGATTTTAGGGGAGATTTCCTGTTCTACCAATTTTTTTTGTTTTGTTAAAATGCTTCTCCTCGAGTTTGTGTCCATGAGAACGGTGAAGAGCAATGGAGCAGGGGTGAAAGAGAGGGAGAGACAGTACAACGGATTTATAGGAAAATGAGTTGAAAGGTTATTTTACAACGCTGACAGATGCAAATTGTGTTTGATTTCATTAATTTATTTTTGAGGGAGGGTGGGTAGATTTCATCGAGGTAGCCATTTGAGGGATCGATACGTTTCTCTATATCTTTGACCATTTAGAAAGGAAATATGTTGGTCAAAGAATTGTGGTTAAAAAGAAGTGATTAATATGTGTACTTTTTCTAATCTTTTCACAATATTATCTGACAGAAATTTGTTAGTCAAACACTAATAGCAAAGTATAACATGTGCTGCCCTGGATGACTAAGAAGAAAAGATCTCTTTTTCGACTGAGAAATGGATAAATTGGACATCCTTACTTTGTTGCTGGAAAATGTTAGGCTGGGTCGAAGAGTGATGTTTATCTATTGTGGAAGTTCTAAAACTCTGCCTTCTTTCAGTCATAATCAGCCTCTTTAGTCCTCCATGAAGGGAGAAGAATTGGACAGCAGCTTTAGTAGCATTGATAAAGTTCAAAGAGGTCATCCTTATTCAACTGATCCACCTTATTTGTGTCATGGAATAGTAACGAAGAATCTCTTCCACCTTTTCATTCACTGCATTTTTATCTCATGTTTTTCTGTGGGAACTTAGAATAAGCTAAAGCTGTGGGCCATACAAAGGGCTTAATTAAAAATAATTAAACATAATTTTGTATCGCCATATAAACTTTTGCAAAGCTTTTTTTAGTTTACATACTCTGGCTAATTAGAAGGTTTTCTTGTAGCCTCATTTAGCTGGGTTGGCTTTCCTCCCCTTTTGTATTTTTCTTTAATGAAATATCATGTTTGTGTTTTTTTTTTTTTTTAATTTTTAATTTTTATAAATTAAACTATAAAGAAAAAAGGTTAAAAATCAGATACTAACCTGTTCTACGTTAGGAATGGCAAGCTCGGCAAAGAGAGAAGACGAAGGAATTACATCGAAGGCGTCAAGAGGAAGATGAAGAAGAGGACAGAAAGGTAGAAGAATATCGTGAAATTGGAATGCGTCTGAAAGAATTTCCAGAAGAAGATGTCAGAAAAGCTCGAAAACTGGTTTCAAGCTTTATTAGAGCTGCTGAAGAAGTTGAAGAGGTAATCAATGGTTAGGAGTAGATTTCATGCTGCTTTTAATCATTAACTTGATCTTTCAAAAAACAAGGCGTTATCTTTAATTCAACATGAAGTTTTCTTGTTCTTTCTTATGGGCAATCTTCTTTGGAAATGCCCTAAAAGGTAGTCATCCAAAAAACACAAACCATGATTTTCTCTGTTATATTATTATTATTATTATTGTAAGAAACTAGAATATGCATTCTGCAACAAAACAAAGAAGGCTGCTTAAGAGATAGGGGATGAGATAGTCCCCACCCAATAAAAACTACTTACAAATTACCTTCCAGTCAAAAAGAGTCATTGGGGAAGGGGAATTACAAAATATTTTTCTATAGCTTTGGCACCACCAAGAAGCATTAAGCTGTGCAAAATCTATAAATAATAATAATAATAATAAATCAAAAATCAAATATCAAAAGACATGGACTTATCTTCAAAGGTTCTTCCCTTTTGTTTCAACCAAAAACACCACGAAAGAGCTCTCAAGGCAAACTTCAATAGTGTTCCAGCCTTGTTCTTAAAATTCCATCCCCTCAAGGAATGAAATTACCTAGGGTTGATTCCTTATTAATCAAATCTATTTGGAGCTCCTCTTTCATTGGTTAGACAGTGTTTGGTGCGATTGATTCTGTTAAATGGTAGAAAAGAGAACACAAGAGTTAAATGAAAATCCCTAGAACAGGGAGAAAAAACTATGATAGAGAGTCTCTTTTATTATTTTCACACCCGATGAAAGTTACAAGATAAAGACAATTTTATAGGCTCTAGCAAGCCTTAACAAAAAAATGGAAATAAATTTAGAGTAACGTAATACTTGAATACCCTCGAGGTTATAAACTATGAACAAAGCCCTTTATTCCCAACACTCTCCCTCAAGCTGGGACGTAGATGTCAATCAAGCTCAACTTGCTAATACATGAGTCAAAACTTGGGTTGAGTAACCCTTTGGTGAGAACATTAGGAACTTGTTGACAAGATGAAATATACGGAATACAGATACTGCAGTTGTCTAGTTTCTCTTTTATAAAATGTCTGCGATCTCCACATGTTTTGTTTTATCATGTTGTACAAGATTATTGGGTATGCTTATAGCTGCTTTATTATCACAATAGAGCTTCATAGGTAAAACACAGTTTTGGTGAAGATCAGACAACTTTCTTCAACCAAATTTTTTCATAGATTCCTTAACTCATAGCTTTGTATTCAGCTTCAACACTGCTTCTCCAAGTAACTAGGTTACTCCACACAAAGGTATAGTACTCAGAGGTCGGTTTTTTGTCAACAACTGAGCCTCAATGGATTTCCTGTCAGTTTTTCTGAATATTAGACCTTTATTTGGAGAGTTTTTCAAACATCTCAGAATCCGATTCACAACTTCCATATGTTCTTCCTAGCTGCATAAACTGACTAACAATTCTAACAACATAGGAAATATCTGGTCTAGTGTGAGACAAGTAAATCAACTTTCCCACTAGACATCGATACCTCTCTTTATCAACAGGAACTTTGTCAACAAAATCTCTCAATTTAGCATTGAATTCATTAGGAGTGTCAGCAGGTCTACATCTAGTCATACCTGTTTCTTTTAACAGGTCAAGGATGTATTTTCGTTGTGAGACAGAGATCCCTTCCCACCCTCATTCCAAGGAAATATTTTAGATTCCCTAGATTTTTATCTTCTGACAAGACAATATCAACTATATACACAATTAGAACAACAATTTTCCATGAAACCCTAAACCCTAACCTTTTTCTAAACAACATGTGATCAGAGTGTCTCCATGTGAAACCTTGGAACTTAACAAATATAGTAAACTTGAATAATCACACTCTCGGGAACTGTTTCAAACTATACAAAGACTTCTTGTGTTTACATAGTTTTAGCTTCAGGGGGGGTCATATAAACCTTTTCTTCTAATTCACCATTGAGAAATGCATTTTTCACATCAACTTGATAGAGAGGTTAGTCTTTATTAATTGCAACACAGAAAGAAGGACTCGGACCTCCCTGCCGAGGAGAAAGTCTCAAAATAATCTATCCCATAAATTTAAGTAAACCCTTGTGCTACAAATCTAGCCTTGTACGTGTCTAGAGTTCCATCTGATTTATATTTTAGAACACCCACTTGCACCCAACTGTTACATGCCCTTTAGGAAAAACACGAACATCCCACGTATTAT
Source organism: Cucumis hystrix (assembly GCA_025688845.1). Classification (NCBI taxonomy): domain Eukaryota; kingdom Viridiplantae; phylum Streptophyta; class Magnoliopsida; order Cucurbitales; family Cucurbitaceae; genus Cucumis; species Cucumis hystrix. The sequence goes on from CM046887.1 coordinate 4,807,774, forward strand.
TCTTTTCAAGAGCTCGTGTTTCTTTCACGACGACAGTTTTCCACCTAGGAATTTCCTAGCCATATGTATGCTTTTTGGTATTGTTATTGTATCAAGGCTGGCTGTGAATTCCCTGAACTCAGGAGACAAATTATCGTAAGACAGAACTATACATGGGGTATTTGGTGCAAGACCTGGTGCCCTTTCTCAATGCAATGTTAAGAGAGATATCAAAATCCCCTGATTTGTTTGATTCTTCATTTGTAATGGATTTTTTATTACCTTTTCTAGCCTTTCTTGTGTTTATGTCGAAGTTTCATCACTGCTTACAACCCCGTTATTCTTTGAAACTAACATATCAGTCCCGTCATTCTCAGCCATGATCGGTTCAGGAAGTTCTGTGGTGTTATGGGCACTCAAGATGGGTTCAGGAAGGTCAGTAGGGACTGAAGATGTGGACCAGTTAGTCTAGTCACTTGTACTTTCCCCCAGAAGGTGGCCAACTGGGAAGAAAGGTTGATCCTCAAGAAATGTTACATCCATGGAGATGAAGTATTTTCGGAAAGAAGGATGGAAGCATTTATAACCTCACTGGTGAAGGGGATACCCAACGAAAAAACATTTATGAGCACGAGGAGTAAACTTAATTTGATTAGGGCCATGACTATGGACAAAGACAAAAATCTGGAGAGGGACATCAAGAATAATCCACATGGCAGGGTATGAGTCTATGATTCCTTGAGACATTCAAGAGGGGTTTGGAGTTGGAGGACATGAGCTGCAGTGAGAACTGCAACACTGTAAGCTTATGCGGCTTCTTTAGGGGGATAAGAATACCTAATTTTTCCATGTAATAGTTCCTGCCCATCACCACAAAACTCAATAATTGAAGTTCTCTCCAAGAACCGTGCTAGCCTATTTACAGCTTAGGAAATCGAGCTTGAATTTCTAGTATTCTATTTGACATTGTTCACTAAGCATGAGAAGCGACTTTTATCCAACCAACCTGTAGTCGAGTCCTAGCGATTTTAGGGTTGAATGAGATGCATATAAATGTCTTATACCAAAGAGAGTTGACTATAAATCTGTCTCGGACTATCGGCTGATTAGACTTATTCCTTGTGACTAACTTGTTACTTGGGTTCTTTCGAAATGATGGATATTGAGGTCATTTTCTTGGGTATGGTTAGAGACTACAGTGTTCTACTCATGGGTAGCCATGGTGAATTTTCTTTGAATTTTTCCAATTTCATATCCTTTTTCACATAAAGCTCTGTCAATCAGATTATTGCAAAAGTGGCTTAGCAACTTACTGACACTATAGTTCATCAATTTGAATGCAGAAAATTGAGGAAGCTGCCGAGAAAGGGGAACTAACGGAGCTTGTTCTATTAGTCATATGGAATCGGCTTGATTTAGCACGTTGTGATGTATGTTTTTCTTCAAATTCCTTTAATTTTAAATTACTTGTTTATTTTGGAGGGAGGCGAGTTCAATGTGCTTACTTATAACTGACTCTTTCTTCAGGATGAAAAGGATGCAGTTAGAAGTCTTGATCTGCTATATCGAAGGGTTGAGGTACGAACATTTTTTAAACTCTTTTGAACATGCCATGTTTGTTACGATCTTAAAGAACACTTGTTGAAATCCTCCTTCGATGCTCAGTACATGGAAGTTATACGATGCAAATCAAACAAGAGAAGTCGAAACTGAAACATTCTCAGTTTCTGACCACTAATAAACCAAGGAAGTGATCCTCCAAAATGTCCAACCAAACTGAAGACATCTTCCAAAATGTCGAACCAAACGGAGGGAGGAGACTAATCTTGAAAGCCTTGAAGAGGTCTTCCAAAAAAACAAAAACTCTGCTACATCTATAACTGCAAGAGACCAAAAGAATAGAGGATAAGCTTCTAAAATGTCCAACCAAACTGGAAACTGATGATCTCAATCGAGCTATCAATCATACACTGAAAGTGAAAAGGTGAAGGTCTTCAAAATACCCATGCAAAGCAATCTCAATGAAGGAGACAAGCATAGAGATGAAAGCTTCCTATGCAAAGTGTAAGAGCAAAACTTGTAGGTTTCAAGAGATGATTCAACCGTTAAAGAACAAAATGACTTAAAATCAGACTTCAAAACCTCAAGTAAATCTTGATTTGTGGTGTCACTGCTACTTCTTAATCTTAATCTTTATACTAGCCTTGCTATTTCAATGCTACATCTAATTTCTTTAAAACATGTCATACTCCCTGCACTCCCTGCACACCAAATAGGTAGATACATTCCTCCACATCGATCATCACCTTTGGCCCAATAGTCAAATACCAACGAATTTGAAAGTATTTGTAATTCTCTTGTTTACTCTTGACTTTTATACCTCAGAGGGCTTTATTCAGGCTAACAAATTCCATTGATGCCATTAAATGTGGAGCCAATTGTCTCCCAAGCTTGCCATCTTCCTCATGGAAAGATTGATCTTTGGTCTTTACCCTTCTGTGTTTAGGCATAGAGTCGTGGAATAGTTATCAAGACCTCTTGCATCCATCACATTCTGTGCCCGCGCCAATAGGTCTTGTTGTGTTCGGTTGCTGCACAGTCTCTCTGTTTAAGTTTTGATATAATTAAGTTTACCTAATCTATAAGCTTAAAACTTTTGAGTCTAGTGATGATAGACAAGTCCATAGATGAGGGAGAGTGTTAAAATATTAATTATTAATATAATTAAATATATTGCAACCATAAGCTTAAGCTTTTAAGTTCAGTGGTGATTGAACCCAAAATTTCAAGTCCGAAAGCACAGAAGAGTAAAAATGGTCATATTAATTTTTTTCATAATTCACGAGCTTAAGCTTTTAAGGTCACTGGCAGTTCAACCCTCTGTTTCTGCAAATCAAACTATTTCCCTTCATTGTTCCAAGAAGAATAAGAGTATTTTAGGAAGAACCCCTTGTAAAGGTAGAAGTGCAGGAGTAGGCATAAAATGCCCTCATTGCCATGGGCCCATATGTGTTTTCGAAGTATGTAGGGGTAGTAGAGCTCCCTTTGCTAATTTCTAGCCTACCCAGTACCACCAGACAATGGTGTTGAAGCACCAGCAGCCCTCATTGTAAGTCACTCACTCCTACTTTTGTTCCACTTCCAGGATCAAGAGCTGCTAGTTTAACTGATAGTATATGTTAGACTTGCTAGATATAATATTAAATTTGTTTTCACCTACTAACTTAAGCTTTTAGGTTGAGTCAGTGATTTAATATGATATCAAAGTTGTCTGGTGAAGTTCTATGTTCAAGATCATGTATTGTTACTTCCTCTCCATTTAATATTCATTTCTACTTGTTGGGTCTTTCTTCATATTTCGAGTGCACATGCGAGGAGAGTGTTAGATATAGTATTAAATTTGCCTTCACTTATTAGCTTAAGCTTTTTGGATTAAGTTGTTGATTTAAATTCTAGAAAACCTTATTAACAAAAATAATAATTTTTTTTTTTTTTTTTAAATTCCATAAAAATATACATATACACACAATGAAATTCAAGTTCCCTTTGTATCCTCTAATTTCGTTAGTAAATATATGATTCTTTTGGTTTGCTTTACAACAAGTGAACTCTTCCAAATTCCGTTCAACTTTTCTTTTGTTTGGTCCCGTGCACTAAAAGAAACCTTAAGGAAATGAGACAATCATAACTTTTAAGAACTCATAACTTTCCTTTCTGCTCAACTTTGAAAAACGCAATAAACTGGATTCTCCTAATAATACAAGTTCTAAGTTTCTCAATATTTTAGACTGAAATTCTCAAACGAGAGGCAACTCCTGCCATGAGACTCCTCAATGAACTTCTGAATATGTATGACGGCTTTGACAATGAAGGATGGTTAAAGGCCTGCAGAAAATGCATGGTCGATACCTTTCCGCGAGAGGATCCATTTAGCATTCTTGTTCCAGCTGGATTCGACATCGATAAGGTATAATTTTGTAATGCAGATTTTATTGATAAAATTGAAGGAATGTCTAAACTAAGTATACAATGTGGCTAATTCAGCTTTTGTCCCATGTTCTTTTCATGATTAGCATCAAGGACCGTTACGGCCATCTCTTGCAGTTGAAGCTGATAATACGCTGTTGAGAGTAGACTTTGTTAGAGAGGTTGATGAATTACTACAGGAAGTTGGAGCAGTTCAGAATGACGTACAAAATGGAAATGCAGATAGTTTTGATGCGGAATCTGTGGCAAGTAGGTTGAAACAACAGGAGAAACAACGTACAATAAGGTTGGTAGAAGCGCTTCTAGATTTGGCTATGAATCTGAAGTGGTAGGATAGCAGTAAGAAATGATATGGGCTGGGCGTAGGATATTATTGGTAGTGGGAAAGAGAAGACATTGGATTCTTTTCTTTCTTTTGTACAAATATAGGATAGGACATGCCAATCACAGTTAGGTTAATTTTGGTTAAGAATTTTAGGTGATTAGTATTCTACTAGCCACTACCAATTTAGGTTTTTAAGAATGTCGTCAACCACGTTTCAAAAAATATAAATAATTAAAAAAGAATGTCTTCAACCACTTTCTTATTTTAAATTGGTTGTCCAAAAAAGAAGAATCCAGAAATCATATGTAGGGACACTACATAACAAAAAAAAAATACATCTAGTAGACAAGATTGAAACCTATAACCATGAGACTTTGAAGGGAGCACAACCACAATAGCAGAAATAGAATTTAGTAACAATAAAACATTATTTAATATATATTATAATCTAATTCTTCAAAATTAATATAAAAATCAGAAATGTGAAAGGGACACATGCCCTGATCCCTTAATAAATCCACTCCGATTAACTGTTAGACAATTATAGATATTAATGAGTACACTAACCTTGATTTTTCCCTTTTTATTTTAAAAAATTAATATACTTCAACCACTCCTTATTTGTAAGGTTTATTTTGGATAATAGCTTTCACCAATATTTGATAAAAGAAAAAGAAAGATTTGAGTGCGATCTTGCATTAATATTGACAAGCAGATGGATATGTTGTGTAGTAACAGAAAACAAATGTTGGAATGGTATTTTAAGTAAGGAAAATGACTAAAATGGGAAATTACCAAAGTAGTTGTAATTAAAAAAGAAAAATGATTGAGATTGGAAGAATACTTACTCATGATCAGTGTATTGGAAACATAATTGTAAGTTGAAAGTCAGTATAATCAGTGTTTTGGAAACATAATTCTATGTTGAAAGTAGTAATGCTGACCCCAAAACCAGCGTACCAAAATACTCAATTTCTTCATCTTTCAAATCTGTCTTCGATCTGTTGCTCACTTGTTAACCACAAAATTTGTTCTAATCCTTTCTCTTCAATTTCAACAACAATTCTCTTCCCAAATCCAACATCCTTTCTAGTTTCTACTCCATCCCCACCTTTAACTTCATTCTAATCTGTCCCGTCCGCACTGGCCCTCCCCCCCTCGAGCTCCTGCTTTCGTCCGTCACCGTTCGATCATCGAACCCCATCTCACCAACTTCTCCATAACACTCCACCTCCTCTTCCTCCTCCTCCTCCTCCTCTTCATCGTCCTCATTCTTGCTGTTTCCTCCATCGTCCTCCTCTGATGATAAAGGAACAAGCCAACAAGAGCCATGTAAATGCCCATTCACACAAACAAAATATTCAAGACCTCCATCGTGTGTCCCAAGCCGCCTCGCCACGCTCTTTGGCACGAGTCGAGCCGTTGTCATACTCCACACCCGAGCCCCACAATAGGGGCATCTGGTTGTTTCTTCCAACCTCACCTGTCGTTTAATCAAGAATGCCCTAGTTTTCGATCTCATAAATCCCCGAAAGATTCCTCTATAAATCCCTAAATCATCCTCATCCCTCCCATTAGAATGCTCACAAGGATCGCTCACATAAAGCAAATCTCCCCGGCATTTCTTGGTGAGGAAGCTCTGTCCTGAGGTTTTGGAGAAGCGCGATTCGTGAACAAAGTGTCCTGGCAAAGGCTGAGCCACCTTGAAATGACGGCTGGACTGGCAACCACAGCAGAAGAACATCAACTTAGCAAGCGCGTTCCATCCACCGCCGACTCGAGCATTGGGAGCTCCAGTAGTCAATGCAGCTAACATTCGAGGAGCTCGATTGAAACAGAGTTCTCGCCATAGCAATCTCTCAGCTATGGCTCGAAGCTTTCGATTAAGAGAAGTTGTAATGCAAAGCGTTCGCAAATCCCACTTGATCGTCCGAAACACAAGAAGAAGTATCCGCTCGTTGAAGATGCCGGAGTCGTCAGACTCGGAGCCCTGCGGCGACGGTGAAGGTTTGAATCTCCGGTTAGTATTCGCATTCATTTCTCTTTTTTCTTTTCCTTTTAAAACTAATTTTTATGTTTAGAGATTTTGGGGAAAGAAAAAAATTATAGTTAAAAGGTTTTTTTTTCTCTTTTACGTTCGAGAAGAGAGAAGGCGATGATATATATGTGTCTTAAAGAGTGAGTTTAAACCGAAACGTGTCGGTTTAATGGTTGGTTGTGATGTGAAGGAAGGTGGTGAGAGGAGATGAGAGGACACGCGTCTTAATCGTATTGCTTGTTTTTGAGGAGAGAATATAGAGGAAGCGTCAGCAATTGTGGAGTGAGGAACACGTGTCCTATTTCGGTGTTTTGAAAAATATTATTTTCAAAAATATCTAACCTATCCGGTTTGTAAAAATATCTGCATCTTTTTTTTTCCTTAAGATTATCAAAACGTTGACACGTGTCCCTCAAATATGTTTGTATTCTATGTACCTTTTCTCTTCTTTTCATTCGACTTTGATTACTTTCTAATTTCTTCCATACAATTTTTATTAACTCTCCCTTTTGTAACTTTTCTTTTTTTTTACTTTAAATCACATTTGATAAAATATTTATAACTTTGTCAGAATATTTAAAATTAAATTGTAATGAATTTTGTATTTAAGTGGTTTTGTTTTATAAATTGTAAATAATTTGTCAATTCTTTTTTATTTTTGAAAACTCTATACTTGTTCATAAATAAATATTACATTTGAAAGTAACTTATTTTAGTTTTCAAAATTTGACTTGTTTTTGGAATTATTGGTAAAATATAGATAACAAACGGGAAAAAAAGTTAGAGGTGGAAGTTAGTGTTTAAAAGTTTAATTTTTATTTACAAGAACAAAAAATAAAAAGGATACTGAATAGGGTTTTAATTTTTTAGATTTGAATTTTGAATTTTGGGAGGTAAATTGTTTTAAGTTTTTAGTTTTTAATTTTTCATTCTAGATATATTTTCAATCTTTAGTATGTATGTATCTAATTGACGACAATTTACAAAAATAACTTTTAAAATATGATGGTTGATGTAATGATACTCTTAAAATTGAGTCTTCATATTTTTTTTTTATCATTATAATTATTTAAATTAATTAACAGACATTAAAGTCTAAAAAATCAAGAACAAAAGTGTAAACGTTAAAACTTTAAGAAACCCAACTAAAACAAATATTAGATAATTTGTTTTATTAGATAATAAATTACGACCATTTTAAAACTGAAAACAAAAATAAAATGAAATTCAAACCTTACAAAATTTGTAATAATTCAAAATCCAAAGATTAAATGAAAGCTAAATCAAAATATATCAATAAAGAATATTTTTCCTCTTTTTCATAAACAAATATTTATTTGTTAGATAATTACAAAAATAATTTTTTAAAGATAATAATTAAATGTATAACAACATCTAAAAAAAAATTTACAAATAATACACTTCTATCACTAATAAATGGTAAGCAACAAACTTTTATCATTGATTTATAACTTTTTCAAAAGGCTTCTATATACATACTCATACTTTAAATTCAAATTTTCTTTATTCGTAATTCGAGAGATTATTGAGTTGGGTTTCCGTTAGGTATATGTAGTTAGAAAATTCCCAATTCCCAAATTTTCAAATAATTTCGTCTAAGATAAGGAATCCCTTTAATCCAACGACCAATAAGATGGACACGTGACAGAATCTGGAAGGGGTTTGATGAGTGGATTTGGGAGGGCATGTGGAAGTGGAAGATAACAAAGAAGGCAAAGGATGAGACACATGGCATATTGGACCACTTTTTAATTTTTTTTTTTTTAGTATATGCCATATGGTATGGTGTGGGGAATATGGAATATTATTACTATTATTTGTTTGTGTAGGCAGATATTTTCATTTCCTCTTTCTTAAAGGGCGGTTACTAAAGTAGAGCCACTAGTCCTACTACTGCCCTAGGGGGTGAAAGTAAAATTAACTTTCTTACTAAAAACTTTGGTTTCAAATTTGGAGGAAATCTAATCTGTTTGGTTTGATTTTGAGTGTTATTGATTTCATTAATGTGTTGTGTGAAAATCTATCTTGCTTGTAATAACACAAATTTCGAGTATAAAAAAGGAATAAAGTAAGATGTAGTTGACCAATCAATCACTTACACGTTGCGTAAAATATTTTGTTAGTTTATATTTTGATAGACAAAGGGAAAAATTCTTTTGTCCTTTGGGAGTACATCTTTTTTATCCCACTTGTGTTCACATATGGTATGATGATATTGTTCACTTTATGAACATAAATGTTTATGGGCATAAATCTTTATGGTTTTGTCTTCAAATAACCCAAAATGTCGTATGTTGATGAGGATAACTTTACTCACTTATATACTTAGGATCACTTCCATCCTAATCAAAATATGGGAGTTTGTTTATACCCTGATAGCACTATAAAAGTGTTATGTTTCTAGGTTAAAAATATCTAAGAGAGTCTTACTTATTCATCAAACCCCTTATTTGGTAGGAAATATGATTTAGGGAAGCAAAGAAGTCCAACAGAGCACGAATGACTCATTTTCGAACTAAAACAAGCAAAAACGTAGCAAATGATTGAAATTGCAAGTTTGCCTCTTTCGACGTCACCTACATTGTCGCAATGCCATGTTACGACACTATTTTTTCAAGAGACGCATTTTCATGCAGTTTCGTCACGACGCCCAAACTCAGTGTCGAAGTGCTTTGGCCCAGCACTGTGTCCCCATTTCGAGCCTCATGGTACCATTGTCAATTATGCTCAACCCCACGACACTATGAACTTTTCTTCTGTGCGTCCTTGCGTGCATATTTGCCTCTCAAAGTATATGAATCCCACGTTTCTTATTCATCATCCCACTTCAATAATACCTCAATATAGTTGGGGCACTTTCAAAGGTAAATTTTATCTCCAAATTCATCAATTAAATTTCTCTCAATTTCTTCAAAAATGTCTTTAATGTTCATTCTTCTTCTTGATGCTACAACAAGATCAATGAGGAATTTAAAATGTACTTCTTGAATCTTTTTTGAGGATCTATTTTTAATTGTCTATTAATTCTAATCTTTAATTGAATTTAAATCTAGATTTTGTATGAGTTCTTGTTTGATGATTTTTCTAATTGATTTTAAGCATCTTTTTCTTTTTAACCTTTTCTTGCATAAACCAATTTAAATTTAGTTAATTAGTCATAATCCAATTTGAATTTAGTTAATTAATTCGGTTATCTTTGCTTTTGAATGCCACGATAATAAAACCTAAGAACTTTAAAGCAAACTTAAAAAACGCAAAAGAAAAAAAAAAAAAACAGTAAAATGAAAATGCATTTGATTAGTGTAGTATGAATCTTGATGCAAATCTTGCTCGAGGTTAATTAGTTTCTTGAACTAATTAGTTGTAGATCGATTTTGATTGGAAAATTATGATCCATTCATAGACTTAAGTTTCCAATCTTATATGAAATTGCGCTCCTTCTAACATGAAATTCTGGTTCCGCTACTGACTGTATATTTCTCTTCAAACAAATTTGTTTACTCCCAACCACGAGAGCTTGCTCTAGATTTCAAGACACATCGAAAGCATCTCAGGTTACTTGCTTTCCAATCTCAAAACACATTTTGTCCATCTTAGATCAACAACAGAAAGCATGGATCAAATTTGCTCTTAAATCAAGGTAGGGGAGATGGTAGAGTTAGCCAGGGTAGAAGAAACTAGACTCACTAAATTTTGTTTGTCCATGTAAGGAATCACACTAAGACAGCAGAAGCCACACAAAAGCTTAAGGTACTGCCAAGTTTCACATACATGCAATAATGTTGGGGCCCAAATTCTCAGACACCAAAATGAGGAAATGAGGAAATGAAGATCTCATAGAGGAACTTTTAATGAAGATATCCTCTTTTTCTTCCTTTTATGAAGCAAATTCTCTGTCTCACTTTGAAAAATTCTCACAAAAATTACAAGTTTTAGAGATATCAAAACTGAAGTCTTAGAGCAAAGAAGAAGAAGGGTGTAGAGGTTTTTAAATTGGTTAGATATCAATTGTGATTTTTGAAGAGATTTACAAGTTCACCACAAAATAAGTTTTCACCCTACTCTCTTATCTTATCTTGTTTATTTTGTTCCCATATATGGTTAATTAGGAAACATGATTACATAAAAGTTAAGGATCATCGTTGGATTCAGTATATATTACACGGGTTTACTTAACAAATCTCCAATAATAAACCTTCTTTTCCTATATGATTTATTGAGTATCCTTTAATTTCTTAGGAAGATTGAAGGCTGTTAGACTCAAGTTTTAAAGCTCGAATGTGTCGTACAAGGAACATTTTCAAATGTGTGTAGTATTTCTTTTCTCAATCTATTTTCGAAAAAAAAAGTGTATGTTACGTCAACGTGCTTTATTCGACTATGAAATCGTGGAAATTTAGATAAGTGTATAGTGGTTCCGTTGGATTGATGACAATTCTACAAGGATGAATAGGGTCTAGTTATTTGTGTGTATATATATATATTATAAGTAAGCTAATTAAACTAAACATAGATCATTTTAAAATAAATAAATAAAATCATAAATTGATATATACTAAATAACAAGATTGATAAAATTTATGAAAAGATAAACTCAATCAATTAAGAAAAAAGTCTACAACATGCAGCTATATTAATTACAAAATTAAGCAGGAAAAGACTAAGAGGAAAAAAAAACACAGGGGTTTGATCCAACTCTTTTTCAAGTGTCTCTTGGGAATTTGAATAAAGACCTTCTTAGTCTCTTTTACATGAATTAGAGTTGAACAATTATTTGCTCTTTTTTCTAGTTTATGGGCGATCCTGATTTTTTTTCATTAGATGGGATCAAACCATTAATGTTTGAAAACTTAAGAAAATACAACAAACTCTCTAAAAAAGATGAAGAACAAATTTGAGCTCACATAGAGATTAAAAATTTATGGATACAGGTCATCTATAAAACTTATGGTAGAGCTTTAAAAAGAAGAGTTGGTAAAATCCAAAATCAATCTGGGTCATTGCATACGTTAAAAGAGATATTTATAGATATTGAGGCTCTACAAAACTTATGGTTATAAATGTCTATAGTTTGGAATATTTTCACTTTGATGATTTAATTGAAAACTAGGATGAACACACTATTGGGGTTTATGTCCTAAACTCTTGGTCTGTAACCTGTAAACGGTTTAAATTAATATAAATTAAGTGTTAATTATTTCGTATAGTCTTATGTAACTCAATTCAATAAACTAAGATCCTATGTTATTTAATATAACTTGAGGAGTATGTATATATGTATTTATATATATATATATATATATATATATATATATATATATATATATATATATATATATATATATATATATAGACACATGCATGTGGATCGTGTTCAAAAATGATAATTTAAAAGGTCTATAATGTTAGGTTTTGTCATAAAATTCGTAGATATTAAATGCAAATAATTTATCGTTGTCAATATGTTATTATTGTTAGTTTAATAAGAGTTATTTAGTTATTTAGTATTAGTCTTATCTTAATGACCCTAAATTTGATAAACTAACATCCTAGAAAACCTAATAAGCCTTGAATGGTATGTAGAGACATACATGGATTAATATTCAAGATACAGTTCTAAAGGGTCTATAGTATAAGGATAACATTAAATATTTTATCCTTGGTAACACTATGAATATGGCTCACTTTGTATTTGATACAAACACAATGATCCAACACATTTGTATAGGTGACATGCTAGTGGGGTATCCTATGCAATGAGTTTACATAAGACTTGACCATGAAATAGTGAATAGTAGATGTAAAACTTAGTTGACTAGCTAATTAGGTTTCTCTTTCAATAGGATGGTCTAAGCAACTTAGTCTTAATCCTGAGTGTATTATGAACTCTTGTTCAAGAAAGATTGTCCTTTGTATAGGTGAGAGTGGTCAGTTTGTTGACTCAATAAGTCTACCATTTTAGAGACAAGACTGATTGAGGAGTTGGAAACATAATATTAAAAGATGAAATTCACTAGTTTCAAACTTATGGAAACATATGACTGTTTCCTTAAATGGTGACTCCAGAACTTGAACAAGAGTTCTTACCCTCTCATTGACGCAAGAAGGGTTTATGTGTAATGGTTGGACCATACACATGTTATTCATTAGAGGAGCACTGTTATTTAAGAATTAATTTAAAAATAATCTAAGGGTAAAATGGTAAATTGACTCAACTAGTGTTATGAACACTTGTGAAAGACTAACAAGCACAAATTGTTATTTTTAGGTTCTGATAATTTTTTTAGCACAACAATCATTTATTTCTAGGAACCTTATTCCATGCATCTTATTTCCTTTTCAAGTATCTATAAAGTCTTAAACTAAACCGTCCAAGTAAATCTATCGAACAACACTCAATTACTTCTTTCACGTTCATTTGAGTCCATTAATTAGTTAACTACAACCACCACATTTCAATATCAATCATCAATCCTACATAACCAATGATTAGGTTATTCAACTATAAATGTTCGATATGTTATGAAAGGATAAGAAAACCAAACACTACCTTCTATAATCAAGTAAATAATAAATTTCTTTTGCAACAAATGTTATCTAAACCTAAACATTCTTGAAATTCAACCTAAATATTTAATACCATAACATTATATATAATTCAAAACAAAACAATTATGAATGGAAAAAATAGCTAATGCAATAAAACTCTCATATTAAGAATACATAATTTCTCTTCCAAATATATCAACACAACAACCTCCTTATTTGTTTATTTATTTATCAAACAACAACGAATATAAAGATACCTCCAGCTAAGCATAATAATATAATAACACTCCACAACTTAACTTACAACTCTGCCTCTCTCTTATTTTTTTATTCAATGTTGACTATCCTTTAATATTGAGAAAAAATATTTTAGATCCCTAAATTATTTAAAATATTTATAAATATCACACTTCATCTGCGATTTCATAATAAATACATATACTAGATTATTACATTGAATCACATATAAGCTGTGATATTTTGCTGTATTTATAAATATTTTGGTTCAACTTGTTATATTTAACAACGTATCTAATATTAAAAAAATTATAAGAAACGAAAAGAAACTATTTACACTTTATAGCAAAAAAAACCAGTAAAGAATACTCGATTTTACCGTAAAGTGTAAATAGTTTGTCAATTTCGCCACTCTTTACAATTATTCAAAAAGTAATAATATTTTGTTTTGAATATTTTCAAATATAACAAAATAAACTAAAATATTTACAAAATTTTAAAATCAATGAATAATGGGTATCGATAAACTTTGATTAGTGTCTATCAATGTCTACTATAATATTTTTATTTACGATAATTTATCGTATATTATTTTTAAGGAGAAAATACCATGTTTACCCTTATAAAGACATTAATAAAGATGTTATTCTTCCCGGGAAGAAGGAAGAAGGAAGGGAAGACAGAGAAAATGGGTGCTTCTCAATCCGTCTCTGAGAAGTCCATTCATGAGTTCGTGGTGAAGGTAAATTCTCATCTTCTTTCCTTTTACATTTGTTGTTGTTGTTGTTGTTGTTTTTCTTCTTCTTCTTCATCTTATCTTTTTTGATGTTATAGGATGCCAGAGGACAAGACTTGGACCTTAGTATCTACCGGGGAAAGGTTCTTCTTGTGGTGAATGTTGCTTCAAAATGGTGCCTCTTCCTTTCTTCTCTACTTTCTTCTTCTTGCTTACTTGAATTCATGGGATTCTAAATCCTGGAGATGTTTTTACTTCTTTGGTCAGTGGTTACACAGATTCTAATTATACCCAACTCACTGAGCTTTACACCAAATACAAAGAAAAAGGTCTGTGTGTTTCTTGTTTCTACTTCTATTGACTTTCCTAAATTATTTCACTTTCCTTTAAAAGATATTCTGTAATTTCTATTTGGTTTAGTTTGACCCATTAGCTTCTTTACTTTGTTAACTTTACCTTACACTGATTTCCAGGGTTAGAGATCTTGGCTTTTCCTTGCAATCAGTTTTTGAATCAGGAACCTGGATCCAGCCAAGACGCTCAGGAATTTGCCTGTACAAGATTCAAAGCGGAGTATCCAATATTCCAAAAGGTTATTTAGCGTTTTTTTTCTTTTAATTTTAGTGATTGTAGTTAGTTTGTTGCCTATAATATTTTATTTTGTAACTAGATTTAGTTTATTTGTTCTTAATTAGATTAGCTCTTGCATTGTAGAGATAATCAGAGGCTTTTTTCTGATAATACAATGAGATTCAGTTCTCTTTCCATACATTTTTCGTTGACTTGTTATTAACCATTTTTACCTCACGCTTAGCCCTCTTCCTTCTTGGTCATTCTACCCCTTTTCATGTCTGTCTTGAATGATTTTTTTGTCAACATAATGTTTAAACCTTGATGTGGACAAATTTGGTTTTTTTTCTCATTAAATCTTCTTCTGCTTATAGTTTAAAGACATTAGATCTGTGCTAACTGCTTCTCATAATCCTACTTATATGAAAAATTATTGTTGTAAATCTATCGACAAGCTTAACCAGTTAAGTCATTGTTACCCTTACTCTATCTGGGTAGCATCTCTCAAGTCAAATTTGGTGCTGTAACCAACTCACATTCAGTACAGTTAATTCCAGATCTTCGGTTTTTTCTTATTCATTTCTTTTAGTTTTGCTTTTAAAAAGGTGAACTACTAAGATTGATCTATTAGGTTCTAGTGGTGCCTTCCTTTTGAAAACCTTGTTTTAGCAATGTGATTGTTCTTTGAATAGCTCGTTATTTTTATTTTGTGATCATTTTTAGGTTGTTTTCACATTTGTGTTGCAAGGGTATATCCACTATTTCCGTTCTAGGTTGTATATTCCTTAGTTCTTTTGCTCTTAGTATAATTCTCTTGTACTTTGAACATTAGTCTCACTTATTATTTTAATGAAGAGGCTTGTTTTCGTTTCAAAAACAAAAAGGGCAATGTGATTGTTCTTTATCCCAACAATACCAAGATGGAAAAAAAATATATCACATATTGGAGTTGTTATCGAGGTCATCAGGCAGGTCAACTTCTCTCGTGTCGGTTTATTTGAACAATTTGGATGCTTGAATTTGATTATGAAGTGTTCACTTGATCTGAGTTGGAGAAGTAAATTTCATGTTAAAAAATATAGATTCCCTCTACAGTGTTTCTAGAAACAAAAATTTTCAGTATCTAGATATAATATAGATATGGCTGATAAACTTGAGGGTATTGGAGAACTATAACCTCACATCGACCATGTGGGTGTCGACTTGGAGCAGAGTGTAAACATGTAATATCGATGTACAGTAGTGCTGATCACCCAATTGAAGATGTCCAATGTTTGTTGATGAGTATTGAATCTCTCTAGGAAAGGAGAAATTTATTGCTAACTTTCCAATTAGGTTCCATGTTCCAACCAGCCTTTTTCTCCCAAGCCTAGCAACCTAGGAAGCACAGACACTTTAAATCGACTAACATGAACGCATGTCCATGTCCGACATGTGTCAGACACTAGACAACCCGACACTTGTTAGATACTTATTGGATGCTTGTTAGTGCAACATATGTGTTAGACATACATAAAACACTTGTTGGATCATTGATAACTTGGCGTAGACATACATAAAACACTTGTTGGATCATTGATAGCTTGGTGTTTCAGTAAGAAAGCTTGTGCCTTTTGCCGCAACAAGCTGAACTCTCTTGTAGCATACCATGCTGCTCTTTGAGGCTATCGGTGCATGATGCTATAGAGAGTATCGTTTGGACACCTTCATCTAAATAATAATTATTAAATTTATACTAGTCTCTTTAAACTATTAATTTTGGTTTTAAAAAACAACAGCCCATCTTTTGTTTTCAGGTAAATGTGAACGGCCCTAATACGGCACCCGTCTATAAGTTTCTTAAAGCTAGTAAAACTGGATTCTTGGGGTCTAGAATAAAGTGGAATTTCACGAAGTTCTTAGTTGACAAAGAAGGCCATGCCATCAAACGCTATGGCACAACCACTACTCCCCTGGCAATTGAGGTAATTCTCAACAATTGTTTAGCATCTATATGGGTTTTTTCACTTATAAACACTTAAATAGTAAATTCAAACACGTCCTATTGCTATACCAACCTGTTTATCGGTGAAGATGAGTCTATTGCATGCCATGTTTTTTGTGATGCAGGCCGATATCAAGGAAGCACTTGGAGAAGTTTAAAGGGGTTAGCTTGTAATGTACCTGACCTAAGCTTAGTCTCTTCACATAGAGACATTATTAAGCAAGATTTGGGTGTATTTATAAATTGAAACTGATCATGTATGGATTATTTGACTGACTTCAGCTCGGCCAAATTAAGCCAGCCGTATCCCTCCAATGTATTATTTATCAACAATGGTGACAATGGAAGGATTACGAAAATTATAAAGCTTTTGTAGTACGCAAACTCCATGTTTTATGTTGGTATAGTTGAAAAAAGTTTATGCGAAAGTGACAGTGTAATAATAAACATTTCACTACACCCATAGTATTGGGTTTTAAAACTCACGAACCTCAAACTAAGAACTCGAGAGAGTACTAGTTGTGGCCCAACAAACAGTAGAAGCAATTGTAGTTAGATACAAATGAAAGAACAAGCTTCTAAGCAGCATGAAAATTGTTGTCTAAAGTACACAAGAACATTGGATAGCTTTCTTGTGTAGGGAAAGAACACCAAAGAAAGCACGTACACACACACACACAGGACATTGAGTAGAGAAGCAGAGGAGTTTATCTCAAGAGAAGGAAACATATTGTGCATACAAACATATAATATAGGAGTTAAAGGAGTAAGATGTTGGCATTATAACTTCAAAAAGTAATCAAACTTCACTTCATGTTAAGACAACACCACACACAAATAAAAGAACCCTCTAATATTGTAGTTGAGTATTTACAATATGTTGAGCATTAATCAGAGTTATTAATGAAATAAAAAGAAATTTTAAAAAAAAATATTAAAATTTATCAAAATTGAATAAAAATAAATAAATTAAAGAATCGGGGTGATATAATCTTAGATACCTAAGCAACCATTCTTTCAGTATGCCTTATTTTTAAAGGTCATGTAACGTCGTATGTGTAAGGTTTTTGTGGTTTGTATAGTTAAAAACGTTAATTATTTATCTAATAAAACAATGAGTTTACTCAATCTAATAAATTAAGATTTGTGGTTATTTTATGTAAACTTAAATATGTATGTGGTTGACAAACAATGTTAGATAATGTTTAAGTAATAACCAATAAGATTTATAGTATTGAAATAAAGTTGGGTGTTTTATCCGAGTGACGGGTAATTGTACGAGAGTTGTAAAATACTACGAACGATATGATCTTAATTGTTTATGTGGAGACATGTGAGTGATAGTATCCTAAGCATATAGAGGTTGCATAGGACCGAACTACGAAAGGTTTAATTTCTCTTTATAATACTGTTAATTGAAGAGATTAACATTTCAATAGAATGAGCATATGTGATTCTAACTTAATAGTGAATGAGTTGTGAACTCTTGTATATGAGGGTGATTATTTGATGTGTATAGGAGAGAATGGTCAAATTTGTTTGACCTAACAAGCCTACCATTTTGAGAATTTGTTCCAATAGGGGAGTTAGAAACACATCTACACGATGAAATTTACTCTTTTCCGTCTTGAGTGTAAGTAGATGAATTACTTCCTTAATAGTTGATTTTGCGTCTTGAACAACGAGGTCTCACCCTCTCAGTGGCTTGATAAGTGTTAGTTTACAATTGAGCTATAATTTTTTTTGTTCATTTGAAAGATCAATGGTACTTAAAGACTTAGAGGTAACTAAGGAGATAAAACGATAATTTTGACTAATTGGGAAATGCAGAGTTTCCAATGAATGTTGTTTAATTTAATTAAAAGAGTTCAATAAGTCTTTTGCTAGCTTGGTAAGGATTAAATAAAAATCAATTATTTTTTGGAATAATTTGAAACGTCAAATTATTTAAGTGAATTTGAAGGTATTAAGTATATTAATATGATCATTCATATAAAGTATGGTGTACATTGATACATTAAAGTATGTATATAGTTTATTACAAAAGTGATTTATAATTAAAACTATATAATATGTGATAGATAAATATTTGATATTCAAATATTAAATGAATATGACATTAAAAAGAGATTTACATTTTAATATAATTAGATCATATATTCATTTTCTTTTCAAAAGTTTCAATTTGATTGTTTGGTAGTCACGTTACTATCTCGGGTATTTTTTTTGTTATGGTTCTTTCGATAATATCTTCTTCGTTTGAACTCCGATTTGGGTGACGCAAGAGGTATCAAAACCATTGTTCTGAGTTCTACGCTATAAACTATTCAAATAATAAAATTGTCAATAAAAAAATCATATTTCTTCTCATCAAAACATTAATTAATTAATTTGAGATTAAGAACTAAAAAGCTAACACCTTTCATATTACTAGTAAAGTGAGAATTGATAAAAGGCAGAGATTCCATTATTCTAAATTTCAAGTTATCTATGCAAAATAGAGGAAAATCAATTTTGCTTTTGGATGATTGTTTAGCTTCACATATTTGAGTGTTGATATTTTCATAATGTGTAACTTCCAGTACCACAGACTCCATCTTGAGCAAATTTATAAATTTGTATCCACTTTAATTTAGTATAACCTTTTGATCTGACCATACCTACCATAAAAAAAATGATTTGAGTATGGGTTGTGAGCCAAGAAAAAAACTCATAATTAACTCAACATTCTCTTGTGAAATTAAGAGATCCGTAGTCTCGATTCATCTTGCTCATTTTAAACATTTCTGACTCAATTAGATCAAAAAATATATATACAATAATTGTGAAACGAGTGATCCAACTTCTCTTATCTCTACCAAAAATTAAAATGCATGCATGCATGCCACTATTGTTTAGTTAGAGTTCAAAGATTTGGTCAATCAAATCGTAAGAAAAACACTTTAATTAGATAGAGTTTAAAGATATGACGTTGCAATTTTAAGAAAAACATAGGTATCTAATTAACTCATAAAGCTGCTCCAATTTTTGGCAAAGTTCACATCTTTCTCCCACTGCATTTTGCTTCCTCCTTGCCTTTCTTTTCTTTTCCTCACTTAGATTCATTTGATGATGGGTTTGTTTGCTTTTTAATTTAGTTTTAAAATTTTAAATTTCTTGTCTTCTTATCTAACTTTTCTACCAAAAATTTTAAAAAAGTCGAGCAAAACTAAAAAGTATAGTTTTTAGAATATGATTAAGAATTAAACACATTTACCTAAGAAGGAAAACTAGTACAAAAATTAAGAAAATAAACTTTGATTTTTAAATATCAAATGGTTACCAAGTGGGACCTTATAGTATTCTAATTTGAATACATTTTAACTTAGGTTTAGTAACCCATTATTTTGATTTGAGTAGTTTTTTGTTTTTGAAAATGCAATTTATTTCCTTTTCATTTTCATAACATATTTTGTATCAATCTTTAGTAGAAGAAGCGAATTCCTAATCAAATTAAAAAATATACATATGTTTTCCGAAAACACTACAACTCCATTTGATAACCATTCGAGTTTTTGTTATTTAACTGGGGAGAACTAAGCCTATATACATCTTTTCCACTTCTCAATTAGATTCTTTTATTATGCTATATTAACAATCACTTCTTACATTGATTTGTCATCTTTTTCTTCACTTCAATCCACACCTACACACATTTCCTATCATATACAGAACCAAACGAGAAATCATTAGAAAACGTGTGATAAAAGAATCGAACTGAAATTTGCAAATGGATTCAAAAGATGGGACATACAAACTTTGTAAGAAAAAAGAAAAGGTTGAAGAGAGTTATTGGTTAACGACAGATTAAGAAAAGAAAGGCTTTAGGAAGAACACATGCATGAGAAGATGCATATTGGTGGGGTAAAGCTAAGTTAGAATTTGAATATCACAATTTAGAAGAAAAAAAAATGAGCATAAAAATAAAAAAAATGTGCAATTAAATAATAAGCCTCAAAAACCTTATCTGTCAAGAATTAATAAAATAAATGAAAGATAAGATTACATGACTTTAACTTTAGGGATATATATATATATATATATATAAATACATAAATATGGATATTGCATTCAAAGTTGATGAAGGCAACCCCACAAGAGTCTCACGTGGGCTGGGGGCCTATGAAAGGGTTGAGGTGGGACGACATGTCGAACATGAGGGAAAGGGTCTTTTGAGAAGTGGGTTTGTGTCACGGGTGGCAATGACAGGTGGACGCCATGTCGGCCAATACTAATTAGTTTTGAATTTGGAACAAATATGATTTGGTTTCATACTTATCCCTCTCTATGCCTTATTCTCTTCTACTTCTTCAATAATTGCTTTCATTTCTTCTAACTTACAAACATTATTCAATATTCAATTTCTAACATTAACGTGAAATCCATACTTTCGTTCAAATAAGTAATAAAATATCGATGATACAAATAAACACAATTTAGTGATTTACTACATGATGAAAGAGACGTCATCCAAAATGAAAAAAAAACGTCGCTCTAAATTATTCCGACGCATTTTTTTGTCGAAACTCTAGAAAATCAATCTTTGAAACTCTAAGAACGATATACCAGGCTAGTATTACTATGTATTTGAGTTTATGTTTTTTCTTTAATTAATTTATATTTAAATAATCTTTATATTAAAGAAGCACTATCAGAATTTTTACTTTTATCGACGAAAAATAATGTCTAACATATATATAAATTTTGCGTCGGCATAAATATGTGAAAAAATGTATGGATTTTTTTGTTTTTAAAACTTATACTGTCGCCATATGTATAAATCTTGCGTCAGCATAAATATATAAAAAAATATATGGATTTTTCGTTTTTAAAATCTATGTCAACGTTTTTTGCGTCGGTATAATTATGAATAAAAATGTATCGGTTTTTTGTTTTTAAAACTTAGGTCAACGTTTGTGTCACGATACGTATAAATCATGTGTCGACATAAATATGCGATGTGTATGGATTTCTACAACTTTGTCGAAAAATTAGAATTTCATCAAGATAAATAATTTTTGTCCACGTAAAATAA
Organism: Cucumis hystrix; assembly: GCA_025688845.1. Lineage (NCBI taxonomy): Eukaryota > Viridiplantae > Streptophyta > Magnoliopsida > Cucurbitales > Cucurbitaceae > Cucumis > Cucumis hystrix. The sequence goes on from CM046887.1 coordinate 4,829,274, forward strand.
TGTGTCGTAATAAAAAGCGTCAGAATTGACAAAACTTTTTGTAGTGATAACTTGTTTTATCTACTAGTTTTACTTTGAGTCTAATTATTATATTTACATCCGTCTCTAATATTTTATGGATATTTTTATCGTCTAACATTCGGTAAAACCAAGACTTCGATACTTCTGTTCTTGTGCTTGTGGACTTACTTCACTTTTGCTTTCTGTTTTGGTAGTACTTTATGCTAATGGCGTTCCTTTTTCAGGCTTCACTTTAGAGTTTTGAGGTTAATGAATGTTTTATTATTTTGTTGTTTAATTATATAATGTAATCACAATAACAACAAAACAAATTATTATAATTAGAGTTTAAATTTAAAAAGGGTTTTAATTAATAAATGTTGACGAAATCATGATTACCAATTGAAGATTCCATTCCATGGCGAAGGCCTTTCGCCAGCTGATATTGAGCTTATGACAAGGAACCACAAGTCGTACTTCATCCACGCATCAAATCGCCTAACCAAATATTTTTCATCTTCTCTTTTAGTTTCACATTGCTTTTAATTCGAATCCCAATTATTAATTTTATTTTATCGTTAAGCATTTTTTATCATCATCGTACATTTATGATAGTTGAACTAAACTTTTATTGATCGTGAATAAAGATCGTACATGGTACCTCTTGGTTTTTGAATTTATGGTAGGTAGAGGTACGATGACATGTTTTGCCATAAGACTTCATACCGATTTTTTTTTTTTTTTTTTTTTATAAAATTTTCGTCATTAAAATTCAAGATATTATCGTTTATAAAACTTAAAAACACATCAAACTTTCTAGGATCTTACACGTACGTAAATTAATATTTTAAAAGACAACAAAGGTTATAAATAAATTAATATTGATTAAAAAAATTGTCAAAAATAGAATAATATTTGACAAAAAATTTACCCTTCATACAAAAATCAAAGGTAAAAATTTATCATTTAGTGATTTTGTTTTATGAAATATACATAGTTTGTCAAATTTTACTATCTTTTAAAAAGAAACCTGGTTGATTACCTCAATTTTAATTTTTAATAAAAATATAAATATCTTAGTTGGAATTAAGATAGTTCAATTAATACATTTACAATTAAGATATTTTCATTGATTAATATAAAATAATAATTTGTGTTTGTTTCAACTTATTAAACGATTAAGGGTAAAATGTGTGTGTGAGGTTTGAGACTATTGTAATCTATTCGATTTCTAAAGTTTCAAAACAAACGTTTTGGTCTCTAAAGTTTAAGAAATAGTTTTAAATGGTAATCTATTCGGACGCACTGCTATTTATAATGCAAATCAAATTGCACCGCGGGGTCCAATTATTAATTCCATTATTGTCTACACAGTGTTTCCAACAATAATTACAATTCAACTTTTCAGAACGGCCGACAAGACAATACCCTTGCTTGGCTTTTTCTGAAAGTCTTCGCTTGAAAAGTAAAGGATAAGAATGGTGGGACAGGCCCCACTAATTCTTACGAAAAGCAATAAAATAAAATAATTACAGCGGAAAGCAGTAAAGGAAAGCGATTAAAGATAGGTTGGATATGTCTGCTACTCTTGGATTCTTCCTTCTGAAAAGTTGTTAGAGAAGATAATGACATCACCCAGCTATCTTCTGATTGGCTTGGACTGTTGATTCCTTTGATATCAATCGTATAGGCATCCATCATGTTCTACGGAATACACGGCTCAACAGGTGGTCTTACTTCGGCTACCCCGCCTTGCTGCCACAGAGCACCCCATCCGCAAAACATAATTTTTGTCTTGTGAGATATAGAAACCTTCTCTTGCACAGAGTCAATCCACTACGCTGATCGCGCTGCCTGAGGTCGGTGATTCCTCATCAGAAGTATGCCATCTCCGGCATGGATTCTTCTCTTTCAAATGTTCTTCAGAGTAATCCAGAAATTTAACAGACTGTTAAAGCAACGATAAGATCGGAATACAATGATCTTATCTAAATAAATGCAAGAAATTTAAACAAATTAATTTACAGTAATTTACATTAATTAAAACTAAAAACTAAAAACACTTGAACAAAATTAAATTAAACAATTGAAATTAGTGAATTCACATAGGTTGTGAATCCAGAAATGGGTCATTAATGTCGTATCCTTCGTAAGGATCGAATGTGTCTATGCCTTCGTCTTCGACATCATTGACTGAAGATAGAGAAGTTGCTTCATCTTGGACGTCTTCTGAATCCAGGAAATGAACAGCAACTGTGTTGACGACGGAATTGAACTCTGCTTGGGATCCTGCTCCGGCTAATGAGGACATAACCGCATTCTTCGCAAGGAGGAAGCTCTCATCTTCTTGCCTTGTCATGTCCTGGAGATGAACATTGGCTTTGAACCAATCTTTCATCTTGTTGACTTCCAGGTGTGAAAAATTGAACTTTTCCCACAACTTGATTCTAAGGGATTTGCTCAGGGACTTGAAGTTACCTGTAGGTCCTAGCTGGAAATTCCAGCAAAAGATCCACGTTATTTGGAAATACAAAGCAAATCTAAACGTCTTTGAAAGGGGAGACGAGTAGATACTCTGCTGGAAAAGATGGTATGAACGTTGAACTTCAACGGGGAAGATTTCCTCGGAGAGTCCAAAATACATCCACCAATTTTGAAACCAATTAGGGAAGTGCATCTTGTAAGCTTGCTTACAGAATGTCACAAACCAATAGTGGTTGAAAGGTTGAAGCCAAAATACAAAGTATCATGCCTTTGTGTAGTCACGGTAATTGTAAGATGTTGGTTTGAAGGGACGGGAGAATTTCTTACCGACAAACATCCCCTGTTTCCAGGAAGATGGAGTGAGGACTCGGAATATTCTCAGCTTGGAATAAATGATCTTAGAAGGATCATTTTTGTCTGGAATATGAGTAATTTCAGCGAATTTGGAGTCGACTAAAATGTACTCATAGAAGGTCCTGGTTTTGGACAGATCCTCTGGCAGGAAGTTGAAGCCATGAGGAAATATTTGGTTACAGACTCCTTGGACAGAAGGTCCATCGAACTCTGTTTCAATGGTTAAGTCCACCATTGTGGTCTTGGTGAAATAACCTTAAATTGGAGGTCTATGCTGGAAAACCCTGGGCCTAACTACTTGAGAGAACGAGGAAGGATTCCTCGAAATTGGAGATCTTGAGGAAGAAGCGGCTGGAGAGGCAGCACGCTTGTTTGGAGTTGATACACCAGTAGGGCGTAACAACGTGGTTGAAGGAAAAGGGGGAAGACCAGAAGGGTCTGTTTGAATTGTCAAATTCCTTGGAGAGGAACCTTGACGACGCCTGAATACTTGCTGAAACTGCAAGTCCATGGCGTAGTTTTCTGCACTCATTGGAGCAGGTGTAGAAGATTGACCTAAGGGTTGATTTCCCTTAGAGGGAGGAGTAGTTCCTGAGGAGGAAGCTACTGATTGAAGAGAATAGTTTTGAGAACTATTCTGTTGTTGCGGTGGTCGCGATGGTGGCCGTTGCCGGCCGGGAGGAGGTTGCATGAGAGGCTGATTGTGGGTTACTCAAGAGGTGCTCCCTTGAGAGGTAATCAGCTAATGAGTTTTCGCTGCCTTTTATAGGCACGATCTTGAAATCAAAACAGGATAGGATCGCTTGCCACCTGGCAAAGATCTGCTTGGAGATAAGATTCCTGACGTCTTTTTCAAAGATAAACTTGGACGCCTTTGAATCGGTCCTGATGACGAACTCCTTGTTGATAAGATCGCCTTGGAACTTTGGACGTTAAGTACTATTGCTAATACTTCCTTTTTTACGGTGGAATAGTTCTTCTGTGCACTATTCCAGACTCCGGAATGGTAACGGACAACAGAGATTTTGTCGTTAAGTTCCTGCTTGAGAATGCCGCCGTAACCGATATCGGAGGCATCAGTATCAATGACGAGTTTGGCCTGTTCATCTACCAAGGATAAGCATGGGATGCTTTTGGCCAAAGACTTGATTGATTGAACCGCTCGGGTATGCTCGTTCGTCCACGGTTTTGGAGATTTCTTCAGTCTGTCGTAGAGTGGCAGAAAAATTGAGCGGAGATCCCGGATGAAATCGCCGATATAGTTGACGCAACCCAAAAAACGTTGTAGCTGCGTTTTGTCTTGTAACACATCTGGAAATTTGTCCATGAAATCCAGAGATCGTTGAATTGGCTTGATGATTCTTTGATTAATGTCATAGCCAAGAAATCTGATCCTTGTTTGAAACAACTTGATCTTCGATTGGGATACCACAAGAGCATTGGACTTGATAACATTCAGGAACACTTGCAGATGCTTGAAATGTTGATCGACAGAACTTGAAAATACAAAGACATCGTCAATGTAGACGATCGTGAACTCTTGATATTGATTGAAAATCTCGTTCATTATCCTTTGGAATTCGGATGGTGCATTCTTCAATCTGAAAGGCATGACATTCCATTCGTACTGACCAAATGGAACATTGAAGGCCGTCTTGTAACGGTCGGCTGGATGAACCTGGATTTGCCAAAATTCTGATTTCATGTCGAACTTGGAGAAGACCTTTGCTAAAGTGATCCGCTTCAGCAAGTCTTGGCGATTAGGAATTGTGTACCTAATCCACTTGAGGGATTTGTTGAGAGGCTTATAGTTGATAACAAGCCTTGGAACTCCTCGCTCTTGTTCGGCCTGCTTATTGACGTAAAAGGCCGCGCAAGACCACGGGCTTTTGGATGGGCTTATGAGACCTTTGTTGAGGAGATCTGCTATTTCTTCGGAGCAGACTTTGACTAAATCCCTGTTCATCTGAATGGGCCGAGCCTTGGTAGGGATTTGGGCTTCCTTGAATTCGTCAACATATGGTAGGGTCACCATATGCTTCTTCCTGTTCCAAAACGCATTTGGAAGGCTTGAACAAACTTCCTTTTCAAGCTTCTGTTGGAAGCTTCGGATTTTGAGTTGAACGGATGGCTTGTTGACCTGGGAAGCCACCTTGCTGGCTTTGACCTCGTCTTGAAGGAACTCAATCTGTTTTTCCTTCCTGGCGATGCGATTGATGAACTGATGAATTTCTTCTTCAACGTTGTTGATGTACTTAGGAGTTATTGGATTAATAAACTCGAAAGTAATTTCCTTGTCGAACTTCGTTGAGACTATACCCTTGATGGATACATGGAAAGGATATATCTGGGTTAGGAACGGTGTTCCTAAAATGATCCTTTCATTAAGGTTCTTAACCAAAATGAATGTGTTGATGAGACACACATTTCCTTTGCAAATGTGCACCTTGGACAGCTTGAACTGGATGTTGAGCGGACCGTCGTTGGCTCCACTCAGAGACTCCTTCGTCTTTTCAAAATACTTAGAAGGAACGAGGCCTTCTTGAATGACATTTTGATCCGCTCCTGAGTCTACGAGGGCAATTGCTTCGAGAAGAAAGTCTTTTACCTTGAAGACAATCCTCGTTATCCACTTTTGACTTTGAGATTTGCTGATGTAGTTGATGACTCCGGCTTCAACTGGTTCTTCAATCATCAGCGCCTTTCCTGATATTTGTCTTTCAGGATTGGAAGAGGAGGTTCCCGGAACTTCCTTTAGGCTTGAGGCTTCTCAGAATGCTTGGAAGACTTCTTCGAGAAGGGTGAGGCGTTGCCTGTTGTCTGCAACTTCCAATTTGATAACCTTTATTTCGTGGTTAAGGTCTTCAATTTGGATAGGCTTCTTCGTCTCGCCTTTGATTCGATTCAGGATGTCTTGAAACGAATAGATGATCGGACTTTGAATCGTCTTCTGAGGGTTGTGTTCCTCAATACTCTGCCTTAGCTTGAGGAGGCAGGTTTGCTTGGAAGACGCATCAGGTAATTCCTCGATAAGATCAAAAAGTCGTTCTTGATCTTTCGTAATGACATTGATATGACCGGAACACTTGCCAGCACACCTTCCTGTGCAGGGAGTCGCTCCGTCTTCGTCGCTTGAGTCGCATTGAGAATAGAAGGCATCTTCACTCGAAGATCCTTCGTCGATGAGAATGTTGATACCTTCTTCGTCTGAGGAGGACTCGGTCTAAGAAGAGGTATCGTCTTCTGATCTAATGGCGTAGAGAAGAGACTATCTGGTTTCTTCGTCCATGGTCAGGGAATTGATTTTATCCTTTAAAGGACAACTATTGGCAAAGTGACCTTTCCTGTTGCACTTGAAGCAGACGTTGGTCTTTGCAGCATAACGTCGTTTGCTCTTGAACTTGTTGTAGTATTTCCTCTTCCGTCGAGGAAATTCGAAATCTTTAGCTTTGCTTCTGCTAAAGAGTCGTTTGGAGGAAGATCGTCTCTTTTTCTTTTGTTCTTCCTTCGGTCCTTTGTCGAGGTCGTACTGCTTGCAGAAGGTGCCTAGCTCTTTCCTGTAGTCAGAGTCCTTGATCACCTTGGTGGTATGCTTATTCTCTGTGCAGAGATTAATGCATATTGATTGAACTGTGGCTGAGATATCTCCATAGGTTAATTCAGACCAGTCGATTTGTTTGGTTACTGAATTAGTCGCCACTGTTTGATAGAACTTTTGAGAAATATAATGCGGCAGTCCTTCGACGAACTTCTGCTTTCAGATGTCGGCTCCGCAGGTTGTAAGAGTATAAAGACGTGCTAAGAAAGTATCTTTATACCATTTGTATTGACTCATCTTGTGGCAACGTAATCCAAGAAGGGACTCTGTTGCAAGATTGAAATGGATTTGAGTGCTGCCAATGAACTGCTTCGTCATTGCGTAGACCAATTGATTGACCATATCCTGTTCTTCGACCTGGATAGGGGCGGAGGCGTTCTCCGTCTTGACAACTGTTCTTGTAGCAGTTAGGATGCGGTATCTTTTCTGCTCCGTCAGTTGGTTGTGCCACCAGCTCCTTAGGTTTCCTGTGAAACCTGAGACTAGAATCTAGGCTGTTTCAAGAGTTGTCTTCCTGGCGCTGTAGGCTGAGGCTGCTAACAACATCTCTTGAAATGTATTCATCATTTGAGCTTCATAATATTCGTCGATATTCCAAGTAACCAGAGACATACCATCGTAGGTATGTTTCTCATGATGAAGGTCATCACATCCTAGATCTGGGGGTTACGGTCGAGGGTAGTGGTTCTTCATGTCTACCCATTGAGCTACCGGGAGTATCTTTGAACTAGAAGCCTGAGAGGAATCCTTGGTAATCACGTTGATTCCTTTCTGATTCTCAACTTTGCTTGTCGAGGTCTTTGCTTCCTTGTTGATGGAGATAGCTGCGAGGCGCTTGTTGATTTCAGCCAGATAGTCTGAATTGTCATCTTTGAGCTTACCGATGTTGAAGCTGTTGGGCTGGAAGATCGGTTGATTAGGATCAGCTTGAGGAATCTCTGGGTTCTTGATCTTGATCGGAGGACCTGGATTCTCTATTCTTTCTACTGCTTTGGATACCGTAGAAAGGACCTTGTTGGTATAGTTGAGCTGATGTTGGATGTTCTTGATTTCGCGAACTCCAACCTTTTGAACCTTGTCTTCGTCGATGGTCTTGTAGGGAGAAGAGACCTCTTGATGGCAGGAACCACTGGATGAGGGAAATAAGCTTCTTCTTCTGGAGGGTAGTTGGAAGCTATTTCTTTGCCCTTGCCGGTAACGTAGACGCATGACCCTTTGATGACTGCAATGTGGCCATGTGCTTCGAATTGCTTGACGAGCGCTTCATTTCTGGTTCGCTCACTTTGCTTCAATCTGTCGATGAAGATTGGCATTGGGAGAAACGGTTTCCTTGTTTCTTTAGGAGCAGCAAGCCATAAATCTAAATACCTGCTGTACTGTTCTTGAAAACGAGCAACGTCGTCTGGATCTGCAGTGATGACGTTGATCTGGTTGCAGACCGGTTCGGTTCTCCTTTCCATATCGGACTGGGTAGGAGAAAGTGATCCTTCTTCTTTTTCGTAATGAACATCGGGGATTGTGCGAGAGAAATCTACCGATGCACGAATTGACTCTGATCTTGTCAGGTAATCAGGGAGTGAGATTTCTGTCCTTGCAATAGAAGATGTGCTAGGACGACTGCTCATGTCGCTGATCTTCGGATATGAGGTTCCGGAGTTGAATTGAACTTCGACGTTTCCATCGAAAAACTCGATAATTGATGCCTCGGTGCTGGTTCTGCTGACTGGGGCTGTTTCTCCTTGTAACTTCCAGATAGGATCCTTCGTCTGATCTGCCCACTGGAGGGTCTTTGGAATGGTTATGGAAGATTTTTCCAGATTTACTTCCATAAGCATAGTGTAGCCTTTGGGGGAAATACCTAAGGCTTTAGGAGAAAGGTTGGTATGCATCAGTTTGAAGTAGATGCGGTATGAGACTGCGAAAGGAAGTGAACCATCCTTCAGTTCAAGTCCTTGCGAATGAACATCAAGGCTTAGGGAGTCCATGATGTTCCGATCTTGAAGGGAGATAGTTAGACCAGGTTTGCAGTTGAAGTAAACTGGTCATTGCTCCAGATTTGACTGAACAATCCCTAGAAGAGAGGGAGTGAATCGGAGATGCCTCTTGTCTCTTAAGGCAGGGTAGACTGGCACGCCTAGACCTTCTCTGAAGAGGGGCTTCAAGGCGACTTGAACGCATCCGATGTGGAGGTACTTGAACTTGTCTTTGACTTTGAAGAGGGTTTCTTCAGGTAGGAGCTTGATTGCAGTGAATTCACTTTCATTGCAACGTTCTCTTCAGTGACCACGATGACATCTTGCTGAGAGAAATTGAAGGTATTAATCTTGTATACGTGGCTTGGATCGATCTTTGGGATAGACCAATTTTTGAGACGGTTTTCAACCTGAGCCAGATGGGTTTCGGCTGAGCTATGAGTAGATAAAACCTTTGATAGATCATCACGTGATCTGGGGTTCTTTGACGCAATTGAAGAAGAAGAGGAAGTAGTTGTGTCAATGATCACAGGAAAGTGAGGAGAGAGTTTAGAAAGAAGTTTGTTAATCATAGAGAGGGAGAGAGAATCCATTAGTTTCCAGATGATGAACTCAGATCCTTTAAGGCATTAGTTTCTTCTTATAATAACAGATTTCTTAACTAAATCGTATTAAGTTTTTCGATCAATCAACCCTCTAACCCTTGAATATTCGCATAGTTCTAGTATGAATATTAGAAGAGTTTGTTCAGATCTTGAAGGTTCACCACTTCTTTATCAAGATCAGAAGAACTAACACTTATAATTTTCATGTTTCAAACCACTGAATGCAATATATATATATATATATATGTATATGACTTCTCCAATTGAAGTTCTTACTCAATAGCATTCAAGTTGGTTAACAAATTAATGTGTAAACCCATTAGAATCATGAGGAGTTGCTGCAATTGATGATGAAAACAACAAAATGATGAGGTAATGGGAAAATTCAATCAACTCAGAGTTATACAAGAAGAATGGATAAAGAAGAGTGCAAATAAAATCAAAGGAAACATAGAGAAACCAATGGCATAAAGAAAACCACAAACAAAACATATATAAATTAAACTAAAAGTAGAGAGAAAATCACAATGATAACTTAGGGATTCATATTCTTCAGATATGGCATAGTGACTTAGTGAGAATGTGATGATGGAGAACATATTATTTATTTATTTACTTTCTTGGAGTTACATTGTAGCAATGATTTTTTATTTAATAAAAAAGTTTATTTTATCAGTATCACGAGCTAAATTTCTCTAGAGATATATTTAACACTATGATCTTCTAAGGTTTTTATAACTTGAGTACTATTATAGACGCACCTACACTTTCGTTCTCTTTGTTGATTTTAACGAAAGTTTTGATAAATTAACTTATCATTTAATTTAACAAACTAATGAAACTCTAATGATGAGAAGGCTATGATATAAGCGAATGTCACAAAGGGATATGGAACTTAAAACCTAGGAATAAGAAAAGTAACGTAACTTTAGAAATAAAGGACGTCATGGGGTAAAAAAAACTAAACTTAAATTAATCTAGGATTCAGCTGACCATGGAAACATTAGGTAGTAGCTGCTTAGGACTCCTAAAGAACTTAATACAATACTGAATAGGTATAAACTTCTGTCCATGCATACTTCATTGTCTTGGTGTGCTATGCCAACATCACTTTTATTGTAGAACCCGAACGATTGAAGCAATTTTAACCCATGTTTGATCATCATGATTTACTGTTTTAAATTGCATTCCAGTCTATTCACAACACAAATTAACATTGGTTACCTTTAGTTTCATTTCATCACTTTTAAACAATTTAAACTATTGTTAGTCCTCTGGTTCGATACTCGAAATACTATGAGATTGTTACACCATTGTATGCTTACCCTTAGACCTAGCTCACTTATAACTTTACCACTCATACATATTTGGTCAATAATTTAGCCTACACCTAAACTATCATGCTCTCCCATTATCTGCGAAAAAATAATAATTGTTTAATAACTTTAAAAAAAATACCACATGATGGTTTTTCATTGGTTCCAATAGGGACCGCACCCAAAGTTTTTTCTTTTCAAAATGTGTTATTTCTACCCAATCAACTGTTTGAAATATAAACAATCCTAATCTTGGGACTTCATAATTTTAATTATATATATTAATTCTATACCAACCAAAGAAGAGTTGGACCCTATGACTTATGCTCAGCATAATTGCTCCCTCCTGATCTCATATTAACCAAATGATATTTTTCTTCTATCTTTTGGCTTAAATTGTATGGTCATGTGAATAAGTTAGACAAATGTTGGCCTACAATGGAAGAAACAGATGAGGAGTCCATATCAGGTGGGCTTAGCAAGGAGACAAGGGGAATAACTCTGTTTATCTTCTCTCTCAGACAATAGACCAATCATGGGCCAACATCTGTCTCCACCACATGTTGTTTCTCTTCATAAAACCTTCTATATAATCACTACCTTCTTAACTCCATCTTCAGGCCACAAAAACTTAAGAACTTGAATTCAATTTCTCTCGATCTAATTCTTCTTCTTCTTTCATTAAAAATGAGGAGTTCAAAGATTTGGTCATGGCAGCAATGTTCAAAGCAAATCAGAGAGCAAAGGGCAAGACTTTATATCATCTGGAGATGTGCTGTGATGCTTCTATGTTGGCATGATTAAACTACTCTCATCAAAAAGCTAAAGGTGATCGATCTAGAGTAAGAGATTGAAGAGAACTCAAGATTGTGTCTGCAACCTTCAATCTCTTACACTAACTATACCATACAGAGTTGAAGCATGGAATGTGTTCAAAACATTATGTACATTGAAGGATAGAATCTTGTAACTTTGGTAAATTAGGTAGGAGAAAGTAGGATAGAAGAGCATTGTTCTTTTACTTCACCGTATGAAATAACTTAATGTTGTATAATCCTTTTCATGGAAATTACAAACAGAGATTCAAAGACGTCCTTTCTTTAACTTCTGCTATTAATCCTTCTGTTTCTCTCATTCTCATTCTCGTAGGGAGTATTCATAACCACAAAAAAAATATATTCTTATATTTAATTATGGGATGCCCTGTAGTTAAGTTAATCTAATTCAATCATTGTTGTCACATCAAGAAGTTTGAGAGCTAAGTATTGGATTACTTTAGAACCTCTAATTCTAAGTTGCGACTTGGCTACAAAATCACCACACACTTAACTTCAACCCCAACCGGTACCAAATTCAATAGTTTTTGAGGTACTAATTGTCTTCAGGCTTCAACTAGTTTTTCTCTTACATTCACTGTGGCTAAATGATTATATGTAAATATAACCTTTCCAAGTACCTCAATTTTGGAGAGAAGTCTACTAGAGGAATTTCCTATTAGTTTCTGGAAGAAAATAGAACGCCAGGGTTACACTATATTACCTTGACGTTTTGGGACTTTAAAACTTCTCCAGGTCATTAATTTTGTTCAAGTTGTTGAAGATTGTCTACAACTTTATACTGATGGATTAAGACACTTAGTTCCAAATATAGATACTGTGTTGGCAGAGCATCCATGTGAAGTTAATTAAACTGGTTTCACCAGCAGCCATGGGAAAGAGAACAGATTATCCATTTAAAACGAGCAAACGTGAATCAAATAGCATGGATGCAAATATTAACAATTTTTTAGATTATAATGAAAAGAAAAAACCTTATCGATGATTTTCAACCATGATGTAACATTGTTTTCTTTAGAGTGATAAAATTCAGTAATTCCAGTATTGCTCTTCCTCCATGCGTCCATGATATTTTGAAGTTGTTTCTGTGATACAAGATTAGACAGCAAGAAGAAACAATATAATTAGCAATTGAATTGACATAAAGAACACAACAAAAGATGTATTTAATAATTGTAAAATAGATGACCAATCTCCCAAACTGATGGGAGATAGTCTAATCTAGCTATTACTATACAACTAAGCCTCTGTAAAGCTCACTCCATTTGGACCCATCTCTTTAAAGTTATCCTTCACAGACCCAAAAGTTCTACCCCGCCCATGTTCAAGTAATTTCCCATGTCATTTGTAACGAAAAAAGTTCAATGGTTTAGCTAATAGGCCACCAGTTTGTGGGTTACTACGAATAGCCGCTTTTATGTAACTGGACGAGTAGTGGGGTAGTCAGTCTACAGGATGAGTGTATGTCTGGTTTTGGAATGCTATGGAGAGTTCAAATCTCTTGTCTCTGGAAAGTCCGATTTAGGCCAGACTCTTCTTAATAGTTTAATAAAATTTTAGTCCATATTCCAACACAACTTCATGCCATGCCTGCATTATCTAATCTAAAACTAAGACCAACTTCTATACCACATTCGATTCAATAGACAACCACAGTTTCTAATGGACTGGCGATGTCATTCTACTTTCTCCTAATAAAGATCAACATAAGTGAACTAATATGTAAATATTAGTAACAAACCTAATTAGCCAGGTAAAAGAATATTTGGTGGTCTTCCTTTTCCAGCTACTGTTATCCTCTACACCGTGTACAAGAACGAGAAAATTCATACTACTTCGTAATTATTTTTTTGAGGTAATTGTGATAAAAGCTAAAAGTAAAAATTTAGTCGAAACTACAGAAGATGGAGAGTTTAAGCTTGGTGAAGCACGTAATAGAATTCCTTTGGAAACTTGGTTGATTCGTTAATCTTTTATCACTCCGTTGAAGTAGCAGTGTGACTCCTTATCCTTAAATATCATTGAATCTATAATCTCCCGCAGCTTTCCTGGATCTTGACTTTCCTACTTTGAACTCCCTGTGAGTTACAAATTAATTATAAGACTTATATATTCACAACACTAGAGACGTGTTTATTAGTCAACAAATAGTGCAAATAAAACTCCGTTGGGTAACATTTTTGCTATCTTTCCACCTATTTCTTAGTATTTTGGAAGAAGAAACAGAAGGGAGATCTTGGAAAGTTTTCATGGAAATGAGAAAAAGTAAACATGGAGTTACTGAACATGCCTGTTTATCAAAGCAAAGAAAGCAAGTGACAAACAAAAGACAGACAAAAATCAAACATGAAATAACAAAGCACTTCCTAATATTAACCTGTATCCTTGAGATTGCAACACCACCTTGGGAGTTCGTTTTTTAAAATCTTATACGATTTAACTCATCCGAAATGGATATAATTGGTGAAAAAGACTTGTAAAATTGAGCAGAACAAACCAAGAAAAATGTATCCTTTGATGTCAGATCAATTTTTTGTTTTTAAAAACGCTGCTAATAGCTAGACAACAGTAAGTACTCGACAACTTGGTAATTGGACAAATTTTACGGTGGACTTTTGGCCTGTCAAGTGGCAGCCTACAAGCTGATGGAGCTAGTGCCACAGCTGCAGCCGCAACCACACATATCCTACACTTTTGAGAAACATTCTACATTCAACCACATAATCAGCTAAATAAGACTGATGCTAAAAAAAAGGAAATTTGTTTACCTTTTATGGACATCCACATATACGCCTACCTCATCTACAATTTTTTCCTCCTGCATTATGAAGCAAGTCAGTGAAAACCAACTATCTTTTTTTACAACATATGTTAAAACATAGGTAGGCATTTTTTTAAGAGAAAAAAAAAACAGAAAAGACACCACAGATGAATTTTATTTGTGTATAAAGATTGGTGAAAAGTCACCACCAATGAAGTTATGATCACTTGCACAAGTTCCACAAAAATATCCTCTAAAGTGATAATCCTAATAATTTCCCCATCTTCAATATCTTCAAACAAATTGCACACTCTAGTTGTTGCAGTCACATTCTGCTGCATGGTTTGAGCGTAATCAACGAATTTTCCATCACAAGGAAAGACCAAGAGCAGAAATTGTGTTCCGTAGAACATAATGCAGTAGTTTGGTGCTCCTTAAATAAGGAGTTTGAAAATTATTCCATTCAAGAAGTTTGCCCCAACTGGACTGCTTTTCTCTCTCAACCAGCATTGCAGTTGAGGTTTCAGTTTGAAAGATTCTTACAGCAGGCCTCTTTCTGTGTTTTGAAGTCTTGGTGGATTGCTTCATTTTTAGCCTTGGAACTTTTATGTTTTTATGTTTTTGGCCTTCTCAGGTGTTAAATTTTCTTATGGTTTTTTATTATCTTCTGGCCCTTAATTAATTTTAGAAAGTTCTGTTTTTGTATGCTTGAAAAATAATGATTGATGCTTAAAGGGTATCAACCTAGTTAAGATGTTTGGGTGCGCTTCTTGACCCCAGGTTCCCTAATTTAGACTTCTTTATCACTCTCATTGTATAACTCTCTTGTACTCTGAGTTCTTATTAATAAAGAAGTTTGTCTCTGTTTCAAAAAAAAAATATCAAAATCATTACTTCCCAAATCATTGTCAATGTTTTGGGAGCAAGGGAGTGACAAGTGGAGATATCCCAGAGGTAAAAGACTTTTCCCCATATTTCTCTCCATTACTGGCAAGCGCAGAGTTCTTAGTCTTCTCCTTGACCTTGACTACAGCGACCATATGATTGTTTCCCTTTTGGAATACATTTAGGATATCATGTAATGGAATATCTGAAGGAACCCTGTAGAACATATTAAGAGATGAAATCATTTATAATTAGATTCAAGGAAAGAACATTCATTACCTATGAATTCTCCTTATGAAAACAGCACTGACTGGAGTTTCAGTTTCTGCTGTTACTGTCAGTAGACTTTTCACCTAAATCCAGGATGAGAAAAAAGAAAATCAAACTAATTGAAAAGGATACTGAAGGGTTCAACAATCAATGGAAAACACCTACCACAAGAAAACTGGAATTTCTTTTTAAGAAAATGAATGATGTTATTGCCTATTCTTGAGAGCTTGCCATTGCCTTTCGAAAGAAACATAGAAATCAAATGGAGGTTGAAAATTAGAAGGCATTATAAAATTATTCTACTGATACCTATAGGAGACCAAATATTCTTTGGGTTCTCATAATAGACCAACACGATTATGACCTCATGCAAGGATTTTTCCAATGGCTTCCCCAGCCTAAACTAGAAATAGGATAACAATCAGTTGGAAATTACTCAGTCCAGTTTAGTTTGACCTCTCTGTATTCAGTTTTTGGTTTTTCTGTCTGTAAAAACAAAAACCATGCAAATGCAATTAATAATTAGTTACCCAACAACAACAACCTGTTCCTGAAAAAACAAAAACAAAAACCAAAAGTAGAAAACAAAATGATTATCAAAGATTCAAATGACAACTTGGTTAGTGAAGGAGATCAATTTGTCTCCAGAAGATAAGCAGAAAAAATGAAAGGTAAAATTTGTCTCAAGTCTTTTCACTTAGTCCATTGAGGTCCGACCGACTAATATGTTTTGCCCCGCAAAGGAAAAACAGAAACAAGCAAAAAGAACAACCACCACCAGCATACTTGAAAATCTCATTGGATATGATTAATTCCTAGCTCTGAAGTCAATAACAAAAAAATTCATTCCTAATACTCGAGAAGAACGTGATCTATGTTCATGTTAACTACAACTCTAAGAAAGAAAGAAAAAAGATTATTTATTTCCTCTCGGATTCTTATATGGGTTACCACTGTTTTTTCGAGATTCCTTGATCGTTCGATGCTAGTTTTTTTTTAGGATATTATGAGAGTGCTAATGAGGTGTCAATCAAGTTGTGTTTGTGGGCGCATCTTGATCCTTAATCTCTTCATTTGTGTGCTCTATATAATTCTCTTATACTTTGAGTTTTGGTTTCGTTTTATTAAAAATTGAGACTCTGTCTCCTTTCAAAACAAAAAATAGTGCAAGATAAGATGAACATGATAAACCCAACCTGATATTGCCAAAGTTCTACACAACTCAAATATTTAAACAATGAAACTTTCTCAGAAGATATTCGCATCATCATCATTATTAATAGATCCACAGGAAAACAAGGTTTGACAAGAAATAAATTAATCATGACTTTGGGGCTAAACTGACCAAGTCCAAGTTGGAATTCACATCCAAAGAAAATGTTGATTCTATTGGTGTCATAGCCACCACTGCGGTCTGCAATTCCAGAAAGTTCAGTCACTTGATCTGTGAATTTTTTTTGACAACAAAGTAATCGTAAAGTTGCCTCAAAATCTGGTAGCGTCAAGCCTATGAGCGAGATTAACAACCCAATGTCTCATTAAAAAAGAATTCCATCTTAATTTCTACATTTTCATTTGTGTTACAGATAAAGGACTTGATTGAAAAAAGTAATGCCGTTCCAAGTTTCTCCATTGGCAAAGAGCTACCCCATCTTCTTCTGAGCCGTTAGTACCTCCCATTCTTGATGTTTCAAATCACTGCAACCCCTTGTCTAGAAAAATTTCAAAGAGACCCTCTTCCTCTTCCTCTTCCTCCCTTCCGGATGTTTCTTCTTCAACTTCTTCCTCGATCAGATTTACATCTAAAAACTGGATCAAGAGCCAAACCAAAAGTGAGAAATTTCCAGCACATATTCAAGCGTTTTCCAAAGCTTTGTTTCAATTGGATGAAGATTTGAAAGTTGCTGAAAAGTGCTTGGTTTGCCCACAATCAGTTCTGCCCTTTGGACTTTCAGATCATTCGAAATCAATAGTTGCTGATTGTGGAATAGTATTGGGCTGATCCTTCACAGAAAACTGTGAGTTATTTGTTTTGAAGCACTGTTTGGAGTTTGTAATGGTCTTTGGTTTTGTTTGTTTTGTCTGTGTAGTTGTTTTCCAGACTATTTCTCCCATGAAAAATTTAGCTCTTTGTATAATTCTCTGGTACTTTGAGCATAACTTTCTTCTCATTAATTATTGAAAAGCTCGTTTCCGTTTCAAAAAAATTGATAAAATTAAAACTGTAAAAATAAATAAACAGAATTGAAGATGGTTAGTATACTAAGGTGGACCATATATATTAGCTTGTAAATTTATCGTGTAACAAGCATAAACGATTGTGTAACAAACATAAACAATCATGTAACATATATGATCATGTACCAAGTCGAAATGATCGTGCAACAAATCTATTCAATCGTGTAATATTAGCAATTGTTTATTGTGTCTAGACAGATCATGTAATGTTACTAAGCAATCATTTATGAGTTGTTCCACGATCGTTTATATTCTCATAACCCATATGTGAAATTGTGAAAGAACAGAAATCAAGAAAGCATGTAAATCATACCTCAACCAGCCTCTGAACCATCTGCTTGATTTCCACCAATTTGATCCGTTGGCAATCAACAATATCAGACAGCTTTAAGACTATGTTAGATAGTCTTGACAAATCCTTCCAAGCACCAGACAGTTATGATTTAAGACGCTTATGGGACTTCGAATGTCTGTGTCTCCCTGAGTACTTCTCACCCCTCTCAGAACCCTTTACTTGGGTAGTTGGATTTGTATCTACTTGCTGATCCGTCTGAATAGGTATCTTTGGTCTAAGGGATTGCGGTGAACATCTCAAGGAATTTGAGGATTGCTGAGTCTCTAAGCGACCATGGTCGCCTGACGTCTCATTATGATGAGTGTCCAAATCCCATCGGCTTGTCGACGTCTCATCCCCCATTGTTCGTTCGTTGATTGGCATATTGTTGTCCCCTCCAATTCAGGCTTCTTTCAAAGCTATCTCGTCAGATGATAGCTTAAGCTTGGATACAACGATAGTATGCATAGAAAAATCCAAAGGAATTCAAATTTTATCTTCAAATTTGTCACGTTTTATCAATTTCAATCATAAACTTAGTTGCATGTTACAATTTGTACCCTCCATTGGAGTCTTATCAGTCCTACATAAGACAAAAAAGTAAAAGACATTTCAAGTATAATTCTAAAGGGTTAAAATCACTTTTGTCAATTTTCAAAATCACCTCAACGACAAAAATGGTTTTAACTCCGGCACTTGATGTGTGATGCTTTCAAAAGGCTTATTAATAAAAAGGGTAAATACTCAAATGTTTATTTCGATGTTGTCTATGAGCCTGACTTTGCCAAACCAAGCTGCAATCAAGATCACAACTGGACTCTTGATCTCCTCCACCGCCTCTAAACTCTTTTGTTCCACAATCTGCCATCAACAAACAACCACATTAATAAACTAACTGTTAACCAACTGAGTTTTAATTAACTCGCTTGTAAATCTTTTTTAATAAGATAATTTGCTTGTAAATGTTAAGAATCTTGATTGATGAAGTTATAAGTCTCACATGATATTCATATGAATGGAATGGAATGAAATGGAGGATAAATTGATAAACTCGAAAGGTTAAGGTTTAAAATGATACAACCTCAAAAACTTAAAGATATAAATTGATATTTTCTCAAGGAAAAAAACTCTCATCCATTTTCACCCTTCAGCAAAAATGGTTATACAATAAAATTATTAAAAAGGACAAGCTACAACAACACATTGTTTATCTCTTAAGCAAGTTGAAGACTCCACAACGTCAAACAGAACACCAAACGCTTAATATAAGCTCAAGTCATAAAACTTCATAATTTAAATCATCCACAACTCACCTCAGCATAATCAAGTTCTCCGCCAGCTTCTTGTATTTCATCGACAACCAAGTTTTTTAAGCTTTTGCAATTGAGTTCACCTTGTTCTGCTGCAGATTTTGCTTTTGACAATGATCTGTTTATAGACAATGCCTATAGACGAAAGATGAGAAAAAGTAAATCAATTTCTAAAGCTAAGTTATCATTTGATCATGAACGATAAAGCCAATATGCTTTGCATTGAACCCACTACTACACTATAATTTGAAGAGAACCTTTTGTCTTTCTATAGGTGAGAGCCGCACATTGCGAGAACTCATAGCAAGACCATCAGCATCACGCACGATTTCAATCCCCACAATTTTTATAGGAAAATCAAGATCTCGAACCTGGAAGAAAGCTGAAGTGAGAGATGTTGCCTTGTCACCAGTGGTAATAAATATATGCTTTTGTTAATCAAATGACAACAAATTATTAGATAACATGAGATTCCTTTTCAAAATCATTTAGTAATGAGAGGATTAGTTCATCTACCTTATAAACATTACGAGGTCGTTAGATATTTTAGTTTGACATTCTCAACATGACCCTTTTCAAGATAGTACCCTTTTGGGTTCCATATTCTTGGATCAAAATTTAAATTTTTAATGAATTGAATATTCATTTTAGCTTTATGGATATGATACCATATTAGATAGCATGAGGCTTCTTTTAAATTGGTAATGAGAGAATTGACTCATCTATCTTATAAACATTAAGGGAGCCCTTGATTGGAATTATCATAATGGTGGGTAAAAACACAATAACTAAGGATGGTAAGCGAAGCTTGTTACCCAACCCAAAATTTAAACTATACGAATCAGAACTAAATAAAGTTCAAGGAACGGGAGTTCAAGCCATGCCCTGCAGGGCATATTGCACACATGAAAGATTTAGTATTCTTGAGAACCTACTACCAGTTCATCTAATAGTATTGATGGAAGAAGCTTTTCAAGTTTAGAAGATAGTTTTACAGACATGCAAGATTTAGTGACTTAATGCAAATTAAGTTCATAAATCATAGAAAAGCAATCAAGTTAGGATTTCAGATGAAAAACAATGAAGTTTGAGCTCAAAAACAGATATGAAAATCAAAACCATTCACACTCTTAAAAATACTCACCATCCGGTCGATAATCCGCCATTGCTGATAATCCTTCTTCCCAAACAAGGCAACATCAGGGTCCACAATATTGAATAACTTAGCAACAACGGTAGCAACCCCTCTAAAGAAAACAGGCCTACTTCTCCCACACATGCCCTTCTCCAAACGCTCAACCCTCACCCATGTCTCATGCCCTGAACCGGATTCCTCCAAGCAAGAAACGTTGGCCATTCCAGCACAATCCATAGCTGATTCAACTCCATAGTCATAGAGATTGTGAGGATGGAAAATGACATCAACTCCTCCAGGAACAGTCATGAGCTTCCGAATGTCGGCGTCAAAATCTGAAGGATAGGTTGAGAGATCCTCAGAAGGGGCAAATTGGCTAGGGTTAACGTAGATAGAGACGACGACAAGTTTTGCATGGTTGTGAGCTTCTTGGATTAGAGAGAGATGACCGTCGTGAAGGAAACCCATGGTGGGAACGAGGGCGATGGAATTGTGTCTCATGGATCTCACCCATGTCCTCATCTGGTACTTGTCTGTAATTAAGATACCCTGATTCCTCCTCGCCATTGGAGAATGAAAGTGAAGGTTGAATGGAAACGGTGGATCAAAATGGGAAAATTTCACAAAATAAAAAATTTTCTATCATTTATCCATATATAGAAAGACTAGGCCGAGATGCTTCAATCTGCAGAAAAAGGTAATAACGTCAACAGAAAAGTGAAGCAACAGATTCATTTCCACAAAAGAGTAACAAGAGAACAATTCATATGAATGTAAAAGAAAAACACACTGAATATCTGAAGAGAACAAAGCCAATAAAACACAAACTAACTTCAAAATGGCTGAATCGACAAAGCGAAAGTCTTAGATGTACAACTAGGGATGTAAAGGGGTTGGTTGGGTTGGGAGGCATTCTCAACCCAACCCATATTTTCGGGTTGTTTAGGTTGCCAATGCAAATAACTTAAATTAAGTTTTCAACCCAACCCTGTAAAATATCAGTTGGGTTGTCGGGTTGTATTTTTTTTCGTTCCTAAATTCTAATGTTTGTAAAGTTTTAAATTGTTCATTTGACACGTTGGTAATTTCAAGATCAGAAACAACGCTGAACACTATCATGCCTTGTAATTTTTAATTGACATGGTGCATCAACTCTAACTTCTTAAAAGAATTAAAACTTGAATTTTAGGAAGAAATGAAAGGTCTTCTTACCGAAAAAGGAAGACCTACCAATAAAATATTTCAAAATGGAAAAAAAATACAAGTACCCAATATATAGATAATATTAAAAATATGAAGAAAAACCAACACTTCCTAAGCCCGTTTATAGATATCTTCTATAATCAACTTGTTTATAAATTTATTAAATTATCTTGGAAAACCTTTAGTTAGCATATCAGAATATCAATCATTTGTTTGTTTTCAGAAAATAAGATATGCATACTACACCCTGAGTCTTCTCCTTTATAAAATTCTTGACAACTTCACAAATTACATGGGTTTAGGCACTTCAGCACTTTACTAAATTTTGAGTTTTTACTACTCCATGTAACTAAATTTCAGAACAATAAGCAGAAGATCTAAAAGTATTTCAAGCCTAATATGTATCACTTCAGCTTGAAATTGTTCATATTTAAACAATGTAAAAAGCAATAACGTACATAATACCCATTTATGTTTTTCAATTCTCAGTGTATCCTGAAGCTAATGTCAATCTTAACTCAACAAACTAAGAATATCTACAACATAATTTTTGGAAGAAAAACCAAAACCAAAATCAGAAAAATTGGAGTTTAAATTTTATTTATACCAAAAACAATAAATAAATAATTTTATACCTATTTGAGATCACCGTCGGAAGCTGACTGTGAACACCAAGTGAGAATACGAGGAGACGGACGGCTAAGAAGAGGGAGACGGACGGCGAGGAGAGGGAGGAGACGGACGGCGAAGACGAACCGCGAAGACAAACCACGAAGACAGGAAATGAGGGACGGACGGCGAGGAGGGGGAAGAAGTGCAGAGCGAGGAAGAGTAGAGAGGAAAGCAAGAAGGCACGCGCGAGGAAGAGAAACGCTTCTTAACTAATTGTTTTTTTTAGTTTTATTATTAAATAAATAATAAAATATATAATATAAATTTATATTTTTATTTTTATATATATTATATTAATTCGGGTTGGGTTTGATTGAACTGAAATTTTCAAACCCTCCAACCCGAAAAAATTCAATTTTTTCAACTCAACTCAACCAACTTTTTAATTTAACTCAACTCAACCCTTATAATATTGATTGGATAGACTCGATCATCGAGTTATTCTTATACCTATGTACAATTAAATAAAACAAACAAGCAGATCTGAATCAAGTATGATACGAGCGTAGCCCTCCAAAGGGCAAGAACGAAAGAAAATAAAAGATATCGAACACGAAAACTAGTTGCGAAATGCTATTGGGAAAGCTTATAAAAGAAAGGGCTACTTGCTACTCTCATCTCAACGGCTTTCTATGGAATTTTGACGTTTGTTTTTCAATTTTTCTTATTTATTTATTATTTTTATTTTAATATAATATTATATTATGCTTTTCTACTTTTTATTTACACGAGTGTATTAACACGTGAAAGGCACGTTTTTCTGTTTTTAAATTTTATTTCAATAATTTAGTTTAACAATTATTTATATAATATAGTTGTATTCGAGATATATTTATAAATTTAATATATTTCTATAAAATTTATTTTGATTTTGATTACTAAATTATTTAATTTATTGGTTTACTTTATTTGTTTTAGTTTATAAGGATACCGTGATGTTAACTAATCAAACTGTAACTGAAAAAATATGTATTTCAACCATTGTTCTATGGTTTTTAAAAATAATAAAAAGGAAAAACTATTTACATCTAATGCAAATAACAAAAAATGTAAAAAAAAAAAAAAATACTGCATTTCGTTTTGCGATTGTAAATATTTTGTTAAGTTTGACCATTTTTATAATTCTTCTAATAATAATTATTATAACAGTAGTGGCAACGAATTAACCAATTCACATTCAAAACTTTTTTATATATAATATTTTTTGTCCAGGGATCCTTTGTTTTCACCGCTACTTTAGTACTTTTGTTGTTGTCATAGAGACTCCTCTTAATAGGGCTACCCATAGTTGATCGTGAGAAAATACATCTTGAGGAAGATAAATTCCTACATTTGGTATATTTGGTATTGTCTGTCCTTGAGCCTTATTGATAGTCATTCCAAAATATAATCTTATTGGGAACTGTTTTCTCTTGAACTTGAATAGATACCCTTCATCGTTTGCAGGATTCATTGGTATTCGTGGTAGAAAAACGTTTTTTTCCTGCATTTTGTCCAGTTGCAATTTCTGCATAAATTATATTTTTGCGAAACTCACGACAAACCATTCTAGTTCCACATAGACCATTGCATGGGTCTAAGTTTCTCAATAGTATAACTGGACAATTTTTTTTTAGAAACAATTTATGTGGAGGAACACCGTTAGGCAATAATGAGTTGAGAAATTCATCTTGATAATAATTATGTGTATCGTCAATTGTTTCATCAAAACTCATGAATTCTTTCATTTTTCCAAGAAATAGCTCGATCATTCTTTCATTGATCTAGTCAACATACTTATTTGTTGTCGACATAATTGCTCTACTGGTCATGTATTCAGCTGAAGTAATTTGTGTTTTGAGATCATCATGATTAAAAAAAATATTCAATAACTTCAATATTGAATCTTTTACATTTGCACCTGTAACAGTGAAATTGGCAGGGAGGCAAATATAATAATCTTTTGTTGACAGTTCAATTCCATTTCCACTCTTCAACAAATATTATGCAAAACAGATATCACTCTGAGCTCTCATGTTTTCATTTAGTTGGATTTTCTCCATTTTATTCCAAAGGTATGACTTAATAGTTTGTTGTCTTGTAGCTTGTAGGACAACAGTTAACACTTGTCGAAATCTCCTCCAAACATAACAACCTTTCCACCAAATGGTTTTTGATTATCCATTATATCTCTAAAAGTTTTGTCAACTGATTCTATTGTGACTGTTTTGCCATTGGCGCCGCATCTCAAATTATTACTTTTGCTTGCTTAATCAATTCTGTCTTATTACTTTGCTTAGAAATATTGCATATAGATAACTCATTTGTTTCTAATGGTATATTAATGGAAAATTGCATTAGATGACAACAAAATTTAGAAAAAACAGTCCATAGCACTTTTTTTTTTGCATATTGCAAATATGACAAATAGGACAAGTAATTAGATATATCATATGGTTATCACAGAGCTATCAAAGGTCATCTGCTTTTAAATTTGTTATTTTTGCAATTTAGAAAATGTAGTGACATGGGTCTTATTATCATAAATTTTTTTGCTATTTTTGTAAACGTCCCCATATTAAATATAGCTGTTTGCCCCCTGACATAATTGAAGCAGGTGTTGCAATTGCAATCATATTTCTTAATCTTATAGTAGCTAACAAAGCATGATGCAAAATGTTTTCCAGGTTCCCCTAGCCCATCAATAAAAAATACACCACTTTTATTACTCACAGTTCAACAATAATATCGTGCATGTAATCTTTTGGTCTTCATTCAACTTTTGAAGGAGATTAAATATCTTGATCTGATACTCAATTGATTTTTCATCAATTTTTTACTTTTATAAAGCAATTGTTTCCATCTTCGAGCATATGTTCGATGTTAGGCGAATCATACATAGTGATGTTTGCCCATTGACTCTAGGAACACTTTTATGTTTCTTAAAGTGTGTTGTATTTGATATTCTACATTATCCGGCTTATCCTTTCTATAATCATTTAACAATTCGTGAGAATATTTTTTTCCATAGTTTTCTTACACCTACGGGTTCACAATACACTAAGATTGTTGCAAAAAGCTAAGTCTTTATATGCATCTCGAACGGAGCAGCTTCATCCAAACATTATGTTACATTTTCATCAGATTCTAAAAGCCCTCTTTCTTTTGTTGAATCTTTACATGTTTAAATGATCTAATAACAAACACAAGTAATATCTTTCTCATTTCCTTGGATTTGCTCCTATAATGCATGATACATCTGTTCCTTTTTTCCTCTCCTTCCAAATTCATGGTTGTTTGTCCCATACATAATGTTCACAAAACTCTGTATAAATTTTTTTTGGCTGTTTAAGATGTTTGACACATATGAAAGTACTTTGTTAACATTGTTTGTGAGACATGGTCCCAACAAATAAGTTTCTTCAAAATTGGATTCTTCCAATAAGAAGCACATTACATATTTGGGAGGTGAAGTTGCAAGTTTATAACCGGAGGATATATCTCAGTTTAAAATCATAAATTCTCCATAATGCTTCTTGAACTGATACTCATCTTGCATCTTGATAATCTCTTATTTCATCAATACTTTTATTGTCACCATCATGTGATAATAAGTGCTGCTCTATCATGCTCCTTGTAAATATACTTTATAAATATTTAACTACTTTCAACTCTGAGCAGATTTCAACATTAATATGATAATCGTATCTCAAAAGTAGGTATGGATTATAAGACACAACCCATCGATTATCAAAAGTATTTTTTCTTATTGTTACCTTATATAATTGAAAAGATATATTTTTTAACAAATAAATTGAGTAACTTATCACTATTATGAAAGACATTATAGAAAAAGAAATATAAAACAAAAAAATATATTATAAATATCTATGTTATGTTATCTCTCCTTCTATATATTGGGTACGTATCATTTTCTTGCATTGTTTTTATAAGAAAAACTGTCATGGATAATGGAATTTACATTTTTCATTGATCATGCTTTTTGTTATCGGCCATGCGCTTCACAACAACAAGGTAAAGTGTAGGGTTTGTTTGAATATTTGGAATTTTCGTGCGAACATAATTATCATATTGGTCAACATTAGTGATCTTAAAATCCCTTTTCAATATTACCAGCATGTGCATGTGTGAAAGACCTCGTTTATTAAATTCAATCACATATATGAACTCTGCAACTTTTTCGAAGATTTCCTTGTGGACACTTTGGTCTTTTAAGTCCATTAACTTTCTTTTAAACACTCTTGAAGTTAGATTTTGTCTATCGTGAGATTGGTGTCCTTCCTTATACCCATTTACAGCTTATACATCCCTTTCAAGTTGTTGAATTCCAAAACCACTTAAAGGTTTCCTACTCTTATTTGATCCGTCTTAGGGTCGAGTGGAGGTCTCGATCCAAGTGGAAGTGCGATGTGTTTGAAAACTCAGGATCGTAAATGGATTTGAGTAATCTTAGAATTTGTATTCATAGGAAGAATATTGTTTTGTATTTCATTACATTCGGGATAGAAAACCCCAAATTTCTTTTTTGAATTAGAAAAAACGAGGTCTCACTTAACTATTTGTATAGGATGAACAACATGGAGGACGAAAGACAAAGAAAGAGGGTTTTGTGATCAAAGAAAAGGAAGGGCGTGGTTGGTGTGTCACTGGGTCGATAGGAGGAACTTGAAGGAAGGGGGAGACTCGCCGAATTCACATAAAAAATCGCCAACATAAGCCCAAATGAAATTGTCGAATTGCATATAGAAACATAACAAACCACTTATGTTCTCGAAGCTGAGGTATATGAAGAATGGCTTTTTGGTCCCTTTCGTCCAGTGGTTAGAACATTGCCTTTTCATATCGAAGACACATGTTTGATTATCGTAATGGATAGGTACTCATTCCCAACTATTTTATCTTAGTATCCATTGCTAAGTGATCACTCGCTATCTGGTTGGAAAAGGTGATCCGAAAGCTTCCTCTCTTCAAACAAGCAAAACGAGATATCCACTTTCCTCCGTAATGGACTTCCTTACTTAGCTTTAGATGTCCTTTCATAGATTCTCGAACCTCCATCATCTGTCAAACTATTCTTTAGTTCTATAAATAATGTTTGTAATCTCATGCGAGGATGACATCAACAAAAGATCGATTTAATATTTTTGTAAAAAAAATTGGGTCATTTGAAGCTTTAAAGGGGTGTTTTAGACCATTAAATAAATGGCAATGGCCCACGGCCGGAGTTCCACGGACTGCAGGGGTTAGGATGGTTTGTCAATGAGATATTTCTTGTCGCTTACCGGAAGTCCAGCCTGGTTGTTGATTGCTCGGTTCTTCATCGCCGTTCGTATTCCTGATATTATAAATCAGAAACTTCTCGACGAATCACATAAAATAAAACCCATATTTACTTTTCTAATTTTGGATTTTTCTATTGCTTTTTGATTGATACCCAGTGGCCCTCTTCTTCTCAGATTCATCGCTCCGCGGATGGGTAAGTCTATGGTGATTTGACAATCACACAAATCAGAGAGACATTTTGATTTCGGGAATCGTTTTCTGAACTGGGTTTCTCTCCGATATGTTAGAGCTCTGTCTTATGGCTTCCCATGGATACCCTTCGGCTCTTGTTTTACACCACCAGCAACACCCTTCCAGGGAAATCAAGGTACCTTACAAACTGATAGATTTCCGTAATTTGAAAATTATGGACTGTGTTTTTTACTATAATCATCCCCAATATTGATTGGTTTCTATATTGATTACGCTGGACATTGTCTTGAGTTCCGTATCTTTTTATTGTTTTATTTAATACATCATTTAGGGCATGGCGATCTTTTCAAAGTTTTGGGAGTGATTCTTGACTTGAACCTTCACTTTTGTGATTATATCAGGATTGTCAGCCTTTATTGTCGATATGCGGAGCTAGACCGGAAATTGCTGTCGGGTCAGTATTGCGAAGCATTCATCCTGAACAGAGTGATCAACTATGGAAATCTATTATTGGGATGCCAGAGGCCAATCAATTAGTTGAGTTTGACCCAAAAGTTAGAAGTCTGAGAATGGTTGATGCACGAGGTTAGATGATTCGCAAGTTTGGCATCATTTTTATGAACTTATTAATGTTATTATTACTTATCATATTTCCTGTCATTTATAAGGGCTGGAAAGGAATTGTTCTTCATCCTGAGCATTTTATTTTACACATCTCTTGTGAATTGTGATTTTGAAGAAAGCACAAGTGGAGCAACAGTACTTTAAAAAGAATTGTATTAGTTTTTATATTAGTTAGTATAGTTGTATGACGTATCAATATACATATCTTGTTCGTGGTTATCTTTTTACTTTCTCTTAATTAAACTACCCTTGTACACTTTCTATATATATCTCTTTAGTAAATGGAATCAACTATTGTAATTCTTTGAATCCTTATTGTTTACAATATGATATAATATGGTTTTTCTCTTGAGTAATATGCAATATGAATATATGGATGAATCTTTTGGTGGGGGAAAAACTAGGGGACAGATAACATAAGGATGTATATATCATATATTTATGAATGTACATCGGTTTTACAACACTAAGATAGTTTTGGAGGGTTTTCTTCTTCTCTCCTGAAGAGGTGACAAATAGTGAGGTGGTTTGTGGAGCAAGCCTTATTTTAAATGGACAAATATTTATAGAAACAGACAAATGTGTTATCATATTTTATTCATGTATCAACATATATATTATTGTTATACAAAAGAATAAAGTAAGGCTCGAACCCATCAACTTTTGATGAAATAGAAGTTTGGATTCTCAATATCAACATCATCATCATTAACTTAAATTTATTTCTTCAACACTAGTATTGCCTAAGTTGTATTATTATTTCATTTCATGTATGAACATACTTCTTTATAATTAAAGGTTAGAGTAGACAATAAGATACGTTTATGCCATCTAAACCTGAATCTGAACTGGAAAGTGGCATCTCCTTTGTGGAAGTCAGGATAGTTGTTTGTGTTTCTATTACTCAGTTTCCCTTTTGATTTGGTTGCAGATAATCAGGGTAACTCTTTGATATTTGGTTCGAGATCTGATGAAGAATTCAAAAAGTATGAGAAATTCTTGGAGTTCCTTGTGTCCTGTCCAAGTGAAGATAATAAACATGCACTAAATTTACCAGACGTAAGGGGGTTGCAAGAATTAAATACCCAGCGGTGCAGAGGGCCCTTGTCTACTTCTCATATCCTTTCTGGCTGTGAGTTTGATACACATGAGCCAATCATGGACTTTATTGGTGAATTGATTAGAAGCTCAAAGATTACAATTCTTCCTGATGGACAAATTTTTTCCACTGAGACTGGGACAAAGATCAAGGATTTACTTTCAGTCGTTGCTGAGTTTTACTTGTCAAAGAACTCTTTAAGTTGGAGCAAGCAGTCAATTCTTGTCCCCAACTATGATAGGTACATATTTCTTTTCCTTATATCATCCATGAAAATTTGTTATTGTTTCTGCACTGCACCAATTAATTCTTTTGTCTGGCAAAAATGATAAGTCAGCCACATCCTCACTGTTTTAAAATTCTAAAACGTATAGTTGGTAATTTGTATATAGTTAAGCAATGAAATTGTTCTTTATCTGTTTAAGTTTGGGGTTAAGGTGTTATTCATCTGTTTGGTCTTTTTCATTTCACTACTTTTTAGTTAAGGTATTTTGGAACAATGAAATTCATGTACCTTTTTCTTTCCAACAAGTGGGAATTCTTCACCAGTAAACAATTTTTTCTGCATAAAAGTCAAAATTTATTTACTTTTTTTCGTATATATATATATATTTTACTGAAAATGGTTTTTACTTAATCATGATAAAATATTGGGAAAAATAGTTCTTTTTTAATAAGAAGAAAAAAAAAAAAAAACTCTTTTGGACCCTGAATTTTGATGAATAGGTGCTTTTAGTCCCTCATGTTTTACATTGGCCAGTTTAGTCATTGAGTTTTAAAGAATAAGTTTAAAAGTTCCTCTTCTAAAAGATTAATAAAACTGAACAAAAATTTGACTATATACTGAAGTGGCATGATGACTTGGAAAAAAACGATTTTTTTAATATTATCTCATGCCTCATGTCTCCTCTTTCTCTCCCCCTTTCGTAATACACTGCTGCATGTAAACACCAATGCTCGATTGAGAATACCACCAAATGGAAATCATCTAAATCCACATCCCGTTTCTCTTTCACACGATGTAAAAAATTGTGAGAAGGACCAGTGTTTGATTTGACTAGAAAGGATGACCGGAGAACAGAAACAGTGAGATTATGAGATGGGAAATTCCGTGTCCGGAATTTGTTGTCCTCGTGGTCTCTGTAAAAGACATGGGTTGGATAAAATATAGAGGAGGGCTTCCAATTGGTTTATAGCTATAGAATGAAGGCGATGTGTTTCTTAGTCATTAAGGGGCATTTGGTTAGCAATAAAAACAAAAAGTTGAGTTGAGTGGTAATAATTATTGGAAAGTTATTGGGAGAGTTGACACGAATAATGATGTGAGAATTGTGAGTATTTTGGTGAGAAATATGAATTGATGTGAATAACGAGGTAGTAAACCTCTTTAATTATTGGTGAACCAAATAGGGGTAGTTTTTTATTTAACCCATTCAACCCAATCCTTCCAAATTACTCAAGTTGTCAAATACTCCCTAAGTGAAAAAATTTGTTGGGTCAAACCTTGGGAGAGCTTTTGTGGAGTTTCTATCACCAATAAAGACGACTCAAGTGAGAGCGGCCATGAGCGATGCAATTTTGAGCTTCCTTGATTGTAATACAGGTTGGGCAATTGTCTATGGGTTCCAACTTGTTGGGGACCCATTTACTGTCGGTGTAATCGCATGAAGTTTCATTGATCGCATTAAACTTCAGATTCTTTGTTAGTAAATGAAGAAAAAAAAGACCCGAAATAATAGATTCATAAAGAACCAGTCTTGTCCTGCAGTACCTTCAAGAACAGAGGAAGATGAAAAACAAGGAGTCGACAAAGAAGAAGAAGAAATGATGATTTGGGTGTTTGATGAATGGAAGTTTCTGGAAGATGGATAGGATGAAAGTATAATCAGAAGAAGCCTAATGCAAAAAAAGGCATAAATGAATAAAGGCAAGGCAAGAGCTTTCTGATGAACAGAGAATAAGAGGTAAGAAAATGAGAGACAAAAAAGGAGAGAGAGAGAAGAGGGATGAGATAATAGTTAAAAACTGTTTTTTTTCCAGTCATCATGCCACTTCAGCATTTAGTCCAATTTTTGTTCAATTTTAATAATTTTTATAATAGAGGGATCTGTTAAACCTATTATTTAAAACTTATAGACTAAATTGATCGATTTAAAAAATGAGGTACTAAACGCACCTATTTATGAAATCTTAGGGATCAAAAAGGTATTTTTCCCTAAAATATTTTGGGTAATGCAACCCTTGGAACCTTCTACCTTAACATGTTTTCTACTTCAGATAAGATAGCTAATTTAACCTGAGACTGCAACCATTATTTTGTCCAGATTGAATGGTGCATTGGGAAGCCATATTTATGATTCTCCCTTGAAGCTTCATGCAACAACCATTGCTCCTATAAAGAGGTATGTACAGCATATCTACTCATACGAGTCTAATTTTTTTTCGTCTGTTGTTCAGCAACAACCAGCTGACCTTGTCCCAATGAAAGTTGAATTTCTGCATATTCTTTCAATTTGCCATCGGTGATGTTTAGAAAAAAGTGAGATTAAAAAGGTGTAAAAAATGAATGTGAAGTGACCACTTAATAGACCAAGGAGCTTATTTCTACTGAATGATTTTCTCGGTGATTT
Organism: Cucumis hystrix; assembly: GCA_025688845.1. Classification (NCBI taxonomy): domain Eukaryota; kingdom Viridiplantae; phylum Streptophyta; class Magnoliopsida; order Cucurbitales; family Cucurbitaceae; genus Cucumis; species Cucumis hystrix. Next base: position 4,861,076 of record CM046887.1, read on the forward strand.
AGTTCTATTAGAGGGTAGAACATAAAAATTACTCATGCTAGTTTTATTTAAAGTGATAGTCTATTATTTTCTTTTGCCAGCAAATGTTGACCACATGGGATAGCGTTAATATAAGTTCATCTTTTCAATCATTCATTGTGCTCCTTGCATTTGCTCTCTTTTCTTAGACTTACACAACTACTGTTATGTACTTGACAGCCCTGATATAATTAAGGTCAAGCCATCTCGAAAAAACAGAAACAGTAAGAAAGTAGGCCGTGAGAGAGATCTATACAAGAAAAATTATTTTCACGCATGCGAGAGTATGTTATCGTATATGTTTAACAAGCAGCGGCACGGGAGACAGGCAATACAGTCACTAAAGAATTCTGGGAGAGAGCTTCCTCAGCTTCTTACTCAATTCTCTGCCGGTATTGCTGGGACTGGTCTTGTTGTCCTTCTCTCTGTTATGAGTAAAGTGGCCTATGGGAGAGCGCCAATGTGTTCTTCTAACCTCCTGAACACTGGATTTGGCCTTGGTCTTGTTTGGCTATCTTTTGCTGTGAATAAACTGAGGGATACAATAATTTGCATCAGCAAGAAAGCAAACAGGGTTGGGTTGAAGGAAGATGAGATGACAAGGAGAGTGGATAAGAGCCTCAATGAGATCTTCTTTCGAGCGGCGGCTTTAATGACAGTAGCAATCTTGAGAATTGGTTAGCCCTTACCTTAATCTTGCAGTATCATCCTAATTGGTGCTGATATAAGTGTAGATATTATGCTTAAACTACATGAAATGTGAAGAAAATAGTGCTGGAATTCAGAAAATGGCAATTTCAAACTGAGAATCTGGGTATTGGATTGGTTCAGTTGCTCAGGTCTGTTTGAACACACCACTCGTGAGTTTGACACTTGTTCTCTTGTTATATAAGCTGTTTTCATACAAGATTTGGTTGAGGGGTTAACCACTGTCAAATTAATATTTGAAACAGAATGCAGGAGTAGCAAGTACACAATTTTGCTCTTATAAATGTGTTTCTATAACGTTTGTTTTTCTGAAATCCTTTCCTTTTAGTATGCTGTCTTATAGAGGGGCTCCTTTGTTCCACATATCTCTATTCTCTCCTTATTTTAAGAAACTAGAAACTAGAAACAGGAATGTTTGCCTTAAAAACTCATTTCATTTTTTTTTTTTGTCAAACCAAGCTCTTAACCTTTTGTTCATGGTCTTGTTTGATTTCCATATATATATATATATATAAAAGAATATACAGTAAGATGCAAACTTCTGTTTAAATTTTCAATATAACGGTTATTAACACTCGAAGGGGATTGGGGATGCTAATTGGGGAATGAGAATTGGGAAATATGGAACAATGATCAACTTAACGAGCCTATGCGTCGAGAAGCACGATTGTTGAGTTGGAACTGTAATCAGGAATATGTATTGTTGAGTGGGATCGAGCATGGACCTTGAGCGGGGAGTGAGATTTGGGTTACATGTATGTGAGAAGAGTCTACGAAGTGCACTTAAGTAGGGGTATATGGGTAAAATCACATATATATCTGATGTTTATTCCATTTAATTTTGAATGCTGAGGCCATTTTTCAAAGGGTAATTGCATTAGGTGATAAAAAAAATCTACAAAAAAAACATTTCATAACACTTTTTTACATATTGTAAATTTGACAAATATGACTAGTAATTTAGGGTAATCGGTAACCTACTTTTAAATTTGCTATTTTTGTAATTTAGAAAATGTAAGTGACATGAACTTTATAAATGATTTTGCTATTTTTGCGAACTCCTATTTTTCAAATGGGTCTAAAATATTGGGTCATCCAAAAAAATATGTATTTACTAATTTAAATTTATCTTTTAATTTTTTTTTATAATTTGTTCAAAATCATCTATTGAAATCAACATTTTGTCATTAAAAATTGGGATGAGAAAGAAGAACGAGTCATAGGAAAAAGAGTTCTCAAGACGAGTTAAAGGGAAAAGAGACGTAAGGGAAAAGGAAAAAACAATTGTCAAATAAACCAAATTTAACAACTTTAAGATCATAATAATAAAAAAAAGTATCTATCACTCATCATCTTATCTTAGTTAACTAATGTCTAATAATCAAACTCTTCCGTCAAATTTCAAGAACCAAAAGTGTATTTTTTTTTACTTAATTTGCAGTTAACTCCAATCCAGCAAACATTCAAGATCTACAAAATCTAATCATTCCACAAACTTCTAAATTTTCAAACAACACTTTTATAATTCAAACAAACAGCAGTATTAGTATATGGTTGGTAGAGTGTTGTAAAAATCATATGCTTGATTTTGCATAATCTATACTAAAAGGGAAAGAGAAGCTTCGAGGAAAGTTGTAATTCATTTTTTCTTTTTGGTCCCTTTTCGGTGATTATTATATAATGGAAAGTGAAGTGCAGTTTCTTAGCTTATACAGAATGGCAGATTCCATCTTTGTTCCTTTTTCTAATTTCTTCGGAATCAATACTCACTTTTGTATGCTTTCAAAGCTTTGAAAACAGCTATTAATTAAGTTTGTCATAATTGGACTCTTTCTCCTAAGAAAATTGGGCAGAAACCAAACCATAACTTGGGAATATGGTTCTCTTCTCTTAATGTCATATCATTTGAAAAAAAAGACACTCCTAAAAGTAATCTCCTTTTTACATATCATAATCAAAACTCAATAACTTAATTATATATATGTTGTCCACCAAAGTTTTCAAAAGTTTGTTTTCGATTGGTCCAAGAGATTAAGTTGCGATGAAGGAGATAAGTTTGATATTAGATTTCAAGGGTGAAGAAAATACCTCTTGAACCATATCATTAATCCAAAAACTTTAACGTATGGATTAAGGTACAATTAGGTTTAGTTTGAGATTATTGTAGTTTTGATCAAAAACTGTTTGATAGTGTTTGGTAAAAGTTTAAATGTTAAAGAATATACTAATTTATTTGTTAAAATTGAGTGAAATTTTCGTAATTGTATTAATTTAGACTTTAAACTTTTTCAAGTGTATCAATTTAAACTATGAACTTTTATAAATGCATCAATTTAAACTCTTCGTTATGTTTACTTTGAACTCTTATGAAAGTTGAGGGTTGAAATTGTGTTATTAAAAAAAGGTGAATAGGAGTGAAAGGAATAATATACATCGAAAAATTGTTATATATGGATAACAAAATATTGAAACTATTGAAACTATTTTTTTTTTTTACGAAAGTTGAACCTAGCTAAGAGTAATTAGAGAAGTGATTTTACATAAATTCACGTGCAAAAACTACTACGATACACATCTTTCGTCACTCAAGAATCAAAATCAAAGTTGACGAGTGAAAACAAATTTAATATAATATCTAACACAAATAAAGCGAACAAACACATTCTCACACAATCGTTAGCTTGTTACACTTGCAAACACCACCTAAACATTATATCATCAATCGAGGAAGCATCCTTATAGTATCTTCCAATAATCAAACTCATCTCTCTTCTAGTGCTCATTGATTCCCTTCTCACTACAACATCATTTATAGTCACACACCAATATAAATACCAATCCATATTTCCCCATTTACATAACAAATCAAACACACAACTTTTTCAATCATTAAAATATGGGAAAAAACTCCAAATCCTCCACCCCCAACACCCCTTTTTGTGAGAAGCTGCTCAAAGCATTTGGAATAAGCCATCGTCCTAAAATCAACAAATTAAGTTCATCCACAAGCCACCATGAACACCATCATCATCAACAACAAAGCAACTCTTCTCAGCATATTTATGTTCATCATGAACCTGCAGTAATGGAGAAGATGCACAGCTCTAAGAATAATAAGTATGCAGGAGGAGATGAAGATTCTGTAAACGCTGTGTTTACCAATTACATAAATCGAGCTAAACGAAGGCTGGAAAACATCGCGAGCAAGAAACATAGTAATGATTCGAGTAGCAGAGGTAAAGAGAATAATCTTAAAGCTGAAGATAGTCGGTTTTCGGATTATATCGTTCGTGCTCGAAATAAGCTGAGGTCTACTTCTTCAAGTGTAGGATTGACTAAAACTAAAAGTAGCAGCTCTGTAAAGTGATGATCATAACACCCTCATAATGCTTGCTTGCTTTCTTCTGTTTTGAAGTGTTTTTGTAAACAATTAAAATCACCAAAAAAGTGATTTTAGTTATTGTTCATTCTTGTTTTTTTTTTGGGTTATGGGTTATATCATTGATGATTGGCATTTGAAAGCCATATGGTGTAGTGATACATACATTACTACAAGGTCTGTAATAATTCTGCTTTATTAAGGGGGGATTTAATTGTTTTCATTATTAATTATATCATTCATGTATACTATATTTAATATAATGTAATGTGTTGTTTTGTATTTAGTAGTATGTGTGTATTACACAAATTTATTGAATACAAAAAGATTGAGTATGAATTGAAACGGGTTTGGAGTTCTAGTCGATCGTGTGTGAGTATTTTTGGTTGTGTTGTCCAAATTTCCTTCAGATATGTGCTTTTTGGAAACATAGTGTACTCTACTTTCACTATAACAAATATGGGATTTCATGACATCTAATAAGTGTCATGAATGGATTTCGTGACGCTTATTTTTTTTTGTCTTTAAAGTTCCTTTGAAGAAATGGTTACGAACAATATTTATTGAAAATATTATAATTAAACGATTAATGACAATCAGCAAATCAATAATTTTTGACAATTGTCAAGTTTGCTATGACACATGATATCATTGTCATCGATTGGCTCAAAATCGGCAAAGTCTTATAGCATTATGATTATAGTGGCATATTTTTCTTGTCAAGAATATATGAACCGTGACACTTTTTGAATCTTATAATGAAAATGAAAATCATTAGTTGATGATAATGAAAATCATGTGTATAATGATACACATGATTTTCATTATCATCAACTAATCCTTATTTTAACACAAAACTGGTACAAACATAAATATGAACTTTTATGTATAAAAATAAAGTCGTTATGACGCTTTTTTTTCAAAGAAACTAAACACAAACAAACTAATAAACAAAACTTGGTAAATTTTTTAAAAATAAGCTAAATACAACAAAATGTTGTCCCAATAACTACATTACAACAAGATCTATCATTAACCAAATATCAACCACTTGCTCGGTAGCTTCACCATTTCAGTGAGTTCGTGCAAAATCTATTAAAGACACAATGTCAATTCATTTTAGAGTTCAAATCAAAGTATCATTGTCAATGATAATATCACAACATTCACTAAGCTCTCTTACATCAAAATTATATTAAATCATTAAGATAGCATAAAGATATATTAGTTAAAATTTATTAAGTACTCTAAATAGTATATTTATATTTAGTAATCGATTAAAATTAAGAGGTTTTTCTAAAAATAGAAAGAAAAAAAAAAACTATTTACGTTTCATAGAAGAATCGACTAAATTTAATTTTTGTATGAATATAAATATTTTGTCAATTTTTGTATTTTTGATAATTTCTCTAAAATAATTTAATAGTTATGAATAGTTGATGCCAATTTAGTACTTTTTTTTATTAACATTAATCTCTCATGTATAAAAATCCCTCCCTTTGTAGAGTATTAAGAAAACATATATCAAATATGGTCTAAAGTTTTCAACGTAAAAGCCACGATGCTGAACAAGTGGTCTCTCAATTAATTTATAAAAGAGGAAAGTTATCAAACCTAAACCTAAACCAGAAATTAAACTTAATTACCTCTAACCACACGTACTGATCATTATTCAAATCAACGAACAATTCTTTCAAATGGAAGGGATGAGGGAGGAAGAACAAGTGAAAAACAAAGTAAACGTAAAAAGGCCTCGAAAAAATGGCCGTAGTGCTGCAATGCTACGAATCTAAGGTACCCTCTCAACAACGTTGTGTACTTCCTCTCAACGGAGCTGCGCTTTGCCCCCCGCATCATCTTCGCCCATCTTCGCAGTGTCGTCCCGCTCTCCGCATGAGAACTTTGGTAGTTTTACACCTTCCTTCTCTCTTGATCCAATTAAGCTTTCAATTTGGCCCAACTTAGCACCATTTTACTTTATTCTAATAATTTTATGGAATAATTGCAAATTTAACAATTAGATTCAAAATAATTAAGTATATAGCAACGTTTTAAAAAATTTGCAAATATAGCAAAATTTGTCAAATTCTATCAATGATAGAAGTCTATCACCGATAGACCATGTTGTAAATATTGGTTTATCATTCATAGACCATACAAGTCTATCAGCCATACAAGTTTATTAGTATAGTTTTGTTATATTTGCAATTTTTTTTAAATGTTGCTGTATCCTTAATTATTATTCATAAAATGACCATCAATTACAATTACTCTAATTTTATATTCATTTGGGATCGAAAGCAGGAGAAGAAAGACAACAGAAAATAAAATTATTAGAATAATTCCTATTTTAGTATCACCTCCAACTTTAACATAGAGACCATCTAGAACTAATTTTCAAACTTCAAAGACTCAAATGTCACTTATGAAACATCAGAGACCAAAAGTGTATTTTCCCCTTTAAAAAAATTTAGTGAAAACTAATTAATTATATTTAATAAACATTAACATCTAATGATTAAAAATATATATTTAGGGAAAAAAAAAATCAAAGTTCAGAAGTGTGAAATAGTTTTGTATATAGGTGATAACTTTTCACGATACATAGTATAGTCTAAGTGAAAAGTAATGATCAAACAAGAAAGACAAAACTTATTGATCAATAAAATGAATTAAAGTTGAAAGTTTAGAAACGGATGCATATTGTTATGTTTTCATTTAATTATTACTTTATTTTAAAAAAGAAATGAAAGTATGATTGAGGGTTGTTTTGCCAAAAGTATCAATAAGTCAACAAAATCCGCAACTTTGGGTGAAGGTTAGAAGTGTTGGGCTTTGGGTCCAAAACTAAACTCCAATTTCTACATGTATCTATTTTAGAGAGTAAATATATCTCTATTTATTTAAAGGTATATTTTTAGTATATAGTTTAATACTTTTACTTAAAAAAAGAAAAAAAAAACCCAATTAAGATTAGATTTTGATTCAAAAAAAAGGAAAAAAGAACCCATAGAAATCACACCCAAACTTAGAAAAGAAAGGCAATACCAACAATGAGGTCCCAAAGACAGTGAGAGAAATCAATAATAGAGTGAAAGATGACCTTATTGGTTGTGAGTAAACTCACTTCACTCATATTTAAAATCTTTAAATTCTAAACTTTGTATCTTATTCTTCTTTTTAATCATAAATTTATCTTAGTAAGTGTGGAAATATTTATTTTCAATATGGGTTGTTTTTTATTTTTTATTTTAGATTTTATTTCAGTTTGCTATGGATGGTGTTAATACTAATATGCGAGTTCTATTTTTTTTTCTTAATATTCTTATAATTTGCTTCAAGATTTTATTTTTAAAATAAAAATAAATGATGTGGAGCGATGATGGAATGTGAGAGAGTTAGATTTTGGAGAAAGAAAAAGCAAATTTTTAGTTTTTTAGATTGAAATGTGCTGATTATGTTGCATAAAAGAATTATAGAATAAATTAACAAGATTTATTGGCTATTCATCAATATAATTAATATGATGAATCTAGAGTATAGTAGTCCAAATATTGAAAGACGCCACATCATTTTGTTCAAGAGTTAATGGCATCCTAACAACAAGAACAAAAGCAAGCTGTTTTTAAACGTTCAAAGACTTAGATATTTAAAAAAATTGAAGGACCAAAATAGAACAAAATAAAAAACTTAGGTACAAAGATAGGATTTAAACTTAATTAAAATTAGGTCAACACATGTTTCTAATTCTAATCATTAAAAAAATGATAATCAATTTAACATTTGAGTTCACACTTATAAAACCTAGTTTCTTAGAACCCAAATATACGTATTTCAAATAATTAAATTGAAATCACTTTGAACTTGATCAAAACAATTCTAACAATTTCAAAGTCACTCTCGAACATTTTCCCTAATTATCATGCATGTGAAAGATTTGTACTAAAAAGAGATGAAGAAACTCTTTAAATCTTCATTATAGACATTACATCTTTTTTGATAAATAAACCTAAACTCTCATCAAACAATTAATTTATTTCATATTTTAAAACGTTTTCCCTAAGACTAAAAATCAATCCATGTGTTTCATTATTTTAATCAACATGCATCAAAACAATCGATCAATTATTTGTCTTAAATTAAAACTTCTCAAAACAACACCAAACCAAAAACAAATGGACAACAAAAGGAGAGAATTAAAAGTTATTGAGTTTACAAAATTTGAGGTAGAATCAATCCCAAGACATAAAAGGTAGGAATGATTAGATACTGATTGCTATGTCAAGAACTTAGGATTGAAGCCATTGACAAAAAGAGAAAGAGAGATGGAATTAACAATGATACCATGCATGCATATGATATATATGACCCCACACAAAGAGACAAAGAGACTCACTTAACCTATTAAAATAAAAGAAATAATGATAATATATAGTAATTAATAAACTCTAAACTTCACCTAACCTTAATAATGAATGAATTAATTAACTTATTTTTTTGATATCTTATCTTCTCTGCTTCCATTTTTCAAAGTCATTGCATGCAGGTTGATGGGTGTGAGATTCTGCATTGGATTTTGATATGGCGGATTTTTAGTGCCTTCGTCTTCCAGAAAAGCAACCATGCAATTGCGTCGTAGGCCCCAATTGGACAGGACATGATCTCCACTTCTTTTCCTCTTTTTTCTATAGCTTTGATTGCATTCTTTTCTCCCCTCTATTTCTTTCTTTCTTTTCTTTTGTATCCACAAATAGATTTCTTAATTCATTGCTTTTGTTTTTCTCTTCCACTTGGGTGTCTCTTTTAATGTGACCACTAGTTTCTTTTTAATATTGTAATTAAACGACTAATCTATCTCACTTTTAATGAATTTGTTTTTAAAAATGAACTCTAGTTTGTCTCGATTTTAATGATGGGTTTTGTTTTTCTTCGAGAAAGGATTTGAATTCTTTTGTCAAATTACAAATCCCGAAAACATAACTTTTTTTAATTTATTTTTAAAAAATTGATAGAAAGTAGATAACAAGATAAATAAATTCGAAAGTGAAGAGGGTGATTATAAGCTTTGTTGACTAGGAAATTTTGACCAATTATCATAAATTGACACGTCATTGATTTAAATTAGATTGACAAATCTAAAACTGAGTGACTAGTTCAATCGAATGGTGTCATGTGGCAGCTTGGCTCAAAACTAGGTCTTCTCACATAATTAAAAATCTATTTAAAACTAGATTAATCAAAGTCCAAGCACAAAAGTTGGATCCAAAGTCAAACAAACTCATGCCTATGAGAATTGAGAGAATTCCACAGAGAGATCTATCTCTTCTCCAACGAATATAGATTTTCTCTTTTTCAATCAATTGAGCATATATCTCTATTCCAATGAATATATATTCTCTCTTCTTCAACAAATTGATCGTATTTTCGTCATCTATATAAACAGAAGATTTATCATATTTTAAAAGATTTGAAGACTTCGACATAAATTGATTGTTTCTTCACCATCTACAAATTGAAGATCGATTCTAATAAAGATCAACAAGCTCAAAAATTGATTCTTGAAGAAGATCAACAATCTAAAAAATTGAAATCTATGTATTTGAGAGAAAACATCAAAAGATAAAAATTAACTAGTAACACTTATATTACAAATCAATAAAATCAAGTTTATTTTTACAAATTAAATTTCCTTTGTCAAAATCTCTTGTGACAAGCTTAATTTGAAAAATACTAGTAAAAATAAATTTAAAAGCAAAAAATTAAGAGGTAGAAAAAGTATATATTATAGATTTATTAAAAAAAACAAAAAGAATACCAACCAAAAGGTCAAATGATTATTAAACAGGATCTTAGTTTTTGAAAAGTAAACACATCTAAACACGGTTGGTAAAAGCAAAGTTTTGAGTAGTTATTAAAAGTTTGTTTTTATTTTAGAAGTTGGCAAAGAATTCAAGTTTTTTTACTTAAAAAACTGAAAACGAAGGTAAAAAATATAATATTGAGAAAAAAATATATATGCTTAATTTTTAAAAATAAAAAACGAAAACCAAACAATGCCAAATGAAGCTTTCATCTTTAATTTTTTTAGTTTTTGGAAAATAATGTCATAAACACTACGTCTAGCCATAATTTTTTAAAATTTAAAACTAAGTAAAGTCTTATTTTTTTTTAAAAATGATTTCATTTAAAAAATTGGACTAGGTGACAAATGGAGAGAAAATACACTTTACTTTTCTTTTATACAAATATCACACAATATGTCATAATAAGTAAAAGCAACAACAATAGATATATAATAAAGAGTAGCACTTAATAGAACACATGAGAACTAATGATAACCCAATTCAATGATATAACACCTACGTCTGAGAGGCAAAGTGCCCAGGAAAGATAATTCACGAGGTATCAATGAGTTAAACAATTACAACGTTGTACTTATCTCTATGTTTTCATGATTACCATAACAACCGCAGAGCTAAATCACTAAACACCTATGTTCCCCTAGATATGAGACTCTCTCTCTTCAAGATTTAGGCTCCCCTAAGTAATTAGTAGAACTTCTTATAACTTCATATATCTTTTCCCTTCACGTGTGTGACTTAGGTTCCCTCTAAGTCATTGAACGACAACTCTCTTCTCACTTGAGTGGGCTTTAAGTTCCCCTAAAGGAATGCATATTGATTGGTTTCACATTAGTCTAGTAAACCACTCACACGAACAACAACCACACATACATACAAATGAACAATTGCTTTGAACAAAAACTCTTCTTATCGTAAAGATGAATATCAATTCAAAACACATATGCAACAACACCCTAGCACAATTAAAGGACCCCTTAAGCTTAAATATCACGACAAAAACATGGAAAGAATAATCCTCATAAGAAATCCACAACATGGAATAAGAAAGGAAGTAATTCACACGAAACCAATTTGCATAATATCGTAAATACAAAAAGAAATAATCTACAAGATCCACAATCTTTGAAACACAGCAACACCAAAACATAACCATCCTGAAACGACTTCCGAAACAACCAAAGAACAACTCAAGAACAAAAGACAGAGATCTTAAAAGTATACTTAGCCAATAGCCAATTAGCTCGAAAGATACAAACAACTTTAATATAAAAAAAATAAAATAAAATTGTTATCTTTCTCAATTATATGTTTACTTTTACACACCACATTAGCATCCACATTAGATTAGTTGGAGCAGTTGGCATTATCTTATTTTAAAATGATAATAATGATAATGATATAGATTATAAATCAAATATATATATATGTATATATAATTAAATGAAGTAAGAGAAGAGAAGAGTAAGGCCCCAAAAGTGGAATGGAAGTCAACTCTTACTTCACTGCCAATTGGCACTAAATCATTTCCAGGAAAGGGCATCTCTTTCTCTCACCTTGGCTCTAAATTTTGGCTTACGTTTGTGAACCATTACACATTGCATTTACACCAATATTTGACCATTCCAATATCCCTTCTTAATTCCTACTTTTCATTTTCATCTATCCACTTTTTTAAAAAAATAAAAAAAATTAACAAATTATTTACAATTTTACCAAACAAAACTGATCATCGACAATTTTTTTTTTTTTATGTAAGTGTAAATATTTTATCAAATATTATATTTTGACAATTTTTTTAAAAAGATATTGATATATACACATTTTTAATATCCAAAATTTAAAAAATATTTGTTTTCGATTACTTGAGTTTTTAAAAATACGTTTGATTGATGTGTATACTAATTTATTTTATTGTTTTATTATTAAAAATAATTTTGAAAATTCTCTCTTCTACTTCAAATTAATTTTTAGTTCATTTTTCTAATTCATATTGTCACACAGTTATTTTAGTTCCCAAATTTAAAAACAATACCTATATTGATTCATGTTTAGGATTCCGTCAACTCTTTCATAAATTGATGTTGTGACTTTTGTATTGGGATGATTAAACTTTAGATTCATCATATTACTTAAATTGATAAATAACCTACAGATCTTGCTAATTTATTCTAAAATATTTTATGTTAATTCAGAAATACAATCAACATATTCATCAAATAAATCCAAAAACTAACTTTGTTCTTTTTTCTTCCTCTAAAACTTAAACCTCTCGCATCTCATCCCCGTCTTCTCCACCCTTTTAATGTTTTCTTTCCATATTGAAATCTCAAAGTAGCTAAAAAGAACCTTGGTATAATAAAAAAAAAGTGGCACTTGTAAAAATAGCAAAAAAAAAATTATGATAATAAAGTCCATATCACTACATTTTCTAAATTGCAAAAGTAGCACATTTAAAAGTCCTCCAATAGCCGTCTGATATCCATATAATATCATTAATTATTTGTTATATTTTTCATATTCTCAATATGCAAAAAAAGATGTTTTGTGCTATTTTTTTTCTAAATTTTTTTTGTCATCCGGTTAATTTCTCAAAAAGTAAACTCACGTTAACATCTATGACAAGATAAATAATTTTTAAAAAATAAAATAAGTACACTCATCAAATAAATTCCAACAATGAATAACACAATCCAAAAAAATGGAAGAAAGAGAAAAAAAATCTCAAAGAATCACAAAATATCTAATTAAAAGTGAGGATCAAAATTTATTAAAATTCTATATTTTTTCACGATCGATTAATAGTCTAGTAATCCAAATATAAATGTAAGTCGAAATTTAAAAAAGAAAAAGAAAAAAAAAAGAGTAGGTAACAAATAATGATTGTATAATAGGTGTGGCCTTCATGTTGGTAATTTTGTTCTATTAATTTGTGCGCTGATGCCAATGCAATACAGTTAAGCAGAGTTGAATGTGACACTAACTTTCACGCTTTCACCCACCCCCTCTTCTTTCTACAATGCTCAAGTTCCTCAACCGCAAACTCCGCCGCCTCTGTTCCCGTCTCCGATGGCCCCGTCGCCGTACTATCAGACCTAGGGTACTCATCATCAAGAAGTTTGGAAAAACCACCTCCCAAACCACCTCTCATCCCGACAAATCCATCGACTCCTTCGTCAATATCGCTTCCTCGCCCTCTGCTGTTCATCCCAATTCTCAATTCCACCTTCTCACTACACAGAGACCCATACGAATTGCAACATTCAATGCCGCCTCCTTCTCCATGGCACCTGCTGTTCCTGAAAAATCCAATTCCTCTGCTAAATTCCGCCGGAGTTTGGATTCAAATTCACGGACAAAATCCATAAACGATCGTCCCAAAAGCATTTTGAAACAATCTCCGTTGCATACCAATTCCATTAATAATGGAGCCGCTAGAACCAAGCCTCGGGTTTCCATCAACCTGCCTGATAACGAAATATCTTTACTTAGGAATCGACAAGCGAGCGAGTACGAATTGGAGGAGAATCTTTCTTCTTCAGGTAATGAGGGGAAGGGGATGCGGATAGCTAAGAGTGGAACTCCTTTGAGATGGACTGTAAGCATGCCATCGGAACGGGGGACTTACCGATGCAGTCGGACGGTTGTGGAGGTTCTTAGAGAATTGGATGCCGATATATTGGCGTTGCAAGATGTGAAGGCGGAGGAAGAGAAACAGATGAGACCGCTTTCAGATTTGGCAGAGGCTTTGGGAATGAAGTACGTTTTTGCAGAGAGTTGGGCGCCGGAGTACGGAAACGCCGTTTTGTCGAGGTGGCCGATCAAACGGTGGAAAGTCGAGAAGATCTTTGACGACACCGATTTCAGGTTAGCAACAACACATAGCACACCACACTCACTACAGTCCGGTCAATAATAGTACTAAAACTGAAGGAAGCTATAGATTTTTCTGTGTTCTTGGTATGTTTATCATTTCTTAATCATGCTTTTGATTGATGCTAATAGTAGTCAGTAGTGATAATTATTGTTTAAAAACTAACTTATGGTCAATGTTAGATCAGAGTCACAGTTGTACTCTACTGTGTTATTAATAAAAGAAGAGGAACTAGTGAAAAGAGCGAAGGCCTAGCAGTCCTTGAAAATTGAAAAAGAGTTGAGGAAACCATTGATATGAGATTTTTTTTTATATATACTGATGACTCATTCACACGTGCCTTTTATGATTAATAACCCACCTCACACAAATGTATGTGATAGAGATGGTCATCGAGTTAGGTCGTGATAGAGATGGTCATCGAGTTAGGTCGTGATAGAGATGGTCATCGAGTTAGGTCATGATAGACGTGACTATCCCTACCGTGATACATTACAAAATGCGATAGCAGAATGTAAGAGTTCATATGTTTGTGGGGGTGGGTCAAGGTAATTTTTGAAAAGGTTATTTGTACAAATATGTCTAATTGATATAGCATATGAGAATGATGAATTAGTTATTGGTTGGGTTGGGGGTGACAGGAATGTTTTAAAAGCAACCATTGATGTGGAAGAAGTAGGAGAGGTAAATGTTCAGTGTACCCATTTGGATCATCTGGATGAGAATTGGAGGATGAAACAGATAAAGTCCATAATCCGATCAAACAACAATGAACCCCATATCTTATTAGGAGGCCTCAATTCTCTGGATCCCACAGACTATTCTCAACAAAGGTGGATGGACATTGTGAAGGTACTAATTGTTATTTGAGATTTTGTTTGGTTTAGTTTTACTTTTGTTGATTGGTCGATTGATTTTTCAATCTTCAGTATTACGAAGAGATAGGAAAGCCGACTCCAGAAGCTAAAGTCACCAAGTTTCTAAAAAGCAATATGCAATATAGGGATGCAAAAGAGTTTGGAGGAGAATGCGAATCGGTGGTGATGATCGCCAAAGGACAAAGTACGAAACCTGAGTGATGAATTTAAAAGATGATAGGGAGATGAGTTGAAAGGTTTTTTTACTAATGGAATGTATGGCTTTGGTTTGGCAATGGCAGGTGTTCAAGGGACGTGTAAGTACGGGACTCGTGTGGACTACATATTGGCCTCTCCGGATGCAAATTATGAGTTTGTACAAGGATCCTACTCCGTTATTTCTTCCAAAGGAACCTCTGATCATCACATTGTCAAGGTTGATTTCCTCAAACTACCTCATCAGCCTCCACAGCCTCGGCCTCAGCCTCAAACTCAACTTCATTCACATTCAATTTCCCCTTGGAAGAAGAGATGGACATGAAGTAACAATCAATATTCCCACCGTTCCTTTTTCTTCTTTCATTTCTTCAACTTTTGTACTTATATTTACAGCCCTTTAGGAATCAAACCAATTCCTCCCGTGTCATCTGTAACCAAAATATAAGTAAGCTCCATTATGATTACGGGGATGGAATAACACCAAACAAATTACGATCATACATTATTTCTCAACTCTAACCAATGTCAATTAAATACACCGAAAACGATGTGCTAACTTTAGTTTGAAAGCACTGAACAAGATGTGAAAGTCATGGAAATGACAAGAATGATTTGGTTTGGTTTGGTTGCCTCTTCAATGAAGTACTATAACTATCCATTAATAGCCGCTTGGATTTGTTCAAGGGATCTCCCCTTTGTCTCTGGCACTATCAGCACCACGAATCCTATAGCCATTGCATTGATCACTGCATAAATAAGGAAGGTACCTGTGGATTCACCAAGTCAAGAGAATTAACACCTCTAACTCTAACCATTTGTATGGTTGTTCTTCAAACACTATTCAACTACTGCTCTCAACAAGTAATGAAAAGATACGAAGTTTTATTTTATATCAGATCACAAATCATGGTCATATTTAGGTTTTCGGGTCAATATTAGAGTGGTTTTAGGAGGTTCTAATGTTCAAACTTTTTGCAATGTCATATTTTCTTTTCAATTAATATTGATTTTCACTTGTTGAGTTTTCTATATATTTCAAACTCACAAGTGAGAAAGAGCGTTTGATGATATAATATTAAATTTATTTTCACTCATCAACTTATGTTTTTGGGTCAATTGATGATTTAAGGCATTGTTTCATGGAGCAAACTTGAAGTGATTATTGGTGTGTTTGGATTGACTTTCTAAATGTTTACAAGTGTAAAGAAATGAGTCTAAACACTTAGAAAGTCAATTCAATCAAGTCCAATATTTTAAAAAGAAAAGTCAACGGTTGGTGAATCTGTTACCATAGGAGCTCCAGGCCATAAGGAAGTTAAAAGTATAGGAACAAGCCCAAGCACCAAACCAGTTGGTTAGTGTTGCCATGCTTCCAGCTAGTCCTTTAATGTTTATGGGGAATATCTGCACCAATAATTCCAAGCCTAAGCTTTTGGTTAAACTTATAAACCTATAAAAAATATAAAACTTTCACCTCAGACATTACAACCCAAGGAACAGCACCCATTCCAATTGAAAAAGATCCTATATACACCTGAATTTCAAACAAAATTATTAGACACAAAAAAGAACTTCAAAACTACAAATGAGATTTGAAGAAAGGTGATGTATTTACCAACACCCCAGCTACGGTCAACAATGGAACTGCTTGGATTGCTAAATTGTTCTCCTGGTTTTCAGCAAGTGAGAGTTTTAATTAAACTCAAAATACCTCATTTTTATCAACAATCTAAAGAGTTAGAAAAGAATAGTCTCGTTGTCATATTTTTGCTATGCACTTCTTTTATTGGTCCATGCATCGTTGTTATGTTAGCACATTTGCTTATTAATCTGTTTCAGTTATCAAAACCAGGACCTTTTTGTGGATGAGAATGATGAAATATACATATAATATACATACACACATATACGCTAGCATTAGGGATGAGGAGCCTCTTAAGTCAGAAAGGTGGAATCAAACAAAAGGCCATCAATCTAAGCTCATCAAAAGATGATGTGTGTTACAAAAGGGATCATGATACGATCTGCAATTCGATGTTGTATAATGAATGCAACCACAAAATTTGATAAAATTAATCATACCAATCCAAAATTTGATCTTTCCCAAAATTTAAAAAGCACAGTGCAATCACTCGTGATGCATCTAGATAATCTATTTGTACAATTGATAAATCTAATTGGAAATTTGGAAATTCGGAAATTCAATTAATTGTGAAAACAAAAATTGGACAAAAGACTAATCTTGGTGAAGTTTCACCGAAAAAAACCCAAAACAATTGATAAGATGAAAAGGTTCATTTTTTATCTAAATTTCAATAGTTGATCTCATTCGAAATGGGCATAGAAAAACTATTTCAACGAATTTTCTAAAAAGGTGCCAGTTCTCAATATGAAAACGTTTAAAAACTATTTTCGGACAGTTTCCAAGGTTTGGGTGATACAGTTGAGAATCTCGCTAAGATGAGATTCAAGTATTTAATCAATTGTCAAAATATTTGCCCGAAGTCAAAGACCCTTCTAAACCATTGAATTTTCTTTCCTAGTTTTTGTTGAGTTTCTAACTATAAAAGAAATTGAAACTTTTCTCACATAAAATGGAATATGTAGGGAGATAAAATGATTGTGATGTTATTAATTCAAGAGATGATGTCAAAGTGAACTTAGCTAAGTGATATTGACATGACCGTGAAAGGTTCAATCTCTCATCGCACAATATTGTACAAACTAGCATAAAGAGAAAGAAAATACCAAAAATTATAGTTACCTTCATATAAAAAGCAATTGCGTCTAGGAGACAACCAAGAACTAACCCTGATGCAGAAACCTACAAGCAAAAAACATGAAAAATAATCATTGAGCAAGTTGTTTGTATTATTATTATTATTATTTTCGTTTTCTAGTGAGATTAGAACTAAAATTTACCATTATCAAGGGCTTTCTTCCTGCCTTGTCCATTAAGAGCCCCCCAATACCTGTTACTACGACCTATCAAAAGCACCATGTTTATGGTTGAAAAGAAAATTTAATGGGAAATGATCTGACTAAAGTACCTGAAGAATAGCATAGCTTATAGTTCCAATGAACACCGAAAATCCTTCAGTGCAAACAATAAAAGACTTGAGAAATTGTTAAAAAAAATAATTCACAAATATTGCATCAGCAGATAAAGAAATGTAGCCATCAGTACCTGCTGACTCAAAAATATTGGCTACATAGAAGCAGATTGCATTAATTCCTCCAAATTGTTGGCAAACCATTAATCCAACTCCAATCTGCTCAGGAAAAATGATATAGCCATATATGTCAGACAGGCCATGGTTTGCAGTGGAGGTGAGTGCCAAAAATTATGACCCATACGGTTATCTTTCACTTTTGAAGTGAAACAATAATGAACTGTAAGCTAAAAAGCACAAATACATACATGAGTGTCATGTACAACACGATACAGACATGCCGACACTTATACTTTAAAATTTAGGATGCAACATGGCAAAGACATGCTTATTAAAATATACATTTTTCTAAAATATATATAATTTTTTGTCGTCTTTTTAGTATTTATTGTACTAACAAATGTCCAATACATGTCCAACAGACACGTGTTGGATGTCTGTGCTTCATAGCCATGAAGTGCGAGTAAATCTAAGTCAAAAATCAGTTCAAATGAAGATCTTACAATGACTGAGCGCAAGTACATCCTCTGAAACAAAGCAGTCACTTTGGGTTTTGGGAGTTGTTCAAGGGTTGTTACAAAGTCCTGTTAGGGAAAAATTGTGCATCAAAGTACTGCTAATGAAGTAACCTGCACTTCAAATATTGGGAGAAATATAACACCAAGCCAGCAGGAGAAGAACCTGGATTTCAGCTGCCTCTTGGGACACATCAACATCCTCACCACGAAGTTTTCGGAGAGCCGTTTCAAATTCTTTTTGTCGTCGCTCTTTTGCCTGATTCATGTTCGACATCTTGTGAAAAATTCCAAAACAATGGTTTGTTCCATATCAACTACTTTTCCTTACCAGCCATCTTGGAGATTCAGGAATGAAGAAAAGACCAAATGTCAGAATGACACAAGGGACAAGTCCTACAAGCATTTAACAAAGAAAGTTAGTTGTTATTTTTTCCTGATACTTGGAAGTTAGAACGAAACAGTCTGAGATTATACCGATCAATGCTAGAGTTCTCCACGAGAGTACATTCCCAATTATGAAGGATATGGACACTGCTGTGCAAATCATGAACTGTAGAATATGAAAATATGAAGATGACTGAGAACTACTCCATTGTTACTTGGTTGCCTCAAAATTTTGAAATGCCTATTTAGGTAGTGCTTTTTTCCGTTTTTTTTTTTTTACCTGATTGAGGGTAGTTAGAGCTCCTCTTAGGTTCTTAGGTGCAATTTCAGCTATGAAAATAGGAACCTAAAGCAGTAAGAAAAAGAGGCAAAGCAGATCATTAAAAAGGAAGCAAAGCATAGAAAATTACAACAAATAGAAAGGGATTTAAATAAATACCACATAAGAAAAGACTCCCATTCCATATCCAGTAGCGAATCGTCCAATATCCAAAGCCACTACTCCCTTTCGTAGTAATCGATCTTACATATGGTCAATACTACTTGTATTTTAAGGAAAGAGAACAAATGAAAAGGGGAAAAACTAACCTGAGCGAAGTATATTGTTAGCCACCCAGCCACACAAGCACCAGTAGCAACTCTCATTGCCTACCAATATTAAAAGGAGAAAAGAAAAACTGTCTCAGATAGGGAGAAAAAGAGGTGTAGAAGATCTGTAGAAGTTTTAAATGGAACACTTTCAACTAATAATCCAAACTTCTTAAGGATGGCTTATAATCTTGTATGCTCACCCCTTTCCGGCCAAGGAGATCTCCAATAGGTCCGCTTGTAATTGCACCAATCATTGCACCAAATGTCAGTATGGAGCCAAACAGTGAAAACTGCATAAGTATGAAATTTGATGAGAAAAACAGGAGACCTTGTTGGTTTACCTATCTGAGTATTTGCGTTATGCATTGTAGGTTCAAAGTTGGTTAAGTTCAGTATAAATCTTTTATGATTTTTGTCAGAAACCTTAGCATTTTACTCATAAAACAATAGCAAATATACACAACTGTTGCATCATTTATTGCTCTGTTTTCAAAGTTTTTCTTTATAAAGCATATAGCATACCAGTCCATTTAAGTACTCTCCAAAACCATTTTCGAGATATTGATTAAAAGATCCAATCTTAGACTCCAAAATGGCTTTTGTCCCAATTTTTCAAACTTAGAATTTCATCCTCTTGCTTACACCATCATGAGCCAAAGTTAAAAAACTACCCTTAATTTTCTTTTCCTTTTCCTCTTCTTCTGAACTTTTCTTCCTCCATTCGTACCGGCTATTCTTCATTTCCTTTCTCCATTTGTCGCAGACCACCGGAATGTTGCAGAGGTATCAAAGCTAGCCATATTGATTGAGAGAGCAATATTGAGTGGGAGAGCGGAGATCAAGAATAGAGAGTGAGAGCGAGCCATTGAGAAAAAGGACAACGAGAGTGAGAAAGAGGAGAGGAAGAGAGGAAATTGAGAGAAGAGGAGGTTGAGAGAGCGAGAGGTCAATCCGCGTGTGTGGGTTCCGTCTTGATAATTTCACATGAATATGGCATCGGGCAAAGGGTCAAAAAAGCCTCGATTTCAAAAGGTTGAGCAAATATCATTTTCTTCCCCAATTTTGGGACATCCATCCTCCAAACCCAAACGTTTTGAGTTTATTACAGATAATTGCTTTGCCCAGTTACCAGCCCAAGATGAATCCATAGCAACAATTCTGTCATGCTGAAAGCATCACTCAGATACGAAGATTAAGTGTTTCAACTCTGAGTAGCTAATACTCTCTCTCCATAGTGACTGTATATTCCCAAACTTCATTCTTTTTATGCGTTCTAAACAAAACAGAATTAAATGAAGTAGAATAATGGAAAATTGCCCAAAATAACTCAAAAACCACAAACTTCAATACAGTTGTTTTGATTGATTTATTTATTTATTTTCTAATTGTGAATCCAAAGAAAAAACCCCGAACTTAATTGAGAAAGCATCCTGATTTGAATCATACCTCAGCTAAAGAGAGATGAAGATCGTTAATGATAGCACTCTGAGTAGGCGAGGAATAACCTGCCTGAAAATCAAGCCCACATAACAATGAGCCATACGCAAAACACTTTCTTATAACTCGAGGACACAATTGTACAATCTACAGAACAGATTCCATTTGAATAAGGTCGTTATACTTACACAAGTTCCAAATTCGTAGGAGCCACAAACAGCCACCAAAGTGCTGAGGTAGACCATCCATGGGCGACGTTCTTCACTTTTGTGAGTCCACTTACTCTCATCCTGCAAAAATGGTTGTCCTGCTGCTTCTTGCCCACTCTCTTCCACATCCTGACTGATCGCCATTTTCTTCCTTCTCTCAATTGAAGCCTGATGACAAATCAAATTTTTTCCCTCAGGCTAAATTCTTTGATTCTTTTTGCGCCTAACTCGAATGGTGTTGATAGTATAAGACCCTTTTATTAGCCAGTTGTCATAGTGATACCAAGTTGGTGTTTGGTTACTGATAAAAACACAGCTGAGTGAGTTGGCGTGAATAACCAAACAGTAGATCGATTCTTTTTACCCATCCAATCCAAGTCTTCCAAATTACTCAACTTAACAGCCCCTAGATAATAAGCAGAGTAATCACGTTTGTGCATTGAACTAATAGTTGTGCTAACAAGCAAAGTCATAAGTCATAAGCATAGCAAAAAAAAAAATTTAAAATATGTTTATACAATGGAGAAGTTTGTCACGTAATATGCAGTTGGACAAGGATGGTTTATAACATAGTTAATAATCATTTTGTAATAGTTCATAAGAAAGGACAAATATGTAGCAGCACATAGATAGTGATTTTTTTAGAGTTGGATGTTCCTTGTCAAATCACAAAGGTAAACGTAAAGGAAATTACTCTCATCACCCAAAACACATATGAGCTGAAGAGCAGAACCCACAAGAGACAAAACGCTACGAATATTAGGGTGAACAGTCTCTGTTATATCCAATAAAAAAACATTTTTTTTTAAAAAAAAAAGAAATTAAATCCTTGTCTCTTACGCACACACCATTTGATAATCACTTTGATATTCTACCACATAATGCTATATAATAGTCTTTCAGTACAATATGGTATCCAGTTACTCCCAAGATTTTCCCATTAATAAATACTAAAGCATGTGTTAGCATAGGCTGCCAGCGTGCCTAAAAAACCCCAAGGCCAAAAGAATAGTTTGGCTGAGGGCTTGGAGCCGAGAATGGCTTTGTGGACTTCAATTAAAGATAGTTTCTCTTTTTTCCATTTGAATCACAAATTGATGTCCCCACTTCCTCATGATTGGTGGATCCAATAAATGATATTTTGTTTTGCTCTTTTTCACCTTTTTCACCGCACGTGTTGTCTCTTTTAAAATGTTGAGGTGGATGCAATATTGAGCTCTTAATTTTACAAAAATATCCATAAAATATATATTTTTGAAAGAAAAAAAATGTCCATGTTGAATTTTTTGGGTTGATCCAAAAAGAACACCCTATTTAAAAGGGTTTTTTAAAAATATAACAAACTAGCCGAATATAACCATTTTGAAAACGAAAAAACCCACAAGCCCACATTGAAAAATACAAAAAATGTCCTAGTCAACACACGATTAATTGACCACACACGCGTGTAATTTTCTTCAAAACGATCATGATACACAATAGTGTAAGTAGTATCAATACGTAGTTGCTTCAAATCTAAACAATCGTAAATCTATCGTGTTGACTATGGTAATAGATAGTTTAAATCTAAATGATCGTATTTCGTTTAAATCATATTAAAATCATATTCAAGCTAAAAGAAAGAAATTAAAGAGAAGATGAAGAAAGAAAAAAAAAAAAGAATAAATCGCAAATAAGAAGAAGAAAGAAAAGTGCAATATCAAGGAAAAATATGAAATTTATGAAAATATTTTATCGGCTTGATGGACCTTCTTTTGGTGTTTTATTACATTTATGAAAATTAACCCGATTTAAATTAATAAATAAATGCTTTATTGTTTTTTAAATAAAGCTTTTATTTACTAATCCATACAAGAATGTTTTTAACTTTTTGGAGGTCAAAGTAGTTGTCCATTTGAGCTAAAATTTTGACAGTTTGACATAGTAGTTCGTGTTTTAGAAATAACTTAATGCGTGATAGTGTGTATGGATAGGGTGAATTTGTCACACAATCACAAATGTCAAACGAAAAGTATAGACAACAATGTTATAACAAGAAAAATATTTGTGAGAATTAAAGAAAAAGAAAATAAAGCTCTTAAATGTGAAGCTCAACCAAAAGGCACATGTCAAAAATTAAATTATACTTGAACGGTTGATGATACACACTTTTTGTTTTAGCTTTTGCATGATCTTAAAGTAGGAAAAGATAGCACTTATGATTTTGAGTCCATTTTTTTTAAAAAAATTCTCTTGTCATCTCATCTAAGTCATATTGAATCTTTGATCCTAGAAAATGGTAGTTATACTTGTGTTTTTGTTGTCACCTCGAAAGGGCATCCACTTATGCGTAATTATTGAGTATTTTCTCCTTGGAATGTTTAAATGATTGCAAGCTTGCCCTAATGATAAAAGTTTATTTTTTTTAAGAAGAAGAAGACTGTAAAAACTTAAGTTTGGTACTTACCCTAATGATGAATGAATTTCTTTATTTGATGCTTGATTTCAAGTCTGCTTCTTTCTTCGCTTTGGGACGACGAACAAGAGCTAAGTTGGGGTGTTTGGTAAAAGTGCTAGGTTAAAACTCCGAAGATAGTCATACTTATGCATCAATTTTCTTTTCCTTGTGTTTGGTAGGAAAGAATGAGTTAGGGAAGCCAATAAGTCGAACGGAAATAGAACAAATGGGTCAAACAAAGTTCAGTGACAAACTGGTTAATTTTTGCACACCTAACAGTGGCCTAAACGCTAGGTTGATGCCAAACATCAGCATGCAGAAATAGAACAAGCAGCTGCTACGGGTACGAATTTGGAATCAATTAGCCTTGCCAATCGTCTTCAATTGGGAAATATCCTGTATGATGCACTGATTAGTAGAAAAAATCAACAAAAATATCACCATGATTGTAGTAAACAGCACACAGAGACAAGGTTAAATAAAGGAGAACTGTGAGACGAATAACACATCACGGAGTAACAAGGAATCAGTGATGACAACATCTCCAATAAACAACAGAAATGGAACAACAACCATTTGGCAGAGTAACAAACATGTTATATGCAGCATCCAAATTTTTGAAAGCAAAACGATTGCAACAAATGCTATCCAACAATCATGTTGTGATTCAGTAGAGGAAGCCGAGTAAATACTTGTAGCGTGAGTGATGGGTGTGGCTATAGTAATATATATTGGTTTTATATTTTGCAGCCTGAAGATGGGAACTGAGCATGTTCATCAATAGTGCGTAATGGTCAGAGTTAAGACTGAAGAAAAAATCTGGCGAATGATTTGGGAAGAAATAATAGCATTAGTTCTAGCAATGTTTGCAGCAGATTTAGAACCATCATTATATTGGATGCATTTCCAATATTTGAAGATCTCAGCTTATATATATCCAGGTGAATAACCATGCTTCTTAATTATAACATCCATCGATCTACTGTATGTCCTTTAATGCCACAATGAGAGCATATAGGGAGCTGCTGATTTTCCCAATAGGTTTCAACAATATTACCTGGAGGGTAACAAATTGGATCTATCATGTAACTCATCCCAAACATCCTTAAACTGAACCATTCTAAACAACAGTAGCAGCAATTTCTTTGGATACAGAGTTAAGGATCCAGAAGGCCAAGAAACGCAGGAATGGAAGACCAAATATACGAAGAAAAAACATGCAAAAGTATTATCTGATACCATACAATAATATGCTATAGAAAGTTTTGATTTATTAATCTGGTACCAATAAGTGTATATATATATATACACACATGGGAAACAAATCATAACAGAATTTAGTTGAAACTGATATACAAGAAATAGTGGGAAAACACAATATTAATGAATCACAATACTAAAAGGAAGGAAGGAAGGAGTAAGAGAGCAAAGGGGTTAAAGATACGGATAGAAGTTGTGTGTTGGTTTGTTAGTGTTAGTGATTTAGTTATGGTTTAATTTTTTATTTTAATAATTAATTATTGTTAAGTTATATATATAATCTTGGACAATGTGTGGTAGACATATACGTAAATGATGTTCAAGTAATAATCTAAAAGGATATGTAGTAGCAAGCTAAGTAAATATTTTTGGGTTTATTTTTATAAAATTGGGCACAAAGATAGATGTTTCTTTCAATCAATTGTAAGGAGAGATTGAGTATTTTTAGTCAATCCTTTCTATCATTGGATGAAGAATAATATTTCAATCAAAATCAATCCTTTAGAAACTAATTAACCTTATATAATGAAAAAGATTTGCATCAAGATTCATACTAAGCTTATCAAATCATTTTCACATCTTGTCGGTTTTCATACATTATTTAAGTTTGCTTTAAGTTCTTAAGTTTCAACGTTGTGACATTCAAAAGTTAGGAAAGTCTCTATCTTGAGAATGATAAATTAATTGAATTACAAGAAAATATTAAAAGAAAAGATATATGTTTAAAATCAATTCAAGAGTCACCGATCATCGATCTTGGTTTAAAGATTATGTTTAGGATCATTAGAAATAAAAATAAAAAAATCATGCTTTCATAGTGGATCAAATCATTCAAACAAAAACTCATGCAAAATCAAGATTGTAATTTGAAATTGAAAATAATGCAATTAAAACATAAACTCTTAAGAAATATTAAACTACAAACTCGTTCCTAAGCGAAGTACCTTTTTTAGTTCTTCATTGTTATTGTAGTAGCATCAAGAAAAAAGTTGAACAAAAAACACATCTTCAAAGAATGAATGAGAGAAATTTTATGGATGAATTTGGAGAGAAATTTACAAAATGAGTGTATTTGGGATTAAAACAGGAAGATTAATTACAATGAAAATACAAAGAAATGGAGATTTATAAAATTTGGGCGAACAAAATCCATAATTTTTTGTTTTACTTTGTTTGGGCTTGTTTTAGCTTAGAATTAAGTACAACTATCTCAAGTATTTTTAACCTATAAAAGATAGGGCTTTCATGGTACTATCAACTAGTGATACTATGGATACGATCCACGTTGTAATTAATTGTTACAAACAATTTAACCCAAATTGTTCATGTGTGTGGGAACATGTGAAAAAATATATTTTATATAGATAGAGACATTGAATATTTTGCTTCAATTTAATGTTTCAGTTCTCTAGTTGTCAACACTTCAACCTCTAACAAGGTTTAAACCAACATTGGATCCATTGGTCCACATCGATTTATATCTCGCTGTGTCTCCATCCTCATCACCTCCTTGTTCATGGTTGTTTCCATCATTGGCATCTCTTGAAGACGTGTTGGTATACTTAGTATAATTTTGAAAAGTTTTCTTTTCTAAAAAAATACATATCACACATAAAACGATCATGTAACAAGCATAAACGATCGTGTAAAAAACATACATGATCATGTACCAAGTTTAAATGATCGTGCAACAAGTCTATACAATCGTGTAATATTAGCAATTGTTTATTGTGTCTAAACAATCATGTAAAGTTACTAAGCGATCACTTATGAGATGTTACAGGATCGTTTATATTCTCATAACCATATGTGAAATTGTGAAAGAACATCCGTCAAGAAAACATGTAAATCGTACCTCAACCAACCTCTAAACCATCTGCTTGATTTAATTTCCACCAATTTGATATGTTGGCAATCGACGATATCATATAGCTTTAAGACTATGTCAGTTAGTCTCGACAAATCGTTTCGAGCACCAGATAGTTATGATTTAAGACGTTTATAGGACTTCGAATGTATGTGTCAGTGTCTCCCTGAGGACTTATCACCCCTCTCAGAACCCTTTACTTGAGTCGTAGTTGGATTTGTATTTGCTTGCTGATCCATCTGAATAGGTATCTCTGGTCTACGCGGGGATTGTGGTAAACAGATCAAGGAATTTGAGGATTTCTGAGTCTCTAAATGACCGTAGTCGTTTGACATCTTATTATGATGAGTGTCCAAACCCTGCTGACTCATCCGATGTCTCAGCCTCTATTGTTCGTTCGTTGATTGGCATATTATGTTGTCACCTCAAATTCGGGCTTCTTCTTTCAAAGCTATCTCGTCAGATGATAGTTTAAGCTTGAAATCAATGTTGGCATAAAGAAATGACACAAGTTAACTTGGAATCTAACGTATGCCTATGAGAAAAATCCGAAGGAATTCAAATTTTATCTTTAAATTTGTAACGTTTTATCAATTTGGTAGGGTTAACGTAGATAGAGATGAGGAGGAGTTGTGAATGGTTGTAAGCTTGATGGATTAGAGAGAGATGGCCTTCGTGAAGGAAACCCATGGTGGGAACGAGGGCAATGGGTTTTGGAGAAATCTCTCATGGTTATCGCCCATGTCCTCATCTGGTCTATGTATGTAAGTATGATACCCTCAATCTCCTTCCTCGCCATTCGAGAATCAAAGTGAAGGTTTAATGCAAAAGCTGGTTCAAAATGGGACAAAGAAAAAATCCCTCTTACACTTTAATTCTCATTTTTACTTGAAGTCGGTTGTTTTTCTTTTTTCTACATGATCGTTTATAGAAGCTAACATATGATAAAGTTGAAATATGAACAGTTTTATCGTACCTACTACCCACTAGATATATATTGGTGTTGATACGACCTTAATTAATAGGTGTTTTGAGTGAATTTACCTCGACTGGTTTATCACCTACCTGATCTTGTTTCTTATCCACATCTAATTGGTTTTTCTTTTATTTCTCTTCGTGGAGGAGAATTTTTTGTAAGTTTCTCAACCATAAACCAACAATTGTACATGTTTTATACATTATCCTTCTCCCAAGGCCAGACGAAACGATCACGTCTTCATTGTTGAGGTTTTTTATATTAATTAAAACGAGGTTTGGAGGAGTATTAACAAATATAACTGTTAAATTGGCTATAACAGTTTGTTAAATTGGCTATAACAGTTTGTAGCCATAACAGTTATAACAGTTTGTTAGTAGTTGAATTATGTTTGTAAATAACAGTTGTTAGTTTGTAAATAACAGTTATTAGCCTGTTAATTAGTTTCATTTCCATGTATCAAAACTCTCTTATAAAAAGGGAACTTTAAGTCTGTAAATAGAATAAGTGAAAGTTAATAGAAGAATTTCTTCACACATCTCTTTCAAACTCAATAAGGAGTGTTGTTCAACCGGTGGCAGAAATGGAAGCAATATAATGACAGTACGTTCTTGAATTGAATTCTCCACCAATGGGACTAGTGGCTCGACCACAACTTCTTACCCAGTTCCCATGTCATGACCAAGTTATTGCTTTGCTTCAATTTTGATTAGAAGAAAAACCAAGAAACTAAAATTAGAGAAAATATGAATGTATGTAATTTAGAGATTTAAGAATGAGTTTATGTTTGAAGAAACAAATTGAGGAAAGTCCTTAACCTCACTTCTCATAATTATCCTTAATTTGTATCAAATATTTAGATTATAAATTAATTTATTTTAACATCACATACATTAATGTATATGTGCATGCAACTTATATTAAATGTATCTAATACAATAAGTTTATTTTTCCTTAATTTTATTTGAAAGCTTAAGTTTATTCTTTCACTATATCTTGAACTTCGTTGATTCGTTAAGAGCTAGCAATGAGATCATGAACTCTTGCAATTTATAATTAAGCTTCAATTATCTAAAATTAATTGGATCCTTGAATTAATTAGTTTTTATATATGAACTATGAGGCAAACCACTGTAAACTCATAGTTGCGCACTCATGATCTTATGCACTTAATTAATGACAACATGCATCTGTAGACATAATCACTACATCTAAGTTGATCATTTGTTCAAGTCCCAAAGTTAATACTTAATAGAAACTGCTCTTCTCTATTTATCTTATATGGTAAGAAGTGAATTTCATGATCTTGTGAAATTATGTTCTCATAGTCAAACTCCTAAATTATTGCATTGGCATATTAATTGAGCGGCATTGACCACTCTCACCTATATAAATCAAAAGAAGAGAGTCCTCACAAACAGAAATTCATTACTGAATTAAAATTAAGATCAAGTCACGTATACATATGTTCTTCAATTATAAACCTCTTTAAATAATGAATTTACAAGAGATTAAATATTTTGCAGCCCAATCTTATATACAAACTCTCTATATATAGTATACCCAACTAGCAATTTTTTAGATGAATGATTTGGATCAAACCATTTATAACAGTTCCAAATGAGTCATATCCATAATATTACTAAAAAGGCATCCAACCTATCCATATAAACATACCATAGACCTTTTAAATTATCACTTGGATATTATCAATTTGTACTTCTACCGCAACATACTTAGTCCAAGTTTAATATGATAACTTTTGATTGTTACTGTAATGAATAATTCAACATTTTATAAATAATTAATTATCAAATTAACTACGAGGCCTTATGGCACAAATCCTAAACGATCTCTTCCAAATAAAAAGGTTTGGAGTAACCACCAATTATTGTGAGCAATGATTAACCATCTATTTTATAGAGAAAAAACATTCGATCTTACTTTCCCAAAATTATTACCTTACAACACCTAAGAAAACTTTTTATTTTATCGATCAATTCATTTTTACTTGGTTTAGAAGGGGAAAAATTCCCCTCTCAATTATTTGATTGTTCCAAAACTTTATTATCACACATCAACTAACAATAAGTCTCCCAAAGAAAAGAAAATATATTTAATAAAATTTAATTGGGTATGGTACTCAATAAAGGTATATTTTGTTTTTTATCAACTTAAATGTTTCATCTTGGATAGAAGAGCTCCTTTAATAGCCAAAATTTAATTTTTAAAATTGTCTCACTAAATCTCTTTACCTGTACTTCAAATCAAATTCTAGTTCATCGAATTATTATCATATTTGAACTCTCTAATTAGAGAAAACAAAAACTCCTCGAGATCACTTTGGACTATCCCAACTTTGTATTAATTAACACGATATTATTAAGCAGCATAGCTCCAATAATTAGCCATTTATAATATATATATATACACACACAAAGTATAGCTTCAATTTAACCATTTCAAAATTTTCTTATCACAAGTTTTTCGTACTTTAATACTTAAGAAAGTCTTGATGCAAAACATTCAAGGGAGCCCATTGATGATATATTTATCAAGGCTCTTGGTAAATCTAAGTTTGAAGAAATCCAAGTGAAGTTTGCAAGTAATTAAACTAGCTTGTTTTAAATTTTAATTAATTTATATTAGTGGACTAATTTTATAAGAGCCGTGCCTCCTAATTAAGTAGATGATATATAGTGGCCTAATAATGGGCCAATGGGATAAATGGAAAAAAGAATTTTAAAGTTAGTGTGTGTATGAGTGGTTAGTTTTGTATTTACCCTATATTTGTAAATGGTAAATCCAACTTGATTTGAAGTATACTTCTTGATTATTCTCCATGCCAATATTTCTTTCTTGTTTACACTTTTGTTCTTATTAGGATGTACTCATGCTTTACTACTTTATTTGTTATTCTTTCTGTAATTAGTGGGTTTCATTCACATGTAATATATAGGTGTGTTCTCATTGACTATTTATAGCCCAAATTTCAAGTTAAATTATTACTCTTGAGGATCTTAATATGGTATGAGAGATTAAAATCTCTCTCCTTACTAACCCTTCGAACTTGCTTCCATGGCAGGTCCTGAAATCCTACCGAGATGACAAATGATGCAAATTAACACCAACCCTTCCTCTTCTTTAGCTAACCAAACGGCGAATAATTCTTCAGCTGTTGTACAATATTCCAATCTGTACTTTCTACACTATTCGGATAATACAAGCACCGTTCTTGTATCAAATTTTCTCATCGAGATGAACTACACATCTTGGAGTAGTCAAGCCATAAAGTTCGGATTAACCGAAAAGAATAAACTTGGCTACATCCATGGTTCTGTTACTAAATTGTTATTTTTAAAATGATAAGGGACAAAGGAAAGTAGCTAGAGGAGGAGTTCAGAGGTGATAGAACAAATTATTCAGCAACAAATCAGGATAGAGAGGAAGACATTTATTAGAGAATAAATCTGAAAATTAAGATATAGTTTGGAAGGAGATTATATAATAAATACCTTTTCTTTGTTCAAGTCTTTTACAACTATACGTAATAAAATATCTTCGCATTCAATCTTCTGAATAAAAAGCTCTGAGAGAAACAAAGTTGCAAAGTGTGTCACAACTACTCCCCTTTCTGAGTTTCTTTTCTCTCCCTTGGCATTTACATTTTCTGTCCTAAAACATTGATGATTGATTGATATCATCCCGCAGCATCTCCCTTTTTCCATCACCACAACTCTTTGGTCTTCTTTATTCTTTATCTCAGGTTCAAAAACCACACTAAGGACTTGTGTGTATATATTCTTTTTGACAACTCACAGTTCCAATATAAGGAAAGAACAAAAGAAAAGGCCAATTCCTTTGTTTGTACACAGCCACAGTAAAGTAAAAAGATTGTGCATAAATTACTTTCATACAACAACGCCTTGAAATGTGAGTTTTCTCTTTCATTCTTTATTTGTTTTCAATGTGATCGTACAAGCTTTTTGAATATAGACAGTTTTTTACTCTGATATATATGATGTTCATGAAGAATTGTGCATCTTTTAAGAGATGAATTTTGGAACATGCATGCTTTAAAAGTTTATTTACTTTTGTCAGTGTTGGAGAGGAGAATATAATAATATTGGAGTTGTTCCCTTCATTCCCTCTCCCTTTTTATATTTGACACTTGAAGATCGATTTGTGGCAATATTTTTGTTTCAGAATGGTTAATTGCTTGTCCTTTTCGTTTTCCCTTTTCTGTAAATTTGAATAAGTTCATGTTTCAGATTGCAAATTTCATTATTTTGGAATGGTGTGCTACTTAATTAAGTTATTTCTTGTGTGATGTATATAAAGTTTGGGTTTGTTATTTTCTAATTAAATTCAAGGATGATGAGATTACTTGTTAGGAGAGCAAGCTTGAGGATGTGTTTAATTCATCTTGATATATATGTTGTTTTTTTGGTTGATAATTACGATAAGTAGCAATTTTAGAGGTAACAATTAAGAATATAGCAATATTTAAAAAAACGATAAATATAGCAAAATCTATCAAAAATATATATTTCTATATTATTAGACCATATAATTTATCAATGATAGGTCAATATTTGCAATATAGTTTATCAGTGATAGACTCTAACAAATTTGGTTTATATACGGATGGCCCAAATTTTGAGTTTAGAATGGAATTGGTTTTGCTGTTTAAAACTTAAAATTTTAAACCATAAATTACCAAAAGACTATTAGGATTTCACTACACAAAGTTTAGATTTTGTCACTCCTCTCTCCCTCTATTTTCTCCTACAGCTTGAATAGTCTAAAATACCATGATTGATTTATGGACTTGCGCATGAAATTTTATTGCTATTTGATTGTCTTATGATTATCTCCTACTTGTTTTTTTTATAGTCTTTTGATAGTCTTTTGATTACCTTCTGATTTCTTCTTTTTTCTTGTGTATTTATTTGCTCTCTTGTGGTTGTTTATCTTATGATTAGCTTATGATATTGGTCGTTATCTAATTACTATTGTGTATTTATTTGTTAACTTGCGATTGATTGATTGGTATATGATATAGATTGTTAATTTATAGCTATGAAAATAAGATGCATCTTGTTGGTATAGATAGTAACTTATATTTCTTTTAAGTATTTTTTAACCTTACTTTTATGTCCTCAAGATTCCTCTCATACAGATGCGCAATATCAGTTCATTCAGATCTCCTTTCTAAACTCGAAGCGCAATATTACTTTTATCTGATTGTTCTTTTATTACTATCTAATACTTTAAACTAATGTTAAATTGTTATCCAAAAAATCCAAAATTGCACCAAAACCAGAACCAGAACCAAACCCAAAAACTCTCACTCTCAATAAAAATAAATAAATAAAAGCATTGTTTTAGTTGTATCAAATACAGAAATAAGTAAAAATTAACCATATTGTTATCTAAATAATTTGGTACTAAAGAAGAGTAATGATGATATGAACTAACCAAACATCACATTATTAATTAAATCTCATTTAATAGCTTTTATGTAATTCAAACATTTTTTCAATTTTATTGTAGGGACAATGTTGTCTTTCTACGTATTAGTTTTTTTTTATTGGAAGACTATCTAAGTGTTGCTATTAGGTTGTTTTAAAGAGATTACGATGACTTGAGTTTTAGCCATGATTACAAGTTTAACTAAGAGCTTCTTAAATTCGCAACTTAGGTTTGGAGTTGCACACGAGAACTTCAAGTTATTATACAATTTTATGAAAAATAATAAAGTAATATTGCTATCTAAATGTAAAATGTCTATTTATCACGGTTTTTCTTATTTAACACAAGAATTTAGCAAAAAGAAAAGAAAATTAAAATGAAGAAGCTATAATAGAAAACCATTGCTTGCATCCACCAACTAGGCGATGAACGAAAAGATACCAGGTGATATAGATCGCTAGAAGACAAACAAATTGGTGAGATTGTCAGCCAAAGGATCACGCACCATTCAAAATGACGCAAGACTACGATTTCAAAAACATCACGTGTTTCGCTTCTATACACCAAGCATACACATTCGACCAAGAGAGAATCAGAGAATTAAGTACTAGAGATTGAACCACATCATATCAAATCAACTAAATAAAACATCAACACAAGTTCATGAACTCCACGATACACGTTTCTCAAAAACCTCTCGAGCAAACACCCATACATTGGCAAAATTAAATATAGAGAACCTATTGTATTAATTAAAGATTAAGCATGCTTTAAAACTAATTTTAATTTAAAGAGAAGAAAAGAAACTCACACACATTGAAGACTCACTGGAATTGATTTCTTCTCCTTTTGATTGAAATTCTACATACTGTGAAAACTTTGAGTAATGAGGTCTGGTTTGGGGAAACCATGCTTTTTTAGGAATTAACTGAACTTAGAGAATGAGAGATAATTTTTTCTTTTAATTCACCTAACACTTCTATAATTAAAAGAACCGAATATCTTAAACATTGATCTCTATATGTCTCCACATATGGTTCAAGACTCGTAAGGTAGCTTAGGAGGTTAGTTTATTGGATTTAGTGTTATTAAAACAAAACTAATAAAATACTAAATAACACCTATTGAAATTACAATAACAACATTATGTTAATAACGGTCAATGAATTACATTTATTATTTACGAGTTTTAGAACGTAAAATCCTATAGTAAAGAGATGCTTGATTATGTCGTTGTGTCTATGTGATTATGAAATTTTGTCTAGTAAGGCATTGGCCGCTTGCAGGACTCAAATGACTGTAGTTTTGATCCATTTATTTTAAGAAATTAAGCATGTATTAATGGTAGTCGGGTAGAGAAAGTAGACGATAGTGAACTTGAAATTGATATACTTTGTGTGCTGACATTTTTAGTCCATTAGAGCCCAAAGTAATATTCTATTATACTTTTGGATCATTACTTCCAAGAGAATAAAACTTTATTGTGTATGAGTTTGAAGACAAAAAGCATGAGACTGAGACAAAATCTAGAGAAATATATGAAGAAGGAAAATGTGCAAACATTCATGAGCCAAAATTCTAAAAATTTCTTTCGAATTGTGTGATTCAATTAAAGAAAATTCTAAAAATAACATTTTTTATATTTTATTCGTAAACATTTAGAAATATAGCATGCCGTTTTATAAGCTTAATTCAATTTTTTATTTTTAAAATATGTATCATATATTAAATTAGGTTAAACTCTAAGGTTGGTCCCTATGATCACCGACGGATTTAGTTAGGGAGTAATGGGGGCACATCCTCCCCTCACATTATCGGATTTTGTATTTTAATATTTATTTTAAAGTGTCGGATTACAATATATATTAAATAATATTTTATTTGAAAAAAAAAAATATGGTTGTCGTGCATTGGTTGTGTCTCACTCTTATAACCATCATGTCATGATTTCAAGTCTTAAAAATCGAACTTTTTTTTGTGTGTTTATTATCTAGTGTCCCCTATGTAAAATTTCTAGGTTAAAAAATTAATTGAAACTTAAAAAGTTAATTTCGTATATAGTCTATATGGTTTGTTAAGTCCTCTTAAATAGTCCCTATTTACTATGAAGCTTTTCTAAAACCACATTGAGTAAATTTTAATTATAAAGTACAATACTTAAATTTTAACTTATTCCAAATCATAGGGACGAAAATTTCAGTTTTTCCTACAAATTATATAAAAATTACATAACAATAATTATATTAATTTTTTTTAACAAAAAACACATTCGTAAATAAATTAACAATAATTTATTATCAACTAATATTTGGTAGGTACCTACACTAGCTTACAACTTTTTGAATTCTTCCTCCAAACACATATATGAAATTAACACGAAATACAACTATATTTTCATTTAAGATGTGTTTGGACTAACTTTTCAAAATACATTTTTTTAAAAATGAGATTGAAAAATAATCCATTTTACAAAAAACACTCAAAACAAAAATTTGAAAAATAGGTTTTTAAACAAAATTATGCACATAAACATTTAGAAAAAGATCTAACAAAACATGTAAGTGTTTAATGTTTAAAAGAAAATGTATTCTTAAGAAACATTTTCTTTCATAGATAATTCAAACACACTCTTAGGATCTGTTTGAATAAAATTATTTTAAGTAACTTCCAACCCTCTAATTTTATTTTCAAAATAACTTATTTCTTTTAATTAAACACTTAGAAATTAATCCAAACACAATGTTAACCTGTTGTTTTAGCTTTTTGATATCACTAGATAGCGATGGGGATGCACTCTAATATTAAATGCATAGCGGCAAGAGGGTTGTGATGAGGGGGTGGAGGGGATGGAAATTACAAAATCATGCATAAGGAAAAAAGTATAAACAGAAATAAATATGGTAAAGGATGGACGAGCTGTATGAAAGTGACTTCACATAACCCTTTACTATTCTTTCTTATCTATCATTTTTACTAAATACAAAAAATTTTCAATTCCAATTATAATTAATCTCATCTTGGTCCCAACTATATAACAAACTTAATTTGGTTGTTGAGGTTGGTTGATGGATATATAATTTCCACATCCCCATCCTTTTCCTTCTCTATTTCTAACTCTACCCTAGTTTGGATACTATATAAACAATAATATACAAATTACAATCTAACTATTTATATATCATGAATGTTTTATGTTAAAATACACCATGGTGTCATCAAAATATGATCATTAGAAAACAATTATTCTTCTTAATGGTCGTTATAAATTAATGTGCTTGAGGTCGACTCTCTAAAATTTTAAATCAATATGTTAGAGAAGAGATATTTTTCTACACTTTAGATATGCACATGCAGTAGCAATATATATCGAGAGGAATGTTTTGAAAAGTAATATGCACTTATCTAATGTCTTCTTGTGGCTGAATGAAATAATTAACGAGTTATTGATTGAAAAAAAATCACAAATATTAGTTAACTATATATAGCAACAACATTTATTGAAGTGAATGTTGTAAATTTTAATAATGGTGGATGAAAAATCATAGATTTTGACCAAGTAAAACAAT
Source organism: Cucumis hystrix (assembly GCA_025688845.1). Lineage (NCBI taxonomy): Eukaryota > Viridiplantae > Streptophyta > Magnoliopsida > Cucurbitales > Cucurbitaceae > Cucumis > Cucumis hystrix. Next base: position 4,897,885 of record CM046887.1, read on the forward strand.
CTCATTTCTTGACGTGATTGAGGTTGTGACTGTAATAACGAAAGAAATAAATATTTTTCATGGTTGGTCATTATAATGATTCAAATTTCAAAAGAACCACATAAAACGATTATCATAAAAGAAAAGTTTCATAAAAAAAAATGTAAAAGCAAATTTTGCATATCAAAATGATGAGATATTTGATCCATTGAATAAGAAATAATCTAATTCTATGTTTTCTTTGTAGTAAGTGTTTTCTTTATGAATATATCATAATTAATCTTTTTATCTCTCACTTTTATTTTTATATTCTAATTCTAAGTTTTGTATACCATTCTTTATTCTCTTTTACCTTTTTCTCTTCTTTTTTTTTTTTTTTTATTTCAAGGAATTATATACTCCCTCTCTAGCATATATATATATATATATATTAAAAAGTTATTCCTTTACTTTTGAGTCTTTTTAGACCTTTGTCAAAACCCAAGTCAGTCTAATTTTGTGAAATCAATGTGTAAATGAAACTAAACTAACCAATGTTTAAAATATTGATATTGATAAGTATTTATTATTTTTTTTAAAAAAATTATGAATTTTTGTTGAAAAAATGAATTTAAATTAGTAAATAAGTATTATGTGATTTAAAAACAAATTAGGTAGGTATATTATTTATATTATATTTATATTAGTGACATTTTGTTGCTTTTTTTTTTATATATTTCGTCCATTTTTCTATATCAATTTATTTTACAATTCTTTCAAAATGTTGCTATACACTTAGCTATTAATTTAAAAAGTTATATATAATATATATAGAAACGTTTTTAAATATAGTTTAATAAACTAAAATATTTATCATATATAGCAAAATTTTGGATTCTATCAATGATAAACACTAATAAACTACCATCATTGTTTATCAATATGAATAATAAAAACATATCAGTGTCTATAATGTCTATCATTGATAATATTCAAAATTTTGCTATGTATTGTAAATATTTTGTCAAATTTGACATTTTTTACCATTCTCCAAATATATATATATATATATTGGAATTATGGATTCTTGTAGGCAAAAAAACAAGAGCATTTATTAGATTATTATATTGTTAGTAAATGTTGAATAATGGAATCCATAAACTAAGCATTGTATATGAGTTGGAAGGACTTTTTTTATCTGATAGAGGAGCTTTTGAAATTCCCAATATTCTTAATCTTTTTTTTAAAAAAAAAAAGAGATCCAATATTCTTCCTTTGTGTGCAAGCAATATAAGTTTGGAAAACCTCTATACATCATGTGTATTTGTGTAGTGTAAGTTTGAAGAAAGTAAAAGTGGTTTCCACTTCCTCAACTCCAAGTCATTGTTTTACCCAATTACTTTGACTCTCTTCACTCTTCTTCACCCCATTCATTTACCTATCCCTCCACTGCTCCCTTTGAGTATCAATATCACAACTTTCGCTATCAACCCTAAATCCAAATTTAAAATCGGTATTAAAACAGATAAGAATGTTATGAGAGTTCATACATGTCTACAATATTATACATGCTTTGATTTTCATAATTATTTTCTAAAAAATTTGAAAATTACATTTAAAAGTTAAATATTAAATTAAATCAATCCTTTTCCCAAAACCCTTATTTTTCTTTTTTTTTTCTTTGGGTTAATTTCTCATTTGATTATAACTTATGCATGCACCAGAGCTTCTCTCCCTTTACAATCTAACATTATGTTTTATCTCTCCCATGCATCAAAATAATAATTATTTCATTTTAAGCATTCTTTTTAATTATTTTTCATCATAATATATAAAGACCTTCATTAAATTACAAGCTTCTAATTTACAGTATGCAACACCATAATACCACAGAGACAATATTAACATTAATTATACTTAATCCTCATTTAACCTACCCCAGTTACAGCCAGTTCATCTTTTCTAATTTCATTTTTATATTAACAAAAGAAAAAATCGTACTTCATTCATTTATTGTATGTCACGTGAACATGCTTCTAAAAATAGAGTAGATCAATTTATTAGAAATTTCTTGTGTTATAGTATAAATACTACGACTCCAATTTATAATATGACCGTCATCAAACAATCTATTGATTTATTTTGTAAATCCGACATCATTCTAAAATTTTAGGTATTCGATAGTCAATGAATGAAAGTAGTATGAAAATTGTAGTATTAGATTTTATTTTTTTCATAAGATCCATTGTTCTATAATATTAATGTAATGTTCACATACTATGTGTAAACATAGCTTTACTTTTTTCATGAGATTGATTGTACTAAATTCATACATAAAGATATTACTTTTATTCCTAATTTGACATGTCAATATATTGTTATAGAAGAGATATGATACTTAACAATATTGAAACACTAGTTAATGTGTTGGAGTTAAAAAGTTTAAATATACCCTTATGGTATAATTTTTTTTTTTTTTAATCACTATGATTTACTATTTAATTATGAGGTGGGTGGAGTAAAATGCGGGGAGGTTTTGTTGTTAGTTGTTGTGATTATTTGTGGAGGGTGAAGGTTTTTAACTTTTTCCGGCGTACATTTTATGCTAAGTTAAGGAATAATCAGCCCGAACCCAAGGGGAGATGGACCCGGTGGTCACGTGAACCCCGTCCGTCTCACTTCTCAGGCACACACCACTTTGCTTCTTATGGAACCCATTATCTGTCATTGCCAAATCCCCAACCAAACCTGGAAATTCCAATTTCCACGTACTCCCACTCCCAACCAATTCGCATATGTACAAACCTCAAAGTCCCATTTTATAAATTTGACTCAAATTGAACAAAATTTTCAAGTAAAAACCCCAAACTACCCTCCCCTTGTCTTCATTTGTTGATATTGTAGTACACTACTGCAGCAATCATGAACTGTATTATATTATTCTGTCTTCTCTAACAAGCCTCCGTCGTAATAATCATAAAAATACAGCTGCTTTGTAACAGAGACAAACGAAGCATTAAGGAGAGAGAGAGCGACTCTGTGTGTCTCTATGTATGCTGCTGCTACCAGTCTACACAACAGCAGTTTGGCTTCTCCCTCAAGCCAAACCCAACATTTTGTTTTTTCATCTTATCCATTTCAAAATCTTAGTTGATGATTTGTAGTTCCGCCATTAAAAGCTTTCACAGGTAACACTTCTTTCTTCTCTTCTTCTTTCACGGAAAAGCAATCTTCCCTTCTTTTTCTTTCTCTTTTCTTCTTTTTTGTCTAAAACCCACCTTATAAAATCCCCCCACATTTAGCATTCTTCTTCGCATTTAACTAGAATGGCTAAATCCCACAGAGTTTCTCTTCTCTGTACTTTCATGATTTTGTTCTGTTATTTCCATCTCCATGTTTCTGCAATGCTGGATCCTCTTGATTTTCTAGCACTTCAATCCATTCGTAAGGCTTTAAAAGACATGCCCGGCTCTAATTTCTTTGCTTCTTGGGATTTCACTTCCGATCCTTGTAATTTCGCTGGCGTTTCTTGTCAATCCAATAAAGTTGTGACTCTCAATCTTGGAGATCCTAGAGCTGGTTCTCCTGGTTTAATCGGCCGGTTAGATCTCTCCGTTGGTAAACTCTCTGCCTTAGCCGAATTCTCTGTGGTTCCTGGTCGGATTTACGGTTCTCTACCCGAAACACTCTCTCAATTGCACAATCTTCGTTTCCTCGCCGTTAGCCGTAACTTAATCTCCGGCCAGATCCCGGCCGGACTCAACAACTTACGAAAGCTTAAGACATTGGATTTAAGCTACAATCAACTCACCGGACAAATTCCTCGCCCCATTGGAACGCTACCGGCGTTATCCAATCTCATTCTCTGCCACAACCGTCTCACCGGTCCGCTCCCTCTCTTCCTCTCCCGAACTCTAACTCGACTGGACTTAAAGCATAACGCTCTCTCCGGTTGGCTCAGTCCAAATTCCCTTCCTCCTTCACTTCAATATCTCTCTCTCTCATGGAACCGCCTCGGCGGTTCCGTAGACCGCCTCCTAACTCGTCTGGACCAGTTGAATTATCTCGATTTGAGTTTGAATCAGTTCACCGGTCCAATCCCCGGCCGGTTATTCACATTCCCAATAACCTCTCTGCAACTGCAACGAAACCAGTTCTCCGGCCATGTTGAACCGGTGAATCATGTGTCAATCGCCACCGTTGATCTGAGTTACAACAAGTTATCCGGGCAGATATCCCCATTCTTCTCAACAGTACAGAATCTGTACCTGAACAACAATGGGTTTAGTGGTCGAGTACCAGGTTGCTTCGTTCAACGACTCCTTTCCGCTAATATACAAATACTGTATTTACAGCATAATTATTTGACGGGGATAGAGATAAATCCGACGGCTGAGATTCCCTTGAGTAGCTCTTTGTGCTTGCAATATAATTGTATGGTGCCACCAGTGCAGACGCCATGTCCGTTGAAAGCAGGAAAGCAGAAGACTAGACCTCGGCAGCAGTGTAACCAGTGGAGAGGCTAGAACCCTATATACCTGACACGTGTCCTTGAGGGTATAATGGGAATACAAATTTTGAATTCATCTTAAATTAATTTAAGTCTTTCTTTCTTTCTTTTTGGGTGTTGGCTGTGGTGGTAAAGAGTAAAGAGAAAATATATTAAAAAAAAAAAATGTGAATAACTTAGTATATGTGTCCTATGAATATTGAATGTTACTATAATTTATTAACTATATACTTCCATGATTGATTACATTTTCTACTGTGTTGTTTGGCTCATTTCAGTATGATTTATTTGGAATGTAATAATCCACTAACCTTAGAAAAATATTTATGAATTTGCACAACCCAGAACCTAATTAAATATGTTGTGTAAGCTTTTATCTTTGTAGTCAAACGCAGAAATATTAATTGATAATTGACATATGGTTGATAAGTCCATAATAAAGTTTGAAAAAAAATGGTGTCTGGTCCTCTTTTTTTCTTTCAACAGGAGAGAATAAATGAACAACAGTAGTTTTCAAAAGAGAAAAGAAAAGAAAAAAAAAGAATGATATAGCAAAATGAGAGAGATTAGGTGTGGGGTAGGTTTGATTAAACAGTTTGGGGTGCACATGGCTGTGGCTATGGGTTGCTATGTGTGGTTTTGTTTTAATTACTTATTTTTGTGTGTTGTAAATAAAGTTGCAATTTTTGTCTTGAGTGATTGATGTTTAACGGTTTGGCTGCTCCCCATTCCAGGATCAAATGGATTTAGGGGTTTCATGTTGATGATTAAGTACTAAAGTAAGGGGCCTTTAATAATATAAAATAGAAAACATGTAACAATTCCTTTTGAGACCATTTGTAAAGGTTAGGGAGATTTATTTCTAAGAATATAGGGAATTAGGGGTTTGATGTTAGATATGTGTTTGAATGAGAAATGTTACGTTCGACTAGTCGTAACTCATTAATATGTCATTTTTTTGTGTTTTTTTAGTTAATGATAGAACTATAAATGATGATATTTGGGACTAAATTAAAAAACTATCATATATATGTCTCAGATTGAAAGGAAAGATAAAAGTTGGTAGATTTTGATCAAATACGTTTCAGTTGGCCTAGAGGTCAACCAAGTCCGTGTTGGAACTCTTAAAATCAAGTTTTACTCTTGGTGAGCTTTTGAACAAAGTTGTTGTGCTTGAGAAACAATGTCATCAAAGGTAATGCAAACAAATTGTAACAATCGTCTCACGCGTTGAGAGTTGATACCAAGGATGAGGAGAAGAAGTTGAATGTAAGGCGAGGAAGGCATTTTTGGGAGAAGTGGTCAACTGCCAAAACGGGGTGTCAATGCCCATGACCCTTGCCAAATAAATTTATCATTTTATCTGTATCTCACTCCAAACTTAGGTAGACTAATGTAGGTGTGGAGTCGAGCCACGGGAAGCTCACTAGATTTCTTTAGAATAAACGACTTATAATCTGTAATCAATGGGGGTTGATTGTCACAAAGTTATTAAAGCAAGCAAAGATGGTGATGTGAAATGAGTTGTGTGGGATTGTGAGTAGTTTACATGAAGTTTTTTTAAATTTAATTAACACGAGAGCTTAGCTCAAGTATGTTGAGTATTGATTCTTCTTGTTTTCTAATAATTAATTTATCTAAAAATGCATTATGTATTGGATTTTATGTCCTAAAACATGTAAATAATAAATGTAATTTTTTGACAAAGTGTTACTATTGTAATTTCAATAAGTATTAATTATTATTTTAATAATTTTATCTTAATAACCTAAATCCAACAAACTAATATCTTATATTACTTTAAGAGTCTTGAATTGTATGTGAATACATACATGGATCAATGTTCAAGATACAACTTAAAGAGTCTATAATATAAGGATAATGTTTGGTACAACCTTATCCTAGTAACACTATTGATATTACATATTTTGTATTTGATACAAACGTAATGATCCAATACATTTGTGTAGACGACATGTGAGTGTGGGTATCCTATGTAATAAGTTTGCATAACACTGAACAATGAAATAGTATTTTGTAGAGTTTACACACAGCTAAAGAATATTGACTAATGTGGGAAATGAGCTTAGTTCATTAATCTCCTATCGTTGTAGCTTCTTATCTAAAGGTTAATTAGGTTTGTTTGTAGCTCGTAAAGGGTAATGAGGTTATTATATCTTGGACAAATTTACAATAATTTGTAAATATTTTTAATAGTTTTGTCATTTAGAATAATTTATTATTTATTACGCTCTAACACATTATACTTCAAACAACTAATTTTTAAAGAAAATAGTTGAGTATGAAAAAAAAAAGAAGACAAAAACAAATACACATATAATAACATTTCTAGAGATAAAAAGTATGCCTAGGTGTGACTATTTAATTTTAAGAGTTGAGAGTATCGCTAAACTATTGAAAAATTTCGGCTTTTCAAATTCTAAAATTTATTATATTTAATTGTCAAATCATAAATTTGTTATGACTTTTTAATAATTATTGGATAAAACTTTTAAAATTCTAAAATTAATTAAATATAAATTTTTTATTTTTTAATGGATTTTTTAAAACAAAAATTGAGAAGTTGCTTTCATATTTCTACCTGTACACATCTTATTACCTTTAATTATAATTAATAATTAGATTCCAACAAAACTTACATAATTCAAACCAAATAAAAGTATTAACCACCTTTCACGATTTTATTAACGAAACAACTCTAATAAAAAAAGAAATTAATTAAATAAAAAAAAACATGACCAAAGAATGTATATTTTATACAATGTCCAAGATTCCCTTGGTTACCTTCTAAAAAAACTATGATAAATCCAACAAAAATGAAAATATTAAAGAGAACTTAAGAGAACAATCATTTTATTTCTTCTTCGCAATTTATGAGCATGAAAGAAAACAATAAGGTATTTATATCCAAAAATCTCAAAAGAGGAAAATAGAAAAGGTTGAGAGATAGAGAAAAGTTAATAAAAGATAAGAGAACGTGAATAGTCATAAAATGTTGAGAGAAAGATGAAAAGTATAGACGATAAAGAGATAAGTTTTAATAAGAGAAATAGTTAGAGAGAAAAGTGAGTTTTTTCAGAAGTGAAAACATTTATTTTTGACATCTAGAAAGGAAAGCAGTGGAAGGAGAGAATAATAAATGAATAAATTAAACAAGGTAAAACTAAAATATAAATCAACCATTTTATTAATAAAACAACTAAAAAAGAATTAATCTAATGAAAAAAATTAATTTAACTTCACATCATACATTATTTTTGCATTTAAATGACAAAATTGTCACCAAGATAGTAATGAAAACTCTTGTAATAAAAGGACATAATTGAAACAAAAGTTTACCCTCATTCATACCTTTATATACACTATAGATTATAAATATATACTATCAAATTTATCTTGATTTTTCAAATCTTAGCTTGCATCAATTTTCTCAACCACCAAAATTTGAAGTTAAAACATAACTTTCTACAAAATTTCACAAAATTCCAAAATCAAAATTTCATCTTTAAACATACCAAAACGATAAATGTTTGGCCCAAGGAGTACACGGGACCGGAGTGTGTTATATTAACCCACTCCACATTTGGGAGAAGAATTATGGAAAACCTCATAATCCTTCCTTTTTCTCTTTTTTACTGTTCCTCCTCCAAACACACATTATCATAATCTTTTTTCCAAACATATACTATCATAACACTAGGACTATTATAATACTAGAATTATCATAACACTAACTTTTTCATAAATAAGCCATTCCCCCAAACGTTTCTTTAAGTTCGTAAAGTAATTTGATGTTTTATTTATTATTTTTCTTTATTAATGTTTTATGTTCGCATAACATTAAGAATATTTTTTAATTTATTATTATTATTATTTTAAAGTTTAAGAGTGTTTTCTTGAAACTTTTGAAAGTGCACGAGTATTTTTGAAAGAAAACTTTAAGGCCCGATTAAACCTAATATAAATTTCCCTAAGATTTCATACATATATTAATTATAATTGTTTTTTCATATTTGGTTTTTATACTTGAGAAATGATGAATTGTTAATTTTAATTAATCATTAAACACAAATATATTATTTATACTTAATAAACTTTTAACTAATAGATATTTTATGTTATCTTAACTATATAAAACTATTTAATATAAGATTTTATAATTATTTATTAATATTTTAATTAAATTATATTTATTTAATTATTAAACAAAATAATTTAGTTAATACTTAATTAACAATATTTATTAGAGGTGTAAACTGGTTGGGTTGGGTTGTCCATATTTTTCGGGTTGGTTAGGTTGCCAACCTAAATTAAGTTTCCAATCTGAATAACTTGAATTAAGTTTCCAACCCAACCCCTAAAATATAGGTTGGATTTTGTTGTCGAGTTGTATTATTATTTTTCGTTTATAAATTTTAATTTGTTAATGGAGACCATCAAACATAAATTAAATATGTTTTGCATCAAGTTAAAGCAAAAAAAGCTCTCGAAAGTCATAAAATTGTTTTACTTTTATTAAATAATATATATATATATTCGAGTTGACCTGAATTTTTCAACCCTCCAACCAAAAAAAAAACCAGAATTTTCAATCCAACCCAACCCACATTTTAAAGTAACCCAACCCATATAATATGTGTTGGATAGTCTAGTTATTGGGTTATTCTTACACCCCTAATAATATTCATATAATTTAGGACTCCATTACTTGTTCTCTTCCCGTTCACTCAATAATTATTTAGTTTTTGTTTCTATATACAAATTGGTAAATCAAATACATTTTCTTTCTTAATCTTTAGACATTAACTACGGTGTATAACATCAAAACATACATTAATTATCTAGACATTTAAACCCATACATTTAATATCAGACCCATAAAACAATATTTACGATCCAAACAACTCATCCGAAATTAACGACAATGATAATTTTTGAACCCATTTTGAAAGTTTAAAAGATATTTTTTCGATGCAATTTTTAAGCTGGGAGATGTTTTATTTATTTTATCATGTAGCCTAGGTAAAATAAAGGTTTTTTTTTAATATAACAAACCGGCAAAATATTTACCAATTTTGTAAACGGAATAAGCCCACAAGCACAGATTGTAATATAACCAAAATTATCTCAGTCAACACGCAATAAATCAACCACACACGCACAATACACGATGGTATAGAACGATCCCATAGATTTTGATACACAATCTCGGGCATACCATGCCTCAAGATGAAAGAGTTGTTTCTTTAGTTATTGTATCTCAGGCCTTAGTGACATCAAGATGACCTGGAATGAAAGAATTCTGTATTTATTTTATTTGATCTCAGGTATATGTTGTCCCGGGATGAAAGACTTATGCCTTTAGTTATTCGTTCTCGAGCCTTAGTTGCACCGAGATGAAAGAATCATGCCTTTGTTTTATTTGATCTCGGACATGCGTTTTTCCGAGATGCTCCAAGATGAAAGACTTATGCCTTTAGTTATTCAATCTTAGGCCTTAATTATACCGAGATGGCTTGGGATGAAAGAATTTTGCCTTTATTTTATTCAAACTCGAGCATTCATTGTCCCGATATGAAAGACTTTTGTCTTTTTATTCGATTCTCGAGCCTTGGTTGTATCGAAGTGGGCAGAGATTAATAAATCAAAGAGAAGATATAAATCGCAAGGGCATATAGGTAATTTATGAAAAATAATCATGCACAACAACTTTTTTTTTTTTTGTTATTAATATATTGCAATTTTGTTACATATATGTAAATTAAAATTAAAAGAGAAAAGAAGAGAAGAGAAAAGAAAAGAAAGGAAAAAGAGAGAGAGAGAGAGAAAAGAGGAATGTGTAAGAGCCGTTTCCAAATCGAAGATTGGAAGTCAAATAAACGGAACTCTCTTTTACTTCATTACACAAAGAAGAAGAAGCGAGATTTTAGAAGGGGAAGAGGTTTTCTTCCATACCCTACATCTCCAGCCCCACCATTTCCATCCACCTTTTCTCATACTTTTTCTTTCTGCAAAATTAGGCACCTCCTCTCCTCTCCTCATCATGTGTGTTGTGTTTGTTTGTTAGATCTGAATTTTCTCTTTCTTATTCATGGCTTCCAAGCCATGGCTGTACCCTGCTCCATCTTATCGAGCTCTTGAGACCTACTGGGACACCGACGATGACGCTCCTGGACCTCGATGTGGCCACACCCTCACTGCCGTTGCTGCCACTAAATCCTTTGGTCCCCGTCTTATTCTCTTTGGTGGCGCCACTGCCATCGAGGGTGGAGCTTCCTCTGCTGCTCCTGGAATCAGTAATTGTTCTTTATCCTCTCCATGATTATTATGATTATTTTTATTTTTATTTCTCTTCTCAAATTCTAGTGATGGGGTTGATGTAATATGTGCTGATTTCTGCCCATTTTGAATAAGAAGTCTGGTTAATTGTAATTCGATGAGTTTGAACGCTATGGGGTTAACTTCTGAATTCTTCAATTGGTTTTGTGATGCTTTTGTTATGAAGGGTTGGCGGGTGTTACCAATTCTGTGCATTCCTATGATGTTCTCACTAGGAAATGGACCAGGTACTATTGCTTTTGTACAAACACACACTTAACTTGGTTCTTCTGCTTCTGAACTTCACTTTGAATGTGCTGACTGTTAATGCTTGGATGTTTGAATATCAGAATCAGACCTGCTGGTGAGCCACCATCACCAAGGGCTGCACATGCTGCAGCCGCAGTGGGTACCATGGTTGTTTTCCAGGTGATTGAATGAGAAAAGTTTGCAAAAAATTGAAACTTTTGGAGGCTCCTTTTCATGGTTTCTCAAGGTGGTACTTATGTTAATTGAGTTATTTTTCTTTGGTTAGGGTGGCATTGGTCCAGCTGGGCATTCCACGGATGATCTCTATGTGCTTGATTTAACAAATGATAAATTCAAGTGGCACAGGTAAATTTAATTCAGTATCTCTATATTTAAGGTGCAGGGAAATTCTTATTCCTTGGATCTTATATAAAAAATGGGAATATAGGGTGGTTGTACAAGGACAGGGACCTGGACCTGGACCTCGCTATGGCCATGTGATGGACTTGGTTGCTCAAAGGTATCTGGTTACTGTGAGTGGCAATGATGGTAAGTGCAAGTGAACAATTGGTTATTTACTTTATTATTTTGTTTAACTTTGCGTCTATTTTACTGCTTGGTTTGAATTACTTGGATTAATTTAATTTTCAAAACGAGGAAATCGCAATCCATCTACTTTCTAATCGTGAAACAACCTTTGTTGGACCATAAAGGAGATATCTTTGAAACAAAAGGCACAAACACTGTTTTACGTACTGGTTTTTTTGGGATAAGAAGGAACAAAGAATGATGTATTAAAAGAAAGAAAAGGAGAATTGACCTAAAGACCTGAGGGATGAGGGTTCCTTAGCCTATTGAGAAGACAAATGAGAGAAGCACTATACAATCTCCTTATTGATCAATGTGCATTGATGCACATGTATATATATGAATCCAACTGTCTTTCCTCCATTGGTGGTTGGCTTTATATGAAGTATGGAGTGCTTGTCACTTTTTCAATGTTCATTAATTTTGAATGATCAAAGGTGGCTAAATCATGATGTTTGGCTATTGCTTGGTTTGAGATTGCTTCTTTGCATATTACCTGCCTTGGGCTCTTTCTTGTACATATACCCAACTCTTTTTGGAACCCAATGGTTGAAAAGGTTTTGGAAAGCCTTTTCTTTTGGAAGCAAACGTTTTCTCTAATGGAGGTAGATTGACACTTATGTAGTTGGTTTAAGTGGGTTTTCACCTAATCAAATGAGAATCTCTCCCACAATTAATATTTGAAGCAATTCTCCACCCTAAAACAAATGGTAGAAGGAATCTTGAACAGATATGGGGCAGGAATTTTAGATTTGACAAGTCTAGGGTTTGAGTTTGAATTCTCTACTCCTAACCCATCGATAGTTAGCCTTTTAAAGGACCTTTCTTCCTTTCTTTCCTAGCTTTTAGGGAACGAGATTATGGAGAACAGACCTAGCCATTTTCCTTGGAAGGAGGGAGGGCGATATAAAGTTGCAAGTGATTATGGCAATTCCGTCAAAGAAGGTGGAAACAAGTAATTTGGGGTATGGAGAATTCTTCCTTGTAGATTTAATTGATGAAACATGATGTGAAAGTTCCCGTGGGCATTGATAAAAAAGCTTGGATGGGTTTTTTGAAATGGTTAATGATTTTGATTGTTCAATTTTTTTTTCTTTTGTGTTTGATGTTTTGCTCTGTTCAATTTATCACGTAGTTTCTTTAGAGTGCTTGTGCTTTCTTTCCAAGCTTTTTCGTGCTTCTCCATTGTAGGCTTTTTATCTTATTTGACTTTTCATTAATGCCAACATTGAAGTTGAAGGATACCAATTCCTAAGGGGGCGTTTGGGGAAAGGAATATGGAAAAGGGGGATTATGAAAAGGAAAAGATTATTATAATCCTTGTTTGGGGAAGAAATATGTGGGAAGAATATGAGGGGGATTGAGATAATCCTTGTTTGGGGGAAGGAATAAGTTGGGAAGAATTATGATAATCCTTGTTTGGGAGAAGGAATAAGTGAGAATGATTATGTGGGAAGGATTATGACAAAAAAAGAATTTATTATTACTATTTTTTAAATTTGTACTCTTGTATTTTTTTTTTTAAAATTCGTATTGTAAATCTAATACACAAATATTAGTACTTTTAATTTACAGAAATTTGGAATTTTTATCGGAAAACATGTTCCTTAGTTTTTCATAAATACGATGTCAATTTTGAACGTTTTGTAGGCAAGCTTTCCGTGCCAATAAATTTATTGATGTGTTATGTGTGAAAGAAATTATATCTATTTTTTAAAATTGATGTAAGTGCAATATCGGAAAATTGTGTATCGTTAACAATCGACTTAAACAAACGACGACGAACATAATAGCATTGAAGCGAAATGAAATACGAAAAAAAAATTATTCGGAATGCAGTTAAACGGTGAACGTCAATTACATCGTACATCATGATAATGCAAAATAATAATTAAAAAAAAAAGCAATAGAAACCAAAACAAAAATGGGTCATGTGGTTCAATCGGGCAGACAATCACGTGATATTTGATTTAGAATTTATGGTTTTGTGGAATTAAAATTAATTAAATATTTGCGGGTTGAATATTTAATTAATTATTGGATTTGGATTTTAGTGTTATTGAATTTGAATTTAATTAAATATTTTTGGGTGTTTATTTAATTAAATTGAAGAGTGGAATTTTGTTAGAAATTTGATAATTATATGTATATGTGGATATATATATATAAATTTGTTGTGGAAAAATGAAAAGATAATTATATTTGTTAAAATATAATTATTAAGGAAAAAATATTTATATTTTGGAAAAAGAGAAAAGTTTGATGTGATTGGAGAATTATTTATTGAAGAAAGAAAATGATTGAGAGGAGGAAAGAGAAGGATTAAGAAGGAATACACTTATTTCTTTTCCCTCCTTAATTCTTGCCCCAAACGTGGAAAGGATTAGTCCTTTCCTTTCCCTCCCCCAAACAGCCCCCAAGAAATTGAAAGAAACCTAGGCTATGAGAGTAGGTTATGAGATGATAGAGAATAATGTTTAGAGAAAAGAAGGGAAAAGCGGGCATCCACTATCTACCAATCTTTCCCAAAAAGAAAAAGTATTGAGAACATCTTCAATGGGACATTTGACGACTTTAGAAAAATAAGTTTGAGCTGAAGAGTTGACTATCTACATATTGAACCAAAATCTAAAGGTCAAGGCCCACTTAAGAGTTTAATGGGATAATTGTGAGTAAATATGAGGCTCTTAATATGTGGGGCTAGAGGTACTTGCTGTAACCCTTGAAAAGCTTTTTCTTTGGGTTTTTTTTTGAAACGGAGACAAGCTTTTTTATTAATAATAAACTCAAAGTACAAGAGAGTTATACTCGAAGCCTAGAGATGGGAGAGAGAGGGGATTAGTAGGTGCACCTTAACATCTCAACTAGGTTTACACCCCCTTAGCACTCTCATAATATCCAAAATAAACGAACGATGCTAAGGTCATGCGAAGACCAAAAATAACAATATAAACCACCTAGCGGTAGATAGATGCAAAGCTGAAAAGTAATAAAACAAATGTAGAAGTACAAAATAAATCCCAGCAACACTACAAAATCACAAAGCCGGTTCTAGCAATCTGGAAAAATAACAGCCCTGATTCTCTTCAGATGAAGGCAGTCCAGTTGATGCAGATGTCCTGTATTGAATAATCTTGGAATTCTGCATTTGAAGAGCACCAAGCTGCTGCATTTCTTTGGGTTACACTTCCTTTTGTAAATATGTCAAATTTTCAGGTGGAGATGGTTTAGAAACTCCTTTTTGGGTTCTGATGGGTGGGGGATGCCCCCAATCACATTCTTTTCCTTGATTTATTCCCTATCTTCTTTGTGTGTCTGCTCATGGATAGGGAAACCTTTGATATTTTTGTCATTGATCTCTTTATTACTGGGTTTTCGCCTTTGTCTTGCCTTCAAGGATGTTTGTTTGTAGAGCCCTATCCCTTTCGGTAGCATCTCTTTTAGTTTCCCTCTTGTGTGGCCCCCTCAACCCTTTTATTTTCTTAGATCTGGAAAGTGAGAGCCCCAAAAGGTTGTATTTTGATCTTGATAAGTTGTGCACAGGAAGATGGAGAAGGTTTCCTCCATGATAACGTTCACAATGGTGCATTCTGTGTAAAATGCCTCGAAGAACTTGGGCAGGTGCTTTAGCCATGCAACTTTGCCTCTTCAATTGGAGATGCTTTTGTGGAGTCCTACAATATTTTTGGCCAGTAACAGGCTAACAGCTTATGTTAATTGTTGGTAAAGGTGTTGTTCCACATCGCATTTAGAAATAGGGGTTGAAACTTATGAGGATTTGCTTTTTTAGTGATTTTATGGAACATCTAGTTTGAAAGGAAGGAGAGGATATTTTCATATATTGTGAGGAGATAGGTCTTGGGACGTGGTAGTAGACATGATCCGTAATTAGATTTAATACTTTCCACTGGGTATGAATATGTAAAGAGTTTTGTAATTATTATTTGTTTCTCATTCTAAACTGTTGGTGCACTCTCTAGTAGGCGGACTTTGTCACTGTTTTTGTTTGGCTGTTTTGGCTGTGGGCTTATTTTTTATTTTATTTTATTTTTTAAAGAAATATAAACATGACAATCATACACCCTTTCAGATTTCAAAAGAAGAAGAAAGAGTCTTGCCTTCATATATTTTGTTTTCTCATCTATATTAAGCTGATGCCAATATATGCTAACTGCGCATACAAAAGGGTTACATAGTACTTTTTTCTTTTTATGATCTTCATCAGGAAAAAGAGTTCTTTCTGATGCTTGGGCTCTAGATACTGCCCAAAAACCGTATGCTTGGCAGAGGTTGAATCCGGAAGGTGATAGGCCATCTGCTCGAATGTGAGTGTGTTACTAGTCTCATCAATAAATAACTTTTTTAGTGTTCTTTGTTTCTATAGAATATGTTTAGTTATAGAGTTATATGTTTCTTTGTAGGTATGCAACGGCTAGTGCGCGGTCAGATGGCATGTTTTTGCTTTGTGGGGGAAGAGACTCTACAGGCGCAGTATGACAAACCCTTTTCTTGTCAATATAATCTAACATGCATATTCATTCTAAAAAATAACTAGTTTGTTTATGTTGATCGTCTTCTTGCATAAGCATATAGTTTTTTTTTTATTAGAAAAACTTTCATTGAGAATAAATGACGGAATACATAGGCATACAAAAAACCAAGCCCACAAAAAACAGGAAACCCCCTCTACGAGCAGGAAGTCCAACTATACAAAATCACCTCTAACGGATAAATACAAAGTCTTCGAAATCCGAAGCCCTATGAGAAACATGAAAAAGAACAATAGATCAGATTTCACTACTCTCCCTCTCACTCCCCTCCCCCCTCCCTCCTCCCTAAACACCCTCCTATCCTCTCATCCCATAACACCCATAAGGTGGCACAAACATTAGGGCGCCAAAGAAAATGACCTCTCTCCCCAAATGGTGGATCTCTCCCCAACTGAGCTTGAGAGACAAAAACATTTCAAGCCTCTAGAAACAGATCTCATTACCTTGTTTCAATATGAGGAAGAACCAAAATCTGCAAATTTGCCTTCTGCAACTCGCTCTTGTCCCCAGTCTTGCGAAATACTAGATCACCTAAAGTCAATAGTTGTTGATTGTGGACTTCTTCTAATTTGATTCCTCAACTGCTAAATGTACTCCTCCCAAATGTTGGACCAACTTGTCTTTCTTGGACTCTTCATTTGGGTAGCAAGGAAAACCTTTATGCTAATGCTGATGGTTTTGAAAGACTTCTACGAGCTTCCTCTAGATTTTGGATTATTTTGGCAAGACAGCTATGAGGCAGCCAGTTGCATCTTCTTGCAAGTTTTTAAATTTGAATGGGTTCCTTGTGAGAGAGATTTTGCGTTGTGTTATGTATTTAGCTTTCTACTGCTGTGGTTCTATTTAGCTTGACTATTTTCTGTTGGAATTCATTTTTTAGATTGTCATCCCCTTTGTTGCCTAAGTAGCTTTTGTTGTAGTCATTGACTGAATTCTTCTCCATTTCTCTTGCTTTTAGTATAATACTCTTGTACTCTGAGCTTAAGTCTCACTTACTAATAATAATTAAAGAGGATTGTCTCTGTTTCGAAAAAAAGAAGGGAGGAATTCCTCGATCATCTCTAACATCTCTAACATCTCTATGACGAACATACGAGATGCCGAACGTCTAGAAAAAAAATCCCAATCAAGATCACCAACTCACAAAGCCAAATAATATGGTCCATGCTTTCCTATGCCTTTTGATAAAGAATACAACTGAAGGGCCCAATTAATGACGACATCTTCCTTGAAAGCCCATCCTACTTACTAATACGACCATGAAGAACCTGCCAAGTAAAAAACCTCACCTTTCTAGAGACTTCAATCCTCCACACCGAAGAGAAGACTCACTCACATCGAAAAGAACATCAACTCACTTGGGCATACAATATTTTGATGCCATGCCGTATATTATGTGTATAATAGATGACTCTCTTGTTTCTTTTTCTTAATCGAGTGTTATGTGTACTCCGTTTCTTATCTCAATTTTACTTTTAAACTTAAAGATATTTACAGAAAACCTATGATTTTATCAAAGGATATTGTTCTTTTTCTTCCGTTGGTGTACTCGAGATAGTGAGACTTATTTGTATAAAAGAGGGAAGTTAGAAAGTTAGTTGGAAGGGTAATTTGAACCTTGCACTCATATTTCTCTGTAAATGCTGGAGTAAGCTCCTCCACACCTTTGATCTCAGCTGGGTTCTTGATAAAGAGTGCAAGCATAATGTTAGACAGCTGCTTAATGGTCCGGTTATGGGAAAAAATGCTTCCTTGTTTTGGTGCAATTCTGTCAAGGCAATTTTGGTGGAACTGTGGTTTGAGAGAAATCAATGGGTTTTTCACAATAATGTCTCCTCATGGTGCTCTCTAAGTAAATAGTTTAAAGATTTCTCAATCCAAGATATCTTCCTAAATTGGCGGGTCTTCATCTTTCCTCCCTGATTGATGCTTCAGCTTTTGATCCTCTGATCCTTCTTTCTTTTGCAGCTTTTGTTTTTGACTTTTTTTTTATAAAATTTCTAGCCTTGTTTCTATGCTTCTTATTGAGATGTATTAGCTATGAGCCCTATCTTAACTTTAACTAGTTTTTTTGGTCCTTTATCATGTATGGATATGATGAGAGTGCTAAGGTGTCAACCTAGTTGAGATGCTTGGGTGTACCTCCTGTCCTTGGTTTTGTTTGCTCAATGTATAATCCTCTTGTACTATGAGCTTTTGTCTCGTTGATTATTTATTAATAAATGAGGCTGTTTCCTTTTCAAGAAAGAAAAAAAGATACAATATTTCTAAACACAACATTTCTCTCCTCATTTGAGAGAATAATCTTTGATAAAAAGTTAGACTTTTGATTTACACCAAATTTGGTATTAGAGCAACTCTAAGATTCGGGACCATGCCAGAAGAAGAGCTAATTAACCTTGAGGAGGAAAACCATGTGGAAGAACAAGAGGTGGAAGAAAACCCCACCATTTCTCCAAGAACATCAACTCGATGCTTGCTGTTCGATGAATCTTTGATGGAAGGAATTTACATGACACCTACCAACCTCCAAGAAAGCATTGATGTGCTCACAAGAAGAATGTAAGTGGTGGCGGCAGCTCCTCAAGACCAAGAGAATGGCCCACTGTTGGAGCAATATTGGGCTCGAAGAGGGAGGAGAGGCGGCGGTGCAATGAGAAATGGAGAATTTCAGTAAGAAGTACTTCAAGAAAGTTTTCCAGGAATTCAGGACAAGTCCAAGAAAATCCAAGAAGGTAACCAAATGCAAAATGGAAATTGATTTGCCGGTGTTTAGTGGAACGAGAGATATTGAAGCGTTTCTTGATTGGATTCAGAATGTGGAGAGTTTCTTCGGTTACATGAATACTCCGAATGATGAGAAGGTAAAGTTGGTAGCTCTCAAGTTGAAAGGGGGAGCCTTGACATGGTGGGACCAATTAGAGTAAACCGTGAAAGACAAGGGAAGAGGTCCATTCCTTCTTGGAACAAGATGAAGAAATTGATGAAGAAGAAATTTTTCCTCCCAATTATGAACAAACGTTGTACAACCAATATCAAAATTGTCGACAAGGGACAATAAAGATAGCGGATTATGTTGAAGAATTTCACTGATTAGGAGCAAGAACCAACTTGATGGACAATGAGCATCATCTAATTGATTCACCGGCGGGCTTTGAATGGACATTAAAGAAAAGGTAAAACTTATCATTCTTTGGCTGATGCTATTGCTTTTGCTGAGATAGTGGAGGAGTTGAATGAGATTCGTTCCAAGAATGCTTAAAAAAAAAAGCAACATGGAAAGCATCCACAAGTAGAAGAACCAACTTTACTAAGGAGACTTCCCATCAAACAACCACAAATAAAGGCAAAGAAGTAGAGAAAGACAATCAAGAAGCTGTGGTAGAGAAGAAAACAGAAGCAAATGGCAAGAAGAAAGACCAAAATCCTTATGTTTGACCCTTCGAAGGTGTTTGCTATAGGTGTGGCGAAACCGGCACCCTTCCAGTGTTTGTCTTGAACGCAAAAGAGTGGCATTTGTTGATGAAGAAGATGAAGATTCATTCGAGTATATTGAAGAAATTGAAGCAGATGCGGAGATGATTGAATAGGATGATGGAGATCGATTTTCTTGTGTTCTTCAAAGAGTCTTGATCACACCAAAGGGAGAATCTCGCCCTCAATGACATTGTCTTTTCAAGACAGATGCACAATCAACAACAAAATTTGTAATGTCATCAAAGATAACGGAAGTACTAAGAACTTCATTGCCAAGAAGTTGGTGGCAGCCTTGAATTTAAAAACTGAACCTTATTCAAGTGCTTACAAGATTGGGTGGGTAAAGAAAGGAGGAGAAGTTCAAGTTATTGAGATATGCACCCTTTAATTGACAATTGGAAGTAGCTATAAAGATCTAATAGTTTGTGACATTCTGAAGATGGATGTGTGTCACATTCTATTGGGGAGACCGTGGCAATATGATACTCGAGCCTTGCATAAGAGGAGAGAGAATACTTATGAATTTCAATGGATGGACTAGAAGATAATGTTGTTACCTTTGACCAAGAAGGATGATGAAGGTGTCAATTCAACAAAGAAGAGGAGCAATCATTTGTTTACCACACTCAGTGGAAAGAAGTTGATAAAGGAGAGAGAAGGCGATGTATTAGGACTTGTTGCTGAAAAGTCCATTGAAGATGAGGTGTTTGATGTTGCTCAGTTTGATGGTATACTAACAAAGGTATGCCCTCTCCTCTCTCTTCCTTTCTCCCTCCTGCCTTCTTTCTTCCTTCGTCCAGTAGCTCTGACTTTCGTTTCTTCATGCTTTCTCCGTTCAGCCTGCCTTCTTTTGCTTCAGAAAATTGCTTCAACCTCCTTTTCTTCTCTCTTTCTCCATTCAGCCTGTTGCTGACTCACATTCTGGTTTTAGATCATGGAAGTTGAAAGTTACAAGGTTGTGAACTCCTTCTATTGTATCTGGTTCGACAAAGCTTTTTCTCTTATTGAAGACGTTGAAGCGCGGAAGATTCTTTCTTTATCAGACTCTCAATTAAGATTGTTCTTGTAGGAGATTTCAAAATTCTTGTGTGGCTTGGAGCTATTGTGGGGCAGTGGATTCATCTATAAAGGAAGAGAATTTTGAAGAAAATATGTGTGGGTTGTGAGCTATTTTGCCGCTGAGGAATAACTAAAATCAAGAGTATTGATGGTTAAGTTGGACCTTGAAAGAGCCTTTGATAGGGTCGATTGGGACTTTTTAGAAAAAGTAATGGTGCAGAAAATTTTTGATGGCAGATGGATAAAATGGATAATGGGTTGCGTGCGCCCAAATATTCAATCTTTATAAATGGCGACCACGAGTCAGAATTCAAACATGGCCTTTGACAAGGAGAGTTAGGAAAAGGCCCTGTTTTTGCCTGGTTTAGATTTGTCTATTAGTCTTTTGTTCGTGAAAGGATGCTGATGTAAAGGTCTTGTGTTTTCGACCACTTTTATTAGCTCTATGTCATTTCATTATCTTTGTTTTTGGATATGATAAGGATGCTAAGGGGGTGCCAACCTAGTTAAATGAGTATTGATGTTTTCTTCTTCCGTTTTTTCGAGTGACAGTAAGTAAAATACAGTGTATTTTTTCTATTTGGGTTGAGGGTTTCTCTTATTTTATTCCAAGTTATTGAGCTGTGGTACTGGATTCAAATAGCTTTTGTTGGACTATTTGGGGAAAGAGATGTAATCGTGAGTTTGAGGGTTTCTTTTCGGTCTCCATCAGAGTAGAATCTGCAATTGTAAAAGACTGGATCTAGTCCCGAGTTTGGGCTAACCGATTAATTTTCGGCTCCATTCTCATTTTTCCCTTTGCTTTATTATTTACAATTTCATGATCAATTGCTTGTTTCGCTCTAACCTGTAGAATTGAGAGATTAAGATATTATTTAGTTTGTTTTGCATATATTTATATCTTGCGTAAAATTCCCAACTAGATCCCCACCTAAAGAAATCTCCCAGCCCCTTCAAAAGTAACACAGCTGCTTGGTGCAATCTGAATAAGGAGTTTAGGGACTACTCTATTCAAGATTTGTGTTTGAATTGGTCGGCATTTATCTCTCAAGTCTGTAAGAAGTTGTGCGTTTAGATCAGTTTGCGATGAGTTCTTTCACTTCTTTGGTCAGCTTTTGCTTCTTGTATTCTGGCAGTAGTATTATTCTCGTAGTTTTTGTTTGTTTTCTTTTGCCTTCTATTGATGTACTCTTTTATTATTAGCAGTATTTTATGGAAATGATGAAGATACTAAGGGGGTGCCAACCTAGTTGAGATGACTGGATGTGTCCCCTAATCCCTAGGTCTCTTTGTCTGTACTCATAGTATATATCTCTTGTACTTTGAGATTTCATTAAGAAAGAGGCTTTCTTCTTTTCTTCTTCTTCAAAAAAGAAAATCTCTAGAGGATGAATTTTCACGAGGATTACTACAGCATTCTTAGAGCCATCCAAGAATGTCACAGCTTACTATTCTCTAGCTCCCATACAACCTATCAAAACAATTATGCACTTTGAAGACCACGGACTAGCAAAAATATTGGAATTTTATAAAGAGTTGGTGACAAGTTGATCCTTTCCTCTACTGTATTCACCACCAGGGGGTTATGGGAATACTTCAACAACCAAATTGTTCCATCACATGGGGGATGGATTAGGGTACACGATTTACACGAAACTAGCCTTCGAGTCTGAGCAAAGAATTCGGGTTTCCCCTGGGAAAACCATTCTCCCTTCGTCCTCAACTGCTGAAAGTTGCATATGAATTGATTCTTTTTTTAATGAGGATGACCATGTCAGAGTTATCATCTGAATCCATGCTCAACCAGCCAAATCTCTGATGAAATACCCAATCCTCGATGTTACACATTAAAAGAATACCACAATAAAGAATCGGCTACAATCATACCATGGAGAAGCACAATCGTCTCAAAGCATCTCAAAAGATCCCATCCAGCAGACCTATAGGTCAATCTCGTGTAGGACGAAGATATGGGAGATGGGGCAGAAAGCTAGGGTGGGGAGTGGGAGAGAGGATCAACAAATTAAGAAAGGGGAACTTTGGGATATGAGGGTGGATGGATGACAAGTGGAAGGAGAGGAAGCCGACAGTTTATGGTATGTTTGATATTGATAAAATAAAGGAGAGTGTCCTTAAGAAGGATTTGGAACAACATGCTGCTGCCCTTGCCTTTTGTGCTCAGTCTTTGCTTTGATTTCTATAACTGAGAAATATTTCCTTATTTAGTTTTTCCCCCTAGAAAAAATAATATTTCTTCATTGAGACTTTTTCGCACTATTATGTTGTGTGTTGTTCTTTACAGCCATTGGCAGACGCATATGGGTTGTTGATGCATAGAAATGGTCAGTGGGAGTGGACCCTTGCACCTGGGGTGTCTCCTTCACCTAGATATCAACATGCTGCAGTAAGTGCCTGATTAATTTTGGAAACTTTGGGGGGGGGGGGGGGGGGGTAGCTTTCATTTTTGGTGCTTGAACCATGTGGCCATCTGATCTTTAAATTTTGCCTTTCATATTATATAGGTTTTTGTTGGTGCACGACTGCATGTTACGGGAGGTACTCTGAGGGGTGGACGTGCAATAGAAGGTGAAGCATCTATTGCAGGTAATTCTTTTGTTATAGAATGATAATCATTATTTTCATATTTTGTATTATTACATCTGTTTATGAAGTAGTATTTATTTTATTGGAATTTGATAGTATTGGACACTGCTGCTGGAGTCTGGCTGGATAGAAATGGGCTGGTAACTTCAACACGAGGAAACAAGGGTCACGCTGATTATGATTCCTCTTTGGAACTTATGCGTCGTTGTCGGCATGCAGCTGCGTCTGTTGGTGTCCGAATTTACATTTATGGGGGTCTTAGAGGGGGTAAGAAAACGATGCTTTTCTACTTTCATGCTGTAACCTTGTATTGCCGTATCATTGAGTTTCATATTTGCATATGAGAAAGCAGGAATTTTGACTTGGTGGTCATACACATAGCACTATTGCACCCTTTAAGTTCTAATTTTCTGCCCAGAATCCTGTGTTTCAGATTATAGGTATTTGCAACACTACTACTTTGAGCTGGATGTTATGTTCGACATGTACTTGAAGTCATTAATTAATTTTTTGGGAAAATGTCAATTACAGTCTTAAACTATGGGGTTTTTTTTATCAATTTAAACCCTAAATTAATAATTGTATCAATTTAAACCTTGACATTCATAAATGTATCATTTTACAATCTCGATTAAGTTTTGGTTGGATAAACATTGTTTAAGACTTCTATACTTCTATTAATTAAATTCTTATACTTCCAACGTATGAATTTAGACTCTCAATTAAAATTTTCTTTGAAAATTATTCACGTATCAATTCTAATCAACCATTTTTTTAATCCGACAACTGAAGAAGTTAACACTTGTAAGAATTGAATGGAAACGGTTTTCAAATGTAATCTTAATTAAGGGTCTGGATTGATTTACTTATAGGAATATAGAAGTGTATTGATACACTTATGAAGTTCAGAGTTTTAATCTATCCAGTTATTAATTTATGGTTTAAATTGATTCAATCCTCAAAGAGGGTTCAGAGTGTCAATTGAAAATTTTCCTTTAATTTTTTATTCCGTGTTTTGACATTGTCATAAAAAACATTGTTTTGCAGATGTGCTGCTAGATGATTTCTTGGTTGCAGAAAATTCATCTTTTCAGTCCGAAATCAGTTCCCCTGTGATAACATCTGAGAGAGCACCTGTTATAACAAGTTCAAAAGTCGTCAATCAAACTAATATAACTCCGTCTACAATATTGCCATCTTCAGATGGTGGACTGGAGAATACTTCAGCCGGTGGCACGAGGTATTATTCTGAATATCATTTCTTGCAGTTGCCCTTAGGGTGTTACGTGTTCATAATGATCATGTTAGTTCCAGCTTGGAGAAGATATTTCATGAAAACTGGAATTGTATCTTTTCAGCATGGATAAGAGTTCCATGGAGAAATTGAGGGAAGCTTCTGCTGCTGAAGCTGAGGCTGCTAGTGCTGTCTGGCATGCGGTTCAGGCTGCTTCTGTTGAAGATACATCTGTTTCAGATGACAACTCACGAGCTGCTGAAACAACTTCAGATGGTAGTGACTATGAAGCTGATGTTCGGTTGCATCCAAGAGCTGTGTGTTCCCTTTTGAACCGGTAGCATTGTATGACTTTCTCTTTTACATTCTTGTGTGAAGTTGTTTATTTTCTTGCTCCAGGTTGTAGTAGCTAAAGAAGCTATTGGTAACCTTGGTGGGATGGTGAGGCAATTGTCTTTGGATCAATTTGAAAACGAGAGTAGAAGAATGATTCCTTCAAATGACTTGTCATATCCAACTAAGAAGTTCACCCGGCAGAAATCTCCTCAGGGCTTGCATAAGAAGGTATCTCAATGTAGCATATGATAATCCAATTTGTTACTTTCACAATTCACACACAGAGGATAGTATTGAGAGGAGCAGATGAATTAAATGCCATAAAGTCATCTATCGTGCAATCATCATCCACAAAACTGCCAGCATTGCTTAATCCCCCATCTGTTCCTTGAAAAACAATGATGATTTTCCACTTTCCAGTGTTGTGTCTCCATCAAATTTGGTTGTTCTGCCAATTAATTTTTCCTTCCCGCCACGGTTGATTTGGAGAGAGTACCAAGGTGCAAGAACAACGGCATATTGGTTTTTATTGAAAGATAATCATATGAACGGAACTGATTAATGTATTCTTGCAGAATTGCTTTTAAACGTGTCAATTCCATTTTTATTAGCAACATTAGATTTAAGTAGACGTGAACTCTTATTAGGCTATGATTTAGTTTTTCCAATGTTTGAAAGTTAGCTGACAGATGTTGGAAACATTCTTTACTCTTTACCGTTTAGACATTACATACGACTATGAAAATCCATCAAATATAATTCCTAATATTTACCATTCCCAATCCCTACAATAAAAACTAGGCTATGAAAACGAGATTTCAACGCACTTTTTCTACAAGCACTTGCCAAACCTGAAACTGTTCCACTTCTAAATCAAGAAACTCAATGGTCATTAGAATATTATAGAATTTAAGCAACGAGCAAACTCAGAAGGGAGAACATTTTATGAATTATTGTCCTGTAAAGAGTTTGCAAACAAGCATATGCACGGAAAAAAGAGATTGGATAGGGTATTCTCAATTGATAAAGTTTGATAAGAATAGAAGGATACATATTTTGCTTTGCAAGCACATTTGTGTTCCCTAAATGATCCATTGTTTTAACCAAACCATTTCATAAGTTTTTGCTCTTGTTTTCGAATCTAGTGAGGTTATGTTTATTTGACTCTTTTGCAGGTCATTTCAATTTTACTTAGACC
The DNA here is from genome assembly GCA_025688845.1 of Cucumis hystrix. NCBI lineage: Eukaryota > Viridiplantae > Streptophyta > Magnoliopsida > Cucurbitales > Cucurbitaceae > Cucumis > Cucumis hystrix. The sequence continues at coordinate 4,923,987 of CM046887.1, forward strand.
TCGGAATTGGAAAGCCCCTGCCAATCGAAGGTTTTTCCTAGATTCCTATGAAGTGGGTGAACTTTGTTATGCTGCTGAACAGATCTTTATGCATGAACAAACAGTTCTACAGCTTAAAGCTCCGGTTAAAGTATTTGGCGATCTTCATGGTCAGTTTGGTGATTTGATGAGGCTTTTTGATGAGTACGGATTTCCCTCCACAGCTGGAGACATAACGTGAGTATAGTCATTTGAGATTGTATTACAACTCCCTTCCTTACATTGCATCTACGTAAAACTTTTCAAAATTTTTTCTGGAGTATGCTATGAGCTTTACACACGTCTTTCAGTTATAAAACTTGTTGTCTAGGTTGAGTTTTCTTCATTATCTTAATTTTGTTTCTGACGTCTTGTTAATTTTCCAATATATATATTAAGAATTTGTTATTCCCTTTATGCAGCGTTTTGACTCTATAGTTGTATATCGATGTACGTGTTAAAATATGCAGAATCTAATTCAACATTGAGGTTGAGAATCGAGATAATAAATTAAGAGAAATTGAACTTTCACTATGAAAAACAATGAAACAAGGCTAGGTCATACAGATATAAAGGCCACAACTATATAAAAAAAAAGTGCCTGCCTAAAAAAGGGCTCCAGTCAAGTAAAACAAGATAAAAGATTGTGTACACCAAATGTAAAATGAACTTCAACTGCTAACCTCCTCAAACAACTAACCTCAGTTCTTTATGTAGGAAGGTAGATGGGAAAAAGGTTACAAACTAACTAATTGATGTTGTAGGACTATTGTAAATGATGATATCTTGATCAAATCCTTAGTTTGATTAGGATTGATTTTTTTCTAAAAGGAAACGAGCTCTTCATTAAGAAAATGCTTAGTTTGATTAGGACTGAAATTAGTTTCCTTGATTAATTAAGAATAGGATTAGTTGTCGCTCCAATTTGATTAAGAATAAGATTAGTTTGTTTTTCAATTTTCTGTTTGACCTCTTTTATTGATGACTTTTGATTCATAATTTCTTTTCTTTTTTTCTTGTTTTTGTTGGGAGAAGAAACATAATTTACATTGTCAAAATAAGAATACAAAGAGGGGGAGATGAGATTTCCCCACACATCAACAAGTTACAAAAAGAAGCCCAACTAGTGTAAATATGAGTTAGGTGTTAGGTGTTATGATATATATATATATTTATATATATATCATATGTCCTTTATTGTAATTGTACATAGTCTCTAGGGTTTAGTTTATTCTCTATATAAATATGTAACATTCCTTTGACTAAACATAATAAGAAATATACTTCTCTGAATTCGAGCTTACATGGTATCAGAGCCAATTAGGGTTTCGAATGGCCATTAGCTTCCTCCTCCATTAGGTTTGAGTTTAGGTTACCTTCCGCTGACCTTTTGTCGACACCACCCATACCATAAGAAGCCCCACCTCCAGATGCCCAAGTCTGTCTTCGCCGATCGTCGGAAAACACCGCGCGTGGCCTTCACGCGCCGCCAGAATTTCCTTAGTCGTTACCCACGCGCCGGCGCGTGAGAGCGCGTGAGACGTCCGATTTGTCCTCCGTCTTCTGGGCTTGTCTCGAACCATTGTTTCCGCTCAGTCTGTACCATTGGGTCTATCAAATAGCATTCGGGTTCGACGAAAACCGAAGGTTACACTATTAGTTTTGGGTCCTTTTCCAATTTTACAGCTGTTTGGATTGATTCTCTCTTTGTTTGTGTGGACTACAATCATTGTGACTTCAATATGGCCGACATAAAAAATTTGGTAGTCTCCAACGTTATTCCCTTAGCCTCTAAGATCACAGAACATAAGTTAAATGGATCTAATTATTACGATTGGCGTCGGACAATTTTATTTTATTTGAGAAGTACTGATATGGATGATCATATGACCGAAGATCCCCCAGAAGATGCAAAGCAAAAGAAGGATTGGCTTCGTGATGATGCCCGTTTATATCTTCAGATCAAAAACTCAATTGAGAGTGAGATAATTGGATTGGTTGATCACTGTGAGTCGGTTAAAGAACTTCTGGAATTTTTAGAATTTCTATATTCAGGTAAAGAGCAACTGCATAGAATGTTTGAAGTTTGTATGCAATTTTTTCGTGCGGAACAGAAAGCTGAGTCTGTCACCAGCTACTTTATGCGGCTTAAGAAGATCACCGCCGAGCTTGGCTTGTTGTTACCTTTTAGTCCTGATGTTAAAGTTCAACAAGCTCAACGAGAGAAGATGGCTGTTATGATTTTTTTGAATGGACTTTTACCTGAATTTGGAATGGCAAAGACACAGATTCTCTCTGACTCTAAGATTCCATCATTAGATGATGCCTTCACTCGCGTCCTTCGCATTGAAAGCTCTCCGACGGGTGTGTCTATTCCTCAACCCAATAGTGCTCTCTTTAGCAAGAACAATAATCCTCGGGCAACTCAGAGGAATAGTATTGATCATCGAAAACCAGATTCTGTAGAGATTGTTTGTAACTACTGTCGTAAGCCAGGCCATATGAAACGTGATTGTCGGAAATTGTTATATAAGAATAGTCAACGATCTCAACATGCTCAGATAGCCTCCACATGTGATATACCAGAGGCTTCTGTTACTATTTCCGCAGATGAGTTTGCTAAGTTTCAGAATTACCGAGATTCATTACAAGCGTCATCTTCCTCTACTCCGGTTGCATCCACTGTTGCCCCAGGTAATACAAAATGTCTTCTTACATCATCTACCAAATGGGTCATAGACTCTGGTGCCACAGCTCATATGACAGGTAATCCTCACCTATTTTCTAGACCGTTGTCCCCTGCCCCTTTTCCATCTGTTACATTGGCCGATGGCTCCACATCTTCTGTTCTTGGCTCTGGCACTATTCACCTTACCCCATCATTTTCTCTCTCTTCTGTGTTACATTTGCCTAACTTATCCTTTAATTTAATTTCTACTAGTCAACTTACTCATGACCTCAATTGTGTTGTCATGTTCTTTTCTGGTTATTGCTTGTTTCAGGATCGTGTGACGAAGAAGATTATTGGTAGAGGATATGAGTCGGGAGGCCTTTATCTCTTTGATCATCAAGTATCGCAAGCTGTGGCGTGTCCTGTCGTTCCCTCTCCTTTTGAAGTCCATTGTCGTTTAGGTCATCCATCTTTGTTCGTGTTGAAGAAACTTTATCCAGAATTTAGGTCTTTGTCCTCTTTAAATTGTGATTCGTGTCAATTTGCTAAATTTCATCGTCTTAGTTCGAGTCCTCGAGTTGATAAACGAGCAATTGCTCCATTTGAGTTAGTTCATTCTGATATTTGGGGTCCGTGTCCAGTTGTATCTCAAACAGGATTTCGTTATTTTGTTACTTTTGTTGACGATCATTCTCGTCTAACTTGGTTATATTTAATGAAAAATCGTTCTGAGTTATTATCTCACTTCTGTGCCTTTCATACTGAGATAAAAAACCAGTTTAATGTTTCTATCAAAACTTTCCGTACTGATAATGCGGGTGAATACTTTTCTCATTCTCTTGGCTCTTACTTGTGTGAACATGGCATTATTCATCAGTCTTCCTGTGCTGACACTCCATCTCAAAATGGTGTTGCAGAACGAAAAAATAGGCATTTACTTGAAACTGCCCGTGCTTTATCGTTTCAAATGCATGTTCCAAAAACCTTTTGGGCGGATGCTGTCTCTACAGCTTGTTTTTTGATTAATAGAATGCCTTCCTCTGTTCTTAATGGTGAGATTCCCTACCGTGTTCTTTTTCCTACCAAGAATTTGTTTCCTATTGCTCCTAAGATATTTGGTTGTGTCTGTTTTGTTCGCGACGTTCGTCCTCATCATACTAAGTTAGATCCCAAATCCTTGAAGTGTATCTTCTTGGGTTATTCACGTGTTCAAAAGGGTTATCATTGTTATTGTCCTACCCTTAAAAGGTATCTGGTTTCGCCTGATGTTGCATTTTTTGAGGATACACCCTTTACTTCATCACCATCGAGTTCGTGTCAGGGGGAGGATGACAATTTTTTTATATATGAGGTTACCTCTCCCACACCATCCTTGTCTATTGATGTGCCTCCTTCCCGCCCGTTGATTTCTCAAGTCTACTCACGACGACCTCCACCACAACCTTCATACTCATGTCCTCCATCAATGCTTCCTTCATCATGTGATCCGGGGCCAAGTGATGATCTTCCCATTGCTCTTCGCAAAGGTAAACGTAAGTGTACGTACCCCGTTTCTTCCTTTATTTCCTATCACCAGTTATCTCCCTCCACATATGCTTTTATTACGTCTCTTGAGTCCACATCTATTCCTAACTCTGTTCATGAAGCTTTATCTCATCCTGGCTGGCAAAATGTAATGATTGAGGAGATGACTGCTTTAGATGATAATGGTACTTGGGATTTGGTATCTCGTCCTGCAGGAAAGAAGGCCATTGGTTGTAAATGGGTGTTTGCTGTCAAGATGAATCCTGATGGAACAGTGGCTCGATTGAAAGCTCGCCTTGTTGCCAAAGGTTATGCTCAAATCTATGGAACTGATTATTCAGATACATTCTCTCCAGTTGCCAAATTAACTTCCATTCGTCTATTTCTTTCCATGGCTGCTACCCATAAATGGCCTTTGCATCAACTTGACATTAAGAATGCTTTTCTTCACGGTGATCTTCAAGAGGAAGTTTATATGGAACAACCACCTGGGTTTGTTGCTCAGGGGGAGAGTGATAAAGTATGTCGCCTTCGAAAATCTCTGTATGGTTTAAAACAGAGTCCTCGTGCGTGGTTTGGTAAGTTTAGTCAAGCTCTTGTATGCTTTGGTATGAAGAAGAGTACATCTGATCATTCGGTTTTCTATCGCCGATCTGATAAGGGTATAGTTCTACTAGTTGTATATGTTGATGATATTGTTATTACTGGAAATGATGCATTGGGTATTTCGTCTCTCAAAACTTTTCTTCAGGGTCAGTTTTATACGAAAGATTTGGGCCAATTGAAATATTTTTTGGGTATTGAAGTGATGAGAAGCAAGAAAGGTATTTATTTGTCTTAACGAAAATATGTACTTGATTTGTTGTCTGAGACAGGAAAATTAGGAGCCAAACCAAGTGGCACTCCGATGACGCCAAATCAGCAACTTGTTAAAGAAGGAGAATTATGTAAAGATCCTGATAGATATAGGAGATTAGTTGGGAAGTTGAACTACTTAACAGTGACTCGACCAGACATTGCTTATTCTGTAAGTGTTGTAAGTCAATTCATGTCTTCCCCTACAGTGGATCATTGGGCTGCAGTAGAGCAGATTTTGTGTTATCTAAAAGCTGCTCCTGGACGTGGGATCTTATACAAAGATCATGGACATACGAGAGTTGAATGTTTTTCTGATGCTGATTGGGCGGGGTCTCGTGAGGATAGGAGATCAACTTCTGGATATTGTGTCTTTGTAGGTGGCAACTTAGTATCATGGAAGAGTAAGAAACAAAATGTTGTTTCTCGTTCGAGTGCTGAGTCAGAATATAGAGCTATGGCACAATCTGTGTGTGAAATAGTATGGATTCACCAACTATTATCTGAGATAGGCTTCAGTATCACCGTGCCAGCTAAATTATGGTGTGATAATCAAGCTGCACTTCATATTGCATCTAATCCAGTATTTCATGAACGAACTAAACATATTGAGGTGGATTGTCACTTCATTCGTGAGAAAATCCAAGATGGGTTGGTGTCCACAGGATATGTGAAGACCGAAGAACAATTGGGAGATATTCTAACTAAAGCTTTAAATGGAGCAAGGATAAACTATCTGTGCAACAAGCTGGGCATGATCGACATATTTGCTCCAGCTTGAGGGGGAGTGTTATGATATATATATATATTTATATATATATCATATGTCCTTTATTGTAATTGTACATAGTCTCTAGGGTTTAGTTTATTCTCTATATAAATATGTAACATTCCTTTGACTAAACATAATAAGAAATATACTTCTCTGAATTCGAGCTTACATTAGGTACTTAAGCACCTTAGATAAACAATGTCCCGACGGTTACTCCAACAACACTTCACTCGGCCATACTTTGTCAGGACTCTCCGTCAGCTCCACTCCGAAACATCGACAACCGGCTTTGATACCATTGTTAGATACTTCAGCACCTTGGAGAATCACACCCCAAAATCAACTATTGGAGTGGGAGAGCCAAGCCAAAAGTACCTCATTGGGCATCCCATTCTAATCAATATGGGACAACGACATCCCAAACTACCTTGGTTCCTAACATTCGGTTACAATTGCAAAGGAATTTGGAGGTAGAAGACAAAGTAGAAGCAAACCGAGTGACAATATCCCAAAAACAATCCGTATTTAGTTCACGGGTGGGAAAGATCCCACAAGTTTCATTCAAACTAAAGCCTCCAGAAAAGTGCAAAATTTTCATTGGACCAAAGGATTTTTGCCTGAGCATGAAACTTGGGGCCCTCAGTAAGCTGATGAAGAGCGTTAATGATGTATACCAAATGAGAGAATTTATTAACGTTTAAAAGTTGGGAATACAAGAAGCCAAGTACTCTATTTATAATTGAAAAACAAACTAATCTTGATCTTAATTAAAATAAGAACCTAATCCTAATCCTAGTAGATTAAGAATTTGACCATAATACTCTATTCATACTACATCATTTTATCCCTCCCAAAAAAACTTGTCCTCAAGTTTTAAAATGAAAATGAAGGTAAAAATAAAAAGGTAAACCACTTGAACAAAAACAACTTTGAAAAACTAATATCAACAACATTCAAATTGCACAAGTCGAGCTAAGATTTGTCTTTTGAAATGCAATAAATTTTTCAGCAAAATCACCATGATTTAATCCAAGAATTATGTTCAAGAGATCCATTGCCATCACAACAAAGTCTCACATTGTCTTCATCTTCTCCTTCTTTGTTCGCTGAGTCTGTCAGTTCAACTATCTCACCCTTGCCAGCGATTTTGCCAGAATACATGCTTTTTTCAATTCACGTTACTTTGCAATCGACTTGAATTAGATTTTCAAGTTTATTCAAATAATTTTACCTGCGAGTACTCTCTTCTTCTACCTCTTCAATGACTTTGATTCTGACATCTCCTACGTTGTGGAGAGATTCGTGGGTTGGGTCACTTTCCTCCATTTTCGACATTGATTTCCTGTCTGATTTGGGTCTCGCAATCTCCAATTTGAAAGTATTTTTTTCAATTTCGTTCCCACAAGTTATTTCTTCTTCAATCAGCTTATCATATTCTTCAACTTGAATCTTGATCTACTTGTCTTTACTGGTGGTTTTCCCTTCTGCGCGAAGAATTTTGATCATATTTTCCTCTTTTTTTTTTTTAAATTTTGTGTGAGGTCCTCAATTTTTGTTCATAGTTTGCTTCCTCGTAATGAATTTCTTGAATTACATCTTTTTTATGTTTTTTCAAATGTTTTGAAATTACTCAATGTTTTGAGTTATCTCTCCCAACAATCGTTGGATTTTCTTGACATCCTTCTTCATTTCTTCAAAAACTTAACGATTGATGTACAAATTGGGTGTTCTTGAATAAGTTTTCTCATCATAATTGTTGTAGGATCGGTTCTTGAATTTCTTGCCTATTTCTCAATCATTCTTGGGTGTTCTCTGTAATAATTTTTGTCCCAAATTGTAGTACTTTTATGAAATTCCATTCTTGCAGTCTTGATAAATCTTTGGTTTCTTTTGAAATTTTAAGGGTTCCCCCTTGTGAGAGTTAGATGTGTGTTGTTCGGCAATGAGCACAACTCACAAACCTCTCTATTGTGATCGGCGTCACAAAGAGTTTCTCGGTTTTCCACCAACCGTAGTTAATGTTGGCCCAAACGGTTGCTCTGATGCCAATTTGATATATACCAAATGAGAGAATTTTATTCTTTTTTGAAAAGGAGACAAACTTCTTTATTAATATAAAAACTGAAAGTACAAGAGAGTTATACAATGAGAATAATAGAGAAGCCTAAAAAGAGAGAACCGGGAGGCGCATCCGGACATCTCAACTAGGTTGACACCCCCTTAGCGCCATCGTCATATTCCAAATGTCAAAATTTCAAGAGAACATATAGAGACCAAATAGCCTGGGAATAAACCGCCGCAGGAGATCAAATGCAAAACCAAAATAAAAAGGAGAGTACAGGGGAGAAAAACACAGTATTGAAAAGACCCCCAACATAAAATCTCCTATATCTAACAAACTGAATTGGAGTTCCTCTAATGAAAGAAAAAACCATAAAGATGCAAAGTCTCGAGCTTCTGAAAAGTGCAAGAAAATCAACCCCCATTAAACTGGTTGATGGATGAAAGCCGCCCAGTTTAAACATATATCCTGGATTGAATACTCCTTGAATTCCATATTTAAAGAACACCAAGCTGCAGCATTCCTCTTTGCCGTGCGTATCAACCCATCCCCTTGCCTTGTCGTTAAATATGTGTGATTGCACTCATACCATATTTCTGCCAGCAATGCTTTTGACATGTTTGCCCAAATTAATCTTGGTCCCTTTGGCAACAACGGACCCCTCAACAGCTGAAAAACATTTGAGCTTAGATCTGTCGAAAGCCCAAAGCACATTAAAAATAGAAAGAAGTAGAAAGAATACTTCTCCAGCAATTAGTGGAATAGGGGCATAAAATAAATAGATGTAACAGATCTCACTGTCCTTCAAATAAAGAAGGCACACCGAGAGTAGCAAGCACTTGTTGAGGATTTTCCTTTGCATGATCAAGGAACAATTTAGCAGATCGAAAGCCATAATCCATATTAATATATTAACTCTCCTTGGACTGCTGGTTTTCCAGAGAGCTTTGTAAGTAGCTTTGTCCAGCAGGGAAGATGGGGAAAGATAGATTGAAAGGGATTTGACTAAGAATCTGCCCGATGGTTCTAATGACCAAACTTTCCCATCTTTCGATTCTGTCACCCTCTTAGAAGTTAGAAGAGAACATGGATTGGAAATCTGGAATTTCATTATCTTTTAGCAGTCTATGAAACACTATAGACTAAGACTTCGTGGCATTGCCCCAATGGGCAGCAACTGAACCATTAGGTAGCAATGCAATTTTGAATTGCTTAGGGAATTGAAGATTTAGGGGGATATCACTTACCCATGAATCTCTCCAGAAGGCCAATCTTTTTCCATTACCAAGCTTAAATGAGGCCAATGCTTCCACCTTCCTCCACATTCTTGAAATGCTGATCCAAGGACTTTACAGAATGTTCCCAGATTTGCCCAACGTATGCCAATCAAAAGCTTCTTTGCCGATACATGAGTTGAATTTTACAATCCAAATTGAAATTAAAGCAAAACAATACAACTCATGGATTTGAATTAGACATATTAAGTATCGACGGTTTTTAAGATTATGAATCGTGCGTTGTTAAATCGGATTAGTAAAATTAAAATAAAAGTTGAAGATTGCAATATAGTGGATGGTTGATGACAACATCATGTGAATGAAGAAAATCATGAAACAAAAAAATTATTGCCGCTGATTTGAAAGAAAAGTGGAAAAAGAAAGTCGTAGGGGAAAATTTTGAAGAGGATAAAGTTGAAGATAAAGAAACTGAAACTGATAATTTCCTAGATATCTGCAATACTGAGAATATTTAATGCAACTTAAATTAAAATATCAAGATATCATTTAAACTATTTGAAAATATCATGTTACTTGTTGGCATGAAAGTGGCGATTATATGATCTTTGCAATTTCCTGAGTTGGTTAAGCTTCAAGGGATACAGTTTTGATGAAGCATTGCTGAGATTTATGTTCTTTGGCATTAAGCATGCAACCCTCTGACGTGTTGGATTCTTTTGATCTTGCATTTTGTTTAAATTTTGAGTACTCACGAATTATTTTGGTGGTGGTCTCATTATAATTAGGATTTTGCATTCAGAAAGTGAGGGTAGTTTCTTATACTAACAATGTCAAGAACTAATTCCAGAGATGTGTGATAAAGCGTTCAACTATGTTGAATTACAAATTCTTTTGCTGTCCAAAAATCTGTTCAATATGACACCTGAAACTAAAAGATCTCTTATATTCGTAGCACTAAATAGTTTACACTTGTCATTTATTTATCTAAAGAAAAAACATGAAACTTCCATATTTTATTATCATTAATTACAATATTTCAGGTATATTGATTACTTGTTTTTGGGAGATTATGTTGACCGAGGACAGCACAGCTTGGAGACTATAACTTTACTTCTCGCTCTCAAGGCAAGATTTTATTTTAATTTTTTTTTTCTGATTTGTTATGTCCTTCTAGTAACCTTCTATTGGCCTGGTTTTAAACTTGCAGATTGAATACCCTGATAATGTTCACTTAATACGTGGAAACCATGAGGCTGCAGATATTAATGCATTATTCGGTTTTCGTCTTGAATGCATAGAGAGAATGGTAGGAATAGATATGTATTTACAGCATTAATATTACTTTTGAAGTTAATTAGAGCCAGTAACGTAGGTGTCTGTAGGGAGAGAGTGATGGAATTTGGGCGTGGACACGGTTCAATCAACTATTCAACTACCTTCCTCTTGCTGCGTCGATTGAAAAGAAAATTATATGCATGCATGGAGGCATAGGGCGATCGATACAGACAGTTGAACAAATAGAGAAGCTCGAAAGACCCATTACAATGGATGCTGGGTCTATTATTTTGATGGATTTGCTCTGGTATATTTAGATTCTTTCAAATTTTTGTTTATTGTTTCATTTGGATTGTTAATTATTGTCTGTTTCCAGGTCTGATCCAACGGAAAATGATAGTGTTGAAGGTCTAAGACCAAATGCTAGGGGGCCCGGTCTTGTCACCTTTGGGGTATGCTAGTTATTAGTTGCTACATGTTTATTGCACAGGTTTGAGTGTGTTCTTCTATATTAACTATATATAAATGGAAGAACAAGAGAGAAGAAATGATGCAAGCCATATTCTCTCTCATATTTGATGAAGAGAATTATAAGATAGTATATTTTATTTAATATTTGACTTTAGTTGTTATTTAGATTAATTAGTATTTTAGAATCAGTTTGTTACTTGTTTGATTTCCTTTAGCTACTTTAAGGTTGTAATTGGAAGTTGGTGAAGTATCATTTGCATATAGAACTTGTATTCTTGGAGAGTCCTCTCTCAACTTTAGGGATGAGTTTCCCTTGTTTAGCTATAGATTTGGCCTAATGCCTTTCCCATTGCATCATTATTCTTCAATCTATGTTTGAACGATAATTCAAGAGAATATGAGCTTGCTTTTTCTCTTTATCTTTTTTAATCTTTTTTCTTTGTGCAGCCTGACCGCGTTACAGAATTCTGCAAGAGAAACAAATTACAGCTCATAATAAGAGCCCACGAATGTGTCATGGACGGATTTGAACGGTTTGCTCAGGGACAATTGATCACTTTATTCTCTGCCACTAACTATTGTGGTAAGTAGAACGTTAATAGTTGTTTTAGTTTAGTTCCTGAATTTAAAAGTTTAAGCTGCAACTTAATTTATTTTTTTTGTATTTAATTTTTTATTGAGTTAATAACTACCTGCTAGTACCACCACTACTCGAATATTGATTATGTGGGACCATGACATGATGTATTATACTCTGTAGTAGGCCAGCTGAATAAAATGAACGCAGAATAAAATTAAGGCAGGTGAGTCACCAATCCTAGGCAGGGCAGGTAGCAAATTTTAGGCTAACTTGATTTTTTGGCCTACTCATCCTTTATCCCGGTAGCCTAATCTTTTGTACAGTTGTATTGCAATTCTTTCTTAAACATACTTGAGTTTGAGCCAGGTTACGTGCATGTCAACTAATTTCATGGACCAATCTGTCCGTTTTTATAACGTCTGGGGTATCAAGAAAACTCGTAGTCCTGAATAAGTGGTCACATAGATTGAACTCGTTACCTCACCTCTTCGCCTTTTATCAAACCTAGACTCTTATTTACTACTAGGCCAACCCAAGTCTTGTATTTACCGCTGTTGTATTACATTGCCCCAAAATATAATTTGTCAGATCATTGAGCAACCAACATATTAATTCAATGTTTGAATAACATTAAGAACAATCGAAGATCTGTTATCAGAATCAAAATGGAAAGAAATTAATAGAGATATGATATGTGCAATCATCGAAGTACATCCTTCTACCATTAATGCTCTCACATAGCAACGTTACTGGACATAATGACTGATATGTAGGAACTGCAAACAATGCTGGAGCCATATTGGTTATTGGGAGGGGATTGGTCGTGGTCCCAAAGTTGATCCATCCTTTGCCACCTCCCCTCCAGTCACCTGAAACATCTCCAGAACGCATGATTGAAGACACTTGGATGCAGGTGCAACTCTTTGACTCTAAATAATAACTGTGATGCTGTGTTCTAGCAAAGCACGAAGTTTTGCCGAGCATCCATCCTTGTTTTGGAACATGAAGTTTTGCTGAGCAGTAATCCTTGTTTTGGTTCTTTCAGGAACTTAACATTCAGAGACCTCCAACTCCAACCCGCGGCCGCCCACAGCCTGATCTAGACCGTAGCTCTCTTGCTTATATATGATTTTACCTGATTGCCTTGCTAATAACGTTCAGATTCATTGTGATTCTCCATTATCCTCAGCGACCAACATCTTCTGCATTTGATGACAACAAAATAATAGCACCAGGACCTTTTAGTTTATGGAAGATACGACGTTGATGTTGCACAAAGCATAAAATAGTGGTTCATTTTTTCTACATTGGGGCCACATTTATACTATTGTAATATATGTGACATTTAATTTGTGAGTGTATGTTAGGTTGTAGCCTTTGTTGCCCAACATAGATATCACAGGTAGTGTGTTAATGTTGTAGAATAAACGTGTAGTTATTTAATTTCACCTTAGAATGTGTTTTCCAAATGACCCTTATTCTTGTAAGTGCATTTTAAAATTACATTGATGTGATGCATTTTCTCACTCCAAAGTGATGGTAATAATACCATTTTACTGGATAAGTCCGTTATGGGATCAAAGGCAAATCTACAGTCTCAAATAGTTGTGACAATGGTGTACCACATTGATTAACATCACAGCCAAAAGCCACAGATACTGCCTTACCATTTCATTTTGTTATTGCTTTGCGATATCTCTGATTTTCAGATAATGTACATTCTTGGAAACTAGAATAATCTATATAGGTGATGGTTATTTCCTTGAACATATAATATTTCAATGGTAATTTGAAAATATGATTTTATATGATTATATTTGTTGTTTTTCCATGTTATCTAATGTGGGGTTTGAAAATTATTACGTGGGCTTGCAAGTATTATTTAGATACTTTTGAATGTATTTAGAATATCTACATTAGATATCAATATTGTTATTGTTACGAATTAGCTTGCAAAATTAGTAAACATGGAAACTTATAACGATTACACAGTTTTAGTTATGAAGTAGTAGACTGTCAGGATATTTCCTAACAAGAACAATATTTGAATTTATTATAAGGAAGGCACTTGGAACCTCCCTTTTGAGTACTCTCACCCGAGTCCTAGATCACTTCCCAGAATAACTTCCTCTCACTTACCCTCCCTCTATTTATAACAAGTTGTAACCATCCTAGGAACAACACTTACACAATAACAACTAGTACCCATCTATACACAATAACTACTGGTAAGTTCCTATCTTATCCAATTACCCTTAAATATCTAGTACGTAACATAAACATGGTATGATATTAGCACAATAACTCGGGCAAAATCAGACTAAGCAAAATTGAAAGGGGATAGAGACAGAATAATTCATAAGTAATATATTGAAAATCATGTTGGAATTTGTGCCATAAAACTTCGTAGTTAATTAGTTATTTAATAATGATTTGATTTAATTATCAAATATGCCAAAATTTTAAAATGCGGTTCTTCACACAAATTAGGACATCAGCGTGCTCTAACAATCACAAAGACGAGAAAATCAACATAAAGAGAAACAACAATACATAGGAGTTAGTTACCCAACACCTACCTCTAGCATCTTTCCTTGTATATAATGACGATTATGGAAACAACCATAGATCATAACTCATACAAACACCTAGGCTTCTCCTAGATGAGAAACTCCTCTTTTGAACTTGAGCTTCCCTAGGTAATGATATTAGTGGTATAAAACTTGGCTCCCCCTAAGTGTGTGACACTTCCTCTTACTAGAAAGCATCTTTCCTTCTTGTACTTGTGGACTCCCTCCAATTGTGTAACTTTAGGTTCCCTTTAATTGTATGAGAAATCCTTCTCACTTGAATCAACTTTAAGCTTCCCTTAAAGGAGAATAGTATACCTTGGAATCGATGCACTCTTCAAAAACAATTCACAAGTGTTGTCACCATACTTAAAGAAAATCATCTGCTACGAACACAATGATCTCTCAAGCTTTCACTGAACGAATAAGCAAAACAACATATGCAATAACCTTAATACAGAAAGATCCTTTAGGCTTAAGAAGCACAACAGAGCAATGAAAAATATCCGCAAAACAAATTGGCAAGGCTTCAAAAAAGGAAAACATCCTCGTGAATAAACTCTATGGAATAATATAAATATGGATGGAAATATTTGGCAGGATCCACACAACAAACAAAACAACTGTTGAGACAAGGTCATTCTAAAATACATTTTAGAACAGCCTAAAACACAAACTAGGGAACTTAAACAAATATATTTACCCAAAATCAAGGAACTAACAACCCCTTTGGCTAAGATATATACATTTGTAAACTTCCAACCACAATAATAAGAGAGGAAAGAAAAACATACAATAACAAACGCCCTACGATAAGCCTTTACATCAAAAGAAAACAAAACAAAACTTGATTAAACAAAACAACGCAAAAGATGTTACAATAGCAACAACAACCAAAACCAATCAACCAATAGCCCAACCACCAAACCAACTATTGTAGCTGTGGAATTAAGAAGCCAACATCTGAAGAAAATCTAATTCTCGCAAAAGCACGTGATCACTGAAATTTCATCACAACAAAAATAAGAAAGCTAATACATGCTTTACATAGGATAGCTAGACACATGATTAAACTAGTATAAGCATGCTCTATAGAACATGGAGAAAGGGAGAACACTTTACTTATAAAGCTAAGGATATTTCAAACCCAAATTGTAAAAAGATTTGAGGTAGAGGATGGTTTTGTAATTGAATAGAATTGAGGTAGAGGATGGTTGGAGGGTAAAGATGTAAAATAGGAAATAGTAAAAGGGGAAAGGATGAGGTGCGATGACGCAGCATCAATCTCAATGAATAAACTAATAAATGAAGTGAATAAATTAGTTTTAAAAAATGTAATAATAAATATAAAAAAAAGGGAAGGCTAGGAAGGCGACGTGTACGGAGGATGTTCCGTGGCACGGATTGTCCTTCGTACTTTTGGTTGGTAGGAAACCACACCCACACCCACACGGCCACACACCCACGACCCACCCATTTCCACTTACTCTTCCACTTCCCCTTCCACTTTCCTTTTTTTATTTTTTTATTTTTTTTTATTTTTCCACAAATACTATTATTTATTTTCTCCTAACTGTTCAAATCTTTTCTTTTAATTCCAATTTAAAATGTTATTGTTTTTCTTTTTCTTTTTTTCTTTTAATCTTTCACTTTCTATATTCTATTTTTCAACTTTGTATTTTGTTTTAATTTCGGTCCAAAGTTTCAAATTTACTCTTTTCATTTTGGTTTCTTTATTTTAGAGTAATTTATAATACGGAGCATTTTAAAAAATAACAAAATAAATTAAACATTTACAAGCTATAACAAAATTTTGGATTCTATTAATAATAGTCACTGATAGACTTCTATCTACATTGAATATCATTGTCACTGATAGAAGCATATCGATTGCTATCAATGTCTGTTATTGATAGAATCTGAAAATTTTGTTATATGTTGTAAATATTTTGTCAAATTTGTTATTTTTGACAATTTTTCTTTCAATATTTAATGCATCAATAATCTTACTTCAATTTTTCTACTATTTTTTTTGTTTGTTCATTTACTTTATTATAATTTTAACTTTAGTTCATTCAGTCTATATCCAATCATTTTGTTACCAAAAGAAACAAAAATGGAAACTTTAAGGATTAAAAGAAACAATATTTATTTATTTAGGAATCAAAGTATACATTTTTATAGTATACAAACAAAAGTAGTATTTGTCAATAATTATTAAACTTTTTATGTGTTATAATAAGTATTTTTTATGCTTTTCAAATATGTTAGTTTAGTATTTTTTAATACAACAATTACGTGAAGAGAGATTGGAGAGATAAGATAATGTTTTCACAAATTTCAAAACACTCTTGAACCTTGTCGTTTTCTTTTAAACTCTCTAACATAATTCTTATTACATATCCATATTCTTCATCTTTATTTCCATTTTTAGTCTATCCAACCATCAAAAAGTATTTTGGTAGTGGCCATTGTATTTTAGTTAGTATATTTAGTATTTTTACTAGTGGCCACAATTCACATTTATAATAATGTCAAACTATTATTCATTTAGTTCAAGGCATGGACCATTAATATTATTCAAATAACAATATTGTTATATTTGAAAAAAAGAAGAAGAAAAAACTATGTTAGATTTCAATAAAAAAATTCAAGGATATAATTAAAAATGTTTTAAGCATTATAAATAGAAATAATTTTTTATTTTTCAAATCTAGAAATAATTTAACCTTAATTATTAATTCATATGATACATCTCTCTAGTTGCTCATCATCACTATCATTAATATATTGATTTTTAGCATCTAATTAGCCATCATATCTTCTTCCTATCTTTTTGAACTTTACCTGTGTTCTTGACTTTCTCAAACCTCTTTTCTTTCTTTTTTTTAGGTCACGTGTTGACTAACCAATTATATTTTTTTATTATAATAATTAAGATAATTATGATCATTAGAAATGATAATATATAGTGATGTTAATTATCATTCGCATTTTGAATTTGTTAGTTTCAATGAATATTTTTCTTTTATATCTTAGAGTTGTTTATACATCTTTTGTATTTTCATTGTTTTTGTTGCGACGTATACGTAGAAATTAGTGTACAAATTAAATAGAAGTATTTTGTCACCTTCGAATAATATTTTATTTTTAGGGTTGTAAATAAAACATATTTCATACTTTTCTTTATTACTCTATGAGTCATTTGTGTTCAATGACTATTACTAACTTGTGTTAATGAAAGGACTTTTACCTGTGTTTGTGTTGTATTGAGTTGAAAAACGTGGCAACCTATCAGTTCTCAATAATTTATCAATTATTAAAATGTTATACATGTGGTTAGATTTCATCGTAGTTTGGTGATTTGAGTTTGAGGTGGTATTTTGTCTCTCTTCACACATAAGAACCATCTATATATATCTTGAATCTTCTTTAATTTTGGGTATTTTTCTTCTAAACTAGATCTTTTATACGAGGGTCATGATAATGGAGGATTCCTTTTGATCCTATTTTATACATATTAAATAAGCAAACATTTCTTTAACAAATTCATGTTACATATCAATAGCTAAGATGAATTAGTCTCAAAGTCATATGGTCATAAGTTCATTTTACCAAACTTCTTGTTATGTTTGTTGTAACCAGATTTGTGAATAGACTAAAATACCAGAAATTAATGAACACTGTGAAGACAATAGTGAATTTAATAATCCGACCGTGAATGGTATCAGAGCCATGAGCTCACTCTTTTCCTCTCTCTTCCCCCCCCCCCCCATGGAGTAATCCTCTCTTTGAATCCGGAGGTGGAAGATGATGTTCTAAGTTTTCTTTCTGGTAATTAGTCTCTTTTATGATTTCTTTTCTTATCTAAAGAATATTATGATTGGGTATCTCTCCTCGGCTTAGTTTATTCAGTGGTTTGAAATATGAATGCTATAAGGGTTAGTTCTTCTAATCTTGATAAAGGAGTGGTGATCCTTCAAGAACTGAACAAACTCTTATAATATTTATACGATAACCGTGCGAATATTCAGGCTTTAGAGGGTTGATTGATAGAAAATCTTAATAGAATTTATTTAAGAAATCTGTTATCATAAGAAGAAACTAATGCCTGAAAGAATATGTGATCATCATCTGGAAACTAATGGATTCTCTCTCTCTCCCTCTCTATGATCTCCAAACTTCTTTCTAAACTCTCTCCTCACTCCCCTGCGATTATTGACACAACTACTTCCTCTTCCTCTCTACTTGCATCAAAGAACCCTAGATCAAACGATGATCTATCAATAGCTTTATCTACTCATAACTCAGCCGAAGCCCATCTGGCTCAGGTTGAAAACCGACTCAAAAATTGGTCTATTCCAAAGATCGATCCAAGCCAGGTATACAAGATCAATACCTTCAATTTCTCTCAGCAAGACATCATCGTAGTCACTGAAGAGAACGTTGCAATGAAAGACGAATTCACTGCAATCAAGCTCCTACCTGAAGAAACCCTCTTCAAAGTCAAGAACAAGTTCAAGTACCTCCACATCGGTTGTGTTCAAGTCGCCTTGAAACCCCTCTTCAGAGAAGGTCTAGATGTGCCAGTCTACCTTGCTCTAAGAGACAAAAGGCATCTCCGGTTCACTCCCTCTCTCCTAGGGATTGTTCAGTCAAATTTGGAGCAAGGACCAGTTTATTTCAACTGCAAACCTGGTCTTACTATCTCCCTTCAAGACCGAAACATCATGGATTCTCTAAGCCTTGATGTTCATTCGCAAGGACTTGAACTAAAGGACGGTTCACTTCCTTTCGCCGTCTCATACCGCATCTACTTCAAACTGATGCATACAAACCTTTCTCCTAAAGCCTTAGGTATTTCTCCCAAAGGCTACACCATGCTTATGGAAGTAAATCTGGAAAAATCCTCCATAACCATTCCAAAGACCCTCCAGTGGTCCGATCTAACGAAGGATCCTGTCTGGAAATTACAAGGAGAAACAGCCCCAGTCAGCATAACCAGCACCGAGGCATCAATTATCGAGTTCCCCAATGGAAACGTCGAAGTCCAATTCAACTCTGAAGCCTCATACCCAAAGATCAGCGAGATCATGAGCAGCCGTCCAAGCACGTCTTCTGTTGCAAGGACAGAAACCTCTCTCCCTGACTATATGAAAAGATCAGAGTCAATTCGAGCATCGGTAGACTTTTCTCATACAATCCCCGATGTTCATTATGAAAAAGAAGAAGGATCACTTTCTCCTACCCAGTTCGATATGGAAAGGAGAACCGAACCAGTCTACAATCAAATCAACGTCATCACCGCAGATCCAGACGACGTTGCCCGCTTTCAAGGACACTACAGCAGGTATCTAGATTTATGGCTTGCTGCTCCAGAAGAGACAAGGAAACCTTTTCTCCCAATGCCAATCTTCATTGATAGATTGAAGGAAAGTGAGCGAACCAGAAATGAAGCGCTCTTCAAACAATTAGAGGCACATGGCCACGTTGCAGTCATCAAAGGGTCAGTGTCTACGTTACCGCCAAAGGCAAAGAAATAGCTTCTAACTATCCTCCAGAAGAAGAAGCTTACTTCCCTCATCCGGTGGTCCCTGCCATGAAGATGGTCTCCTCTCCTTACAAGACCATCGATGAAGACAAGGTTCAAAAGGTTGGAGTTCGCAAAATCAAGAATATCCAACATCAGCTCAACTACACCAACAAGGTCCTTTCTACGGTATCCAAAGCGGTAGAAAGAATAGAGAATCCAGGTCCTCAGATCAAGATCAAGAACCCAGAGATTCCTCAAGCTGACCCCAATCAACCGATCTCCAGCCTAACAGCTTCAATATCCGAAGACTCAAAGATGACAATTCAGAATACTTGGCTGAAATCAATAAGCGCCTTGCAGCTATCTCCATCAACAAGGAAACAAAGACCTCGACAAGTAAAGTTGAGACTCAGAAAGGAATCAATGTGATAACTAAGGATTCCTCTCATCAAGCTTCTACTTCAAAGATACTCCCCGTAGCTCAATGGGTAGACATGAAAAACTACTACCCTCGACCGTCACCTCCAGATCTGGGATGGGATGATCTTCATCATGCGAAACATACCTACGATGGTATGTCCCTGGTCACTTGGAATATCGATGGATATTCTTAAGCTCAAATGATGAATACCTTTCAAGAGGTGTTGTTAGCAGCCTCAGCCTACAGCGCAAGAAAAACTACTCTTGAAACAGCCCAGATTCTAATATCAGGTTTCACAGGAAACCTAAGGAGCTGGTGGCACAACCAACTGAAGGAGCATGAAAGATATCGCATCCTAACTGCTACAAGAACAGCTGTCAAGACAGAGAACGCCTCCCCCCCTATCCAGGTCGAAGAGCAGGATATGGTCAACCAATTGGTCTACGCAATGACGAAGCAGTTCATTGGCATCAGCCAAATCCATTCAATCTTGCAACAGAGTCCCTTCTTGGATTACGTTGTCACAAGATGAGTCAATACAAATGGTATAAAGATACTTTCTTGGCACGTCTTTATACTCGTACAACTTGCGGAGCTGACATCTGGAAGCAGAAGTTCGTCGAAGGACTACCGCATTACATCGCTCAAAAGTTCTATCAAACGGTGGCAACTAATTCAGTTACCAAACAAATCGACTGGTCTGAATTAACCTATGGAGATATCTCAGCCACAGTTCAATCAATATGAACTAATCTCTGCACGGAGAATAAGCATACCACCAAGGTGATCAAGGACTCCGACTACAGGAAAGAGTTAGGCACCTTCTGCAAGCAATACGGCCTCGACAAAGGACCGAAGGAAGAAAGGAAGAAAAAGAAAAAATCTTCCTCCAAGCGACTCTTTAGCAGGAGCAAAGCTAAACATCCTGAATTTCCTCGAAGGAAGAGGAAATACTACAACGGATTCAAGAGCAAAAAACGATATGCTTCAAAGACCAACGTCTGCTTCAAATGCAACAGGAAAGGTCATTTTGCCAACCATTGTCCTCTAAAGGATAAAATTAATGCCCTGACTATGGGCGAAGAAACCAGACAGTCTCTTCTCTACGCCATCAGATCAGAAGACGATACCTCTTCTCAAACCGAGTCCTCTTCAGACGAAGAAGGTATCAACGTTCTCATTGATGAAGGATCTTCGAGCGAAGATGCCTTCTATTCTCAAAGTGATTCAAGCGACGAAGAACGAGCAATTCCCTGCACGGGAAGGTGTGCTGGCAAATGTTCCGGTCATATCAATGTCATCACAAAAGATCAAGAACGACTTTTTGATCTCATTGAGGAATTACCTGATGCGTCTTCTAAGCAAACCTGCCTTCTCAAACTAAGACAGAGTATTGAGGAACAAAACCCTCAGAAGACGAATCAAAGTCCAATCATCTACTCGTTTCAAGACATCCTGAAACGGATCAAAGGAGAAACGAAGAAGCCTATTCAAATTGAAGACCTTAACCATGAAGTAAAGGTTATCAAAATGGAAGTTGCAGACAACAGGCAACGCCTCACCCTCCTCGAAGAAGCCATCCAAGCATTCCGAGAAGCCTCAAACCTAAAGGACGTTCCGAGAACTTCCTCTTCCATTCCTGAAAGGCAAACATCAGGAAAGACGCTGATGATTGAAGAGCAAAGCGAAGCCGGAGTTATCAACTACATCAGCAAGTCTCAAAGTCAAAAGTGGATAACGAAGATAGTCTTCAAGGTAAAAGACTTTCTTCTCGAAGCAATTGATCTCGTAGACTCAGGAGCAGATCAAAATGTCATTCGAGAAGGCCTCGTTCCTTCTAAGTATTTTGAAAAAACAAAGAAGTCCCTGAGTGGAGCCAACGGCGGTCAGCTCAACATCCAGTTCAAGTTGTCCAAGGTGCACATTTGCAAAGGAAATGTGTGTCTCATCAACACATTCATTTTGGTTAAGAACCTTAATGAAGGGACCATTCTAGGAACACCATTCCTAACCCAGATTTATCCTTTCCATGTCTCCGACAAAGGTATAGCCTCAACGAAGTTCGACAAAGAAATTACTTTCGAGTTCATTAATCTGATAACTCCTAAGTACATCAACCACATTGAAGAAGAAATTCATCAGTTCATCAATCGCATCGCCAGGAAGGAAAAACAGATCGAGTTCCTTCAAGACGAGGTCAAGACCGGCAAGGTGGCTTCCCAGATAAACAAGCCATCCGTTCAACTCAAAATCTAAAGCTTCCAACAGAAGCTTGAAAGAGACGTTTGTTCAAGCCTTCCAAATGCGTTTTGGAACAGGAAGAAGCATATGGTAACCCTACCATATGTTGACGAATTCAAGGAGGCCCAAATCCCTACCAAGGCTCGGCCCATTCAGATGAACAGGGATCTGGTCAAAGTCTGCTACGAAGAAATAGCAGACCTTCTTAACAAACGACTCATAAGCCCTTCCTTGCCCGTGGTCTTGCGCGGCCTTTTACGTCAACAAGCAGGCCGAACAAGAACGAGGTGTCCCAAGGCTTGTTATCAATTATAAGCCTCTCAACAAAGCCCTCAAATGGATCATGTATCCCATTTCTAATCGTCAGGACTTGCTGAAGCGGATCACTTTAGCAAAGGTCTTCTCAAAGTTCCACATGAAATCAGGATTTTGGCAAATCCAGATTCATCCAGCAGACCGTTACAATGCGGCCTTCAATGTTCCATTTGGACAATACAAATGGAATGTCATGCCTTTCGGATTAAAAAAATGCACCGTCCGAATTTCAAAGAATTATGAACGAAATTTTCAACCAGTGTCAAGAATTCACGATCGTCTACATTGACGATGTCTTGGTATTTTCAAGTTCAGTAGATCAACATTTCAAGCATATGCAAGTGTTCCTGAATGTTATCAAGTCCAATGGTCTTGTGGTATCCCAACCAAAGATCAAGTTGTTTCAAACGAGGATCAGGTTTCTTGGCTATGACATTAATTACTTCAAGGAATCATCAAACCAATTCAACGATCTCTGGATTTCGTAGACAAATTTCCAGATGTGCTACAAGACAAAACGCAGCTACAGCGTTTTTTGAGGTGTGTCAACTATATCGACGATTTCATTCGGGATCAATGCTCAATTTGTCTGCCACTCTACAACAGACTGAAGAAAACTCCAAAACCGTGGACGGACGAGCATACCCAAGCGGTCCAATCAATCAAGTCTTTGGCCAAAAGCATCCCGTGCCCCTGCTTTAACAGTCTGCTAAAAATCTTGATTACACTGAAGAACATTTGAAAGAGAAGAATTCATGCCGGAGATGGCATACTTCTGATGAGGATTCACCAACCTCAGGCGGAGCGGTTAGCGTAGTGGATCGACTCTGAATAAGAGAAGATTCCTATATCTCAAATGGCTGAATTCATGTTACAAGGATGGGGTGCTTCTAGTGGCAGCAAGGCGGGGTAGCCGAAGTAAGACCATAGGTGAGGCCGTGTATTCCAAAGAACATGAAGAATGCATATACGATCGATATCAAAGGAATCAACAGTCCAAGCCAATCAAAAGACAGCAGAGTGACGTCATTATCTTCTCCAACAAGTTTTCTGAAGGAAGAATCCAAGATTAGCAGACATATCAAACCTATCTTTAATCGCTTTCCTTTATTGCTTTCCTCTGTAATTTTATTTTCTTTTGATAAGAAGTAGTGGGGCCTGTCCCACAAACCTTATCCTTTACTTTTCGCAAAGACTTTCAGAATATGCCAAACAGGGGTCCTGTCCTGTCGGCCATTTTGAAAATCTCAATTGTAATTTTGTTCGAATCACTGTGAAGACAATAGTGAATTTAATAATTGGACCTAATGGTGCAATTATTGAATTTCATTATAAATAGCAGTGCTTCCGACCGTGAATGGTATCAGAGCCATGAGCTCACTCTTTTCCTCTCTCTTCCCCCCCAGTGCTTCCGACCGTGAATGGTATCAGAGCCATGAGCTCACTCTTTTCCTCTCTCTCCCCCCCCCATGGAGTAATCCTCTCTTTGAATCCGAAGGTGGAAGGATGATGTTCTAAGTTTTCTTTCTGGTAATTAGTCTCTCTTTTCCTTGATAGTGTTGGAGTTTTAAAAATTATTCATGTACAAAAATATATATATATATATATATATATATAGAATTATTAAGAAATACATTATATTGAGTTGATAGATCTTAAATGTCTAATACTTATTTCGTCCATTGAAACTTTCTTAATGCATGCATGAAATGAGAATATGAATTTTGAGATATTTAATTTAAAAAAAAATACACACGTACCAAAAATTAAATAACTTCTCAATATTGATCGTTTAGCATCAAGATAATAATAATATACTTGATAAATAAAAAATATTGAGTTTTTGTTAATACTCTTGACATGAAGCATATATATCAAGTTGATGTTTTTCTATGATTAAAGTTATCATCTCTTACTCTTGATGTACAATGAATCACTCAACACTTTCAAAACATCAAGATCACAATTCCTACATGATATTTCAAAACCCTTCATTTTTATAAAAGTGAAAAGAATCGTCATTTGCATGCATGCATAATATTATAGTAGAATAATTAATGTTTATATTATTTAAAAAACAACAACGAGACAAATAAGTAGAATAAATTTTTAACTCAACGATAATAATTAACCCTTAACGAGATCATGAGTTTGTAACGCACAACGTAATTTAAAACTCAACTAAACCCTCTTTTTTTATCGTTTTCACCCACGATCGTGTTACGTCTTTTACTACTCACATTTTCTAATAACATTGAAACCAATATGGTATAAGGTGATAGGAAGAGAGAGAGAGATAAAATGTAGTTGGTAGCTAGGTTTCTGTCAGTGTCATGGGTTGTGATTAATATGGTGGGATGAGTGTTGTTTAGTGAAAATATTTACGAAAGCACTCACAAATAAAGTTGGCGCACTTATACTTATTTTTCAAACATTAACTTTCTTCAAAACCCAAACACATTTTAACAAATCTAATAATAATCACTCTCTCTCTTTCAAACCCCCTTTCCTTTCTTCCTTTTTTACTTTGTTTTCTACTACCCTTTTTCTGAAAATGAAAGCTTCAGCCACACCATACATCTTTTGTCTTTTTTGTTTCATTTCTTTATTTTTTCGATCTTTCTACCATATATAATATATTTTCAATATTTGTACCTATATAATCAAAAGCCAAATCTATAAGAATAATATATAAAGCTTGTGACACGTGTCAAACATATACCTATAGTAATATTAATCGTATAACTTAATTTTGTGTTACTATAGTTTAAGAATAGAATTAAAGATGTATAAGTGATAAAACTTTGTGTTATTATAGTTTAAGAATAGAATTAAAAATGTATAAGTGATAAAAAAAGGTTTAAAAGAGTGTTTTTGTTATTGAGATATGTGATTATCATCTTTTATTTTTTACATGGTAGAACTTTTTTTTCTTCAATTTGAAGGTTTTCATATTTTCTCGTAATGTTTCGTTTTGGATAATAATGAGAGAATTTTTCTATAAAAAAAAAAGGACAAAACTATGTCTTTTGGTTATGGAGTGTTTAAAGTAAAAATAAATAATAATACAATTTCACAAAATGTCTTTGAAATTGTACATAGATTGATATAAAAATATTTTTCTCTTGTGTTTCTAAACTCAAATTAATAAACACTAGAGTTCTACTTTAACTAACCTAATCATATTATCTCACTTTAATTTCTTGTGTACAATTAATAACACTTAATTAATTATATTGATCATAATGTACATATATTGCATTCCATGTTCTGTGTGACACAAATCCCCACCAAATTTCAAGAAAAGGAAGATCATAAAGAAAGAGAGATATGAGATTGTGACAAGAAATCAATCAAATTTGGTTTGGTTTATTCTTTGATTAAAGTATAATAAAAATAACCAAAGTGCCGTACAATTGATAACAACATTAATTAATAATTGTACCCCTTTCTAATATAATATAATGTGACCTTTTTCTTTTTAATTATTTTAATACGTAGCCCTAAAATTACTATTGAAATACCAAATGCCATTAATGAAAGTAATAATATCAAACAAGATCACGTAATAGACAGTTTAAAGTGGGAACCAATGAGATGAACACTAACAAAAAAAAACTACGTCCAATATATATATATATGCTCACAGCCTCACACTTGTTTGTGATGTTCGCTAAAAATTAGTTTCTAATTAATATATATCCAAGTAAGTAGAAGGAAGAAAAGATAGAAAAAAAAAAACAATATTTCAAAAATAGAAAAAAAAAAAAAGCACATATATTCTAGCTCTCTCCTAAATACCAATATGATCATATATACTTTATTATCAATTTGATAATCTACAACATTACTAGGTAGAGATATAGATGTGCATGCATCACAATACGCAACAAGTTGTTAAGTAGCTCTTATAATTATATGTACTTTTTAGGGTTTTTTCGGACAAAGTCAAAAGCCTATGAATAGGTTCAAGTCGAAAGAGTGCCATGAGGCATGTGTCTTAAAGGATAAAAAAGAAAACCCTCAAATTTTAGATTGGTCAACTGAACTAAAGAAATTATACCAATATAGAAATAATAGAACATGACTAAGCAATGGTGCTTTGTAACCACGAAGGTTAGCAACCACCTTGACATCAAAAGATATTACGTATAACTCTAGACGAGTGCTAGAGGAAAGACCTTATAAATAGTCCAATTCCACAATCTTAAAGGAAAAAAAAACAATTAAATTAATCCATAGGAAGGTGCTTAGTTGAACTAATTAATACTTCATGTATTAACTTAGACATTGGAGCACCGGCGGATTTAGTATAGGCTGAAGTGGCTCGAATCCCCTTCAATTTTACTGTCTTTATATAATATATATAAAGAAAACTTTCTAAATTTATTACTTATAGATAGCATAGTGGTTACTCTCTTAGTCAGCTTCCCTTCTAACCCAAGTTCGATTTTTCTTTTTTTTCTCATATTTATACCCAAGAAATAATAATTATATATTATTTCCCACCTAAATTAAAGTTTCTAGAATATTCAACTTCATTTATTTTATTATACACTCTTGAAACATTTATTTGAGAGAGATTTATTTGATAAGATAGATAACGAAGTTATTATATACTGATTTCAAAATTTGCAATATCATATAGAACAATTGTGGTGTATGAAAGTCGGTAAATTTATTAATTTTTAGAATCACTCACTTATAAATTATTTTGATTAAATTATAAAGTCTCTGTCAATAAGTTTTTTGAATTTGTCACTGCAATGGAGCATATTCAGCTTGAGCACCGTACAGATACAAGTACGGTCACACAAGCCAACTATCATAAACAATGAAGCTAAACTAGAGAAGTGAGATAGCAGGACACCAAGAAAAGAGGGGAAAAAATAAAAATAAAAATACCACATGCGAGTTTCTCGTGCCACCAAATGTAAGTTTTAGGTCAATTTGGTGCTTATTACTCTTTGATATTTTTCAGCACATGGAACATTCTTTGCCTTAGAAAACCATTCTCTATAAATTGTCTGGATCTTTCTTTCATTTCCTTGGTGGGTTCAACATAATCCATATGGGATATATATATATATATATGAACCCCCTCTTACATCATAACCATATTGCATATTGGATATTGAAAAAGAGTCAAGACAATATTTTGTAGTAAAAAAAAAACAGAATTTAACAAATTTCAATCCTGAATATACAAAAATATATAAATTCCGTATCTTTAGGTAAAAGTTGTAATCTAAATTTCAAAAGGAACAAAGAAAAAAGCGGTAGCTTAGATTAGTGGTGAGATTATAAACAAAAATGTAATAATGAATTCCTCAAATACATTAAAGAGCAAGAAAAAGAGTTGATTTTGTTATGGAGGCTGCTGGGTTGTCTTTTTGTGTGTCGACAAGCTGAAAAAAGAAAAATGAAACGTGAGTGGTGTGGTAACTATTTTTTGCTGTGTGGAGCATTACACAAAACATTAGATAATTATGGAACCTTTTTCCCAATTCCAGCAAAATGTAATGCCGTACTTCAAATTATAATCATTATATTATTTGTACTGTTTTTGTTGCATGCCTATATAAACAGACCATCCACTTCAAAGTTAAGTAAACCAAATTTGATTGTAATTGATATAAAGATCATCGGAAGAAGAGCCAAAGGGTGAAGTTATTTGTGGTCATTAATGGGGTCTGCTGCAGTCATCTCCATTCCTGAAGAAGAACATGATAAGGATCAAAGAGTTATTGGTAGAGTTCCCATGGATCAGGAAGAACACAAGAACCCAAATAACAACAACAATCATTGGTTATGCTCCATCAGACAAGGAATAAAGAGGCAAGACATGAGAAAAGTTATTCACAGTGTTAAGGTTGCGATTGCATTGGTTGTTGTCTCACTCCTTTATCTCCTTGATCCTCTCTATAACCAAGTTGGAGATAATGCCATGTGGGCTATAATGACGGTCGTCGTCGTCTTTGAGTTCTTCGCAGGTAATTCAACCTATTGAATTGTATCTATCTTTTTGTAGTTCACTTGGCTTATCATTTGTTTTTTTTTTTTTTTTGTAGTATTTGTATGATTGATTGATTTTTGTTTGTTCAGGAGCTACACTGAGCAAGGGGCTTAACAGAGGGTTGGGCACCATTTTAGGCGGTGGGTTGGGGTGCTTGGCGAGTGCTTTTGCTCAAGATCTTGGTGGACTCGCTAGTGCTATCATTATTGGAATTTCTGTCTTCATCTTTGGTAAGTTTTCGATCATGTTATAACACACTAATGAAAAGCACAAGACACCTATTATATGTAAATGAGTTTGTGTCAGCAAGGCGAGCATATGCATTCAAATCAGTAATGATTGACATGCAAGTCCTTTTGAAGTTGGAAGTTCAACTATTTTACTGAGTTTGTTTGTTATGCAGGGGCTGTAGCGTCTTACTTGCGGATGGTACCGAATATAAAGAAGAAATACGACTATGGAGTGATGATATTCATATTGACATTTAATTTGATAGTGGTATCTGGTATGAGAGCGGATAAGATTATGAGATTGGCAAGAGAACGGCTGTCTACAATTGCTATGGGTTTTGCGGTCTGCATTTTCATAAGCTTCCTCATTTTCCCAAGTTGGGCTAGCGATGAGCTTCATGATTCCACCGTCCTTAACTTCCATAACTTAGCCAACTCCATTCAAGGTTTTTCTTCTTCCATCATGTTAATTTAACAATAAAACTAAAGAAACAAAAGAGATTGAAGCAATCAGTTCTTTTTCTCAGGATGTATGGAGGCTTACTTCAACTCAACTGATGAGAAGAAGAAGAACAAGTCTGATGCCAGTTTCAGTTCTTGCAAATTGGTTTTGAACTCAAAATCAAAAGATGATTCACTGGTATTACCCATTTTCCCTGTTTTTTTATGGCTTTCCTTAAAGTAAATTATAATAATCATAGATCTTGAATTGAAACTAATTGTGGATATAATTCTCAGGCAAATTTTGCAAAGTGGGAACCATGGCATGGAAAATTTGGACTCAACTACCCATGGAACAAATATCTACAGATTGGAGAACTACTAAGAGAGCTTGCTGCCACTGTCATTTCAATCAAAGCTTGTCTTCAATCCCCTAGACAGGTATATATCAAATCATGTTTCTTCCTTTGCTCCACTTTGCTTAAGCCTTTAGGAAAATTCTTTTCAGTGCCCTGTCTTCTCTTCCCCATCAGTCATCCCAATAAATTTTATTGGTCTGCTTTCCCTTCCATTAATTTCTTAATCACAATCCTATAATTACCTGCACACAAACTTTGAACTCTCTAGTTGGTATTCGAGGAGTCATACAAACTTAAGGTATATACTAGGGTTTAGAACACGTAGTATCTGACTAAGTTTTCCATGAAAGACCAAACGAATTGAGCATAACTCATAACTCAACTGACATACAAACATGTTAGCAACCATGAGATTTGTGATTCAAATCTCCACTTTTATTGTACTAAAAAATATGTTTTCCTTCAACTTTCCATTAACGAGTTGGGTGAAATTTTGGCATCAGCCATCATCAGGCATGAGAGAGGCAATCAAGGAGCCATGTGAGACAGCAGGGTCTTCCATTGTATGGACACTGAAAGAGCTTGGAGAAGGAATCAAGAAAATGAAAAAGTCTCAAATAGAGGGTGTGATAGTGCCCAAACTAAAGTTGGTTAGACAAGAATTGAGCCTTATCGTTACTCCATCCAAGCTAGGCCCCATTGAGAATTCTGATGGACTGGCAATGGCTAGCTTTCTCTTCTTAATCATGGAGATTTTGGAGAAAGTAGAAGAACTAGCCAAAGAGGTTGAAGAACTTGAGGAGGCTGCTCGATTTCGTACTACTTGAATTTCCATCATTTGTTCTATATGCTTTTATTACTTATTAGTCTTATGTATATAATTAATTACAAATTTTTGGAGATGGTCTATAAATACATGTATATTGGAAAGTGAGGTGAGTAAATTATGAGATGAAGCAATTTAAATAATATTGGTCTACCTTCAAATCAAACAAACATAGAATTCGCTTCTAGACTGTTGAGAACATAACTTTCGAACTTCCCACTTTCTAATCGATACAGGAGATGAGATCAAAACCCATTTCACCATAGTTAAATAAGAGAATAACAGATGACTTTGATTTTAGAATTTCCAATTTCTTCTGAAATTAGCTAAAGGTCCCTCAATCTCAACTTTGAACAAACAACTCCGTCTCATGTAATCACACAACAATATACAGGTTCCAGTGCTCCCATTGCAATCACATCACAAAAAGTAAAACTATAATTACATACTAAGACTCCATATTGACTCCCAAAATCTTCTGCCTTATTGGTTCATAGTATTGAGGATCTCCATATTTTGATTATCTGCATAATATAATATTAAAACTGAAAAGGAAAAGTGGGTTTAAAGAAGAGAGAATAACAAAAAACAGTTTCTTCTCGGAGTGGAAGTAACACGTTAATTGACAAAGGAATTGTAGCAGATGCAGACCATTCGCATTTTGGCTCTGCAGTCCCATTATAGCTTCAAGGGCTAAAGTTGGATCCATTTAAATAAGTGCAAACTTAACCAAAAGAAAATCCAAGCTGGAAGGATAAAAAATTAGGCATCTTTTTGAGATATTGAAACCTATAAAGTAATAAACATGGGTTTTCATCCTAATAAGGCAACTCTAAGAGATGAGGGAGTTAGGACAACAAATCTTAGTGTATCTTCGCAATATTAAAATATTGCTCACTAAGAATTAAAGTTAACATAGATTTGCTTTTAAACCTAACAAGTCCACATAGTTTTGTTTCTTAATTCCTCCATGGAGATATTGCTCTTACTTATACACTCTAGATCTCTAACAGCTTTTACAAATCCTATAATGTGCGATAATCTTACAACTTTTGATTCACACAGTCTTTGAGGATCATTACTTTTTGTTGTCTTCCAAAGATTTTATCATGTGGACTATTTTGGAAATACGTTTATTACTTATGAGGAGTTTTCTACAGTTCTACAAGAGTGGTATTATCTACCATAGATTGTGGCTGATGATTTAGCTTTTAGATAATACAACAATTTTTTTTCATTCAAGAACTCCCTCACTAACCTTATAATGCTTTGAAAAAAACTGTCTTAAGAAAGTTGTGAATGAGGCACAAAGCATATTTGCTTGAGATTTGAGATAAGAGTGAAGGAGGAAGTGGAAGTATTTTTTTCCTTAAATGACAGAAGTTGGGTGCTTTCCAATGGCAACCCCAAGTCTATTTCAGGTGAGTGAGATCTGTCAACCTCTGTCTCCATTACAAACAAGCCACTGATTCAACTTGGAATGAGTCATTTACTTGGCTACTGGACCACCCAACACTCAGTAGAATATAATATAACTAAGAGTAATTTGGTGGGATCTTTTTTCAAATCTTACCCTCCCCCCCCCCCCCCCCCCCCCCCCCCCCCCCCCCAACAGCAAGTGTATGGCGCTCTTGAGAAGAAAATCGGATATTGGGGCGATCACAACTTGGTTTTTGTTTCAGAAAAAAAAAGTTAAATATTGGGAAATAAGATCCTGGTATTCATCTAGCCGAAATTCCTCCAAGAGAGCCCAAAAAAGTCGATGGTTTGGATATATAATGAAAAAAAATAACATTTTTATTCAAATCTTGAAATCGATTAGAGTTGGAAGAAGCGAGAAAACTATTATAACAAATTACCAAAAATGGTCCAACCTGTGCTCATAAAATTTTATTGGGTTATTTATGACAATTTCCCAGATTTATGGTTTCTATTGATGCAATCATCTCAAATTTCAAATTTCAATTTTATATGAGAAAGAATTCCCCATCAGTAACAAATGTTTATCCATTAGGTGGAGGAAATTCTATTGCTAAAGGTTCTTGCTCATAAGAATTTGCTTCTAGCCAGATTATAAACAAAACGAGTGTTATACCATTACTTAAACTCTACAAGATGAAACCCTAATTACTTTAAAATCCAGTTTCAGCAAGTAGGGAATTATACGGCTATGACAATAAAGACGTGCCTATTTTCTTATGAATAGAAATCTACATGGGAACTATTTTGATTAGCTTGCTACTTTTATTACATCAAAAAAGTTAAAATTGTGCATAGAACTCTTTGTTTTCTCCTTGGAAAACTAAGAAAAAATTTAACTTTATAGAAGAGATCAATGGCAAATGAATGGGTCCAAAGTCAAACCCAGAGAACAAGACAAAGCATCAAATAATTTGTCGCAAGAAAATACCTAGGGACCCCCTTCTGCTTCAACGTCAAATGCTTTTTTAAACCTAAAGCAGATCAAAAATCAAGAGAAGAAGAAGTAGAAGAAGAAGAAGAAGACGAAGGATGATTGGTTCTAGTCTGAAGATTTCAGTGGCTTTTCTCGCTTTCTTTGCGCTGTCTATTATGGTGGTGAGCATTCCGAACACTGGAGTGAGGTCAGTTTTGTGCAATTCCGGAACTTTCACAGGGGGGGATCCTTTTACAGTGAGTCTGGATTACGTTCTAAAAGAATTGCAGAGTGCAACTCCCACTATAAAGAACTATGATTTCTACAACATATCCCCTTATCCTAATGCCTTCGCTTATGGTCATGCTTCCTGCAACCAGAATCTCACAACCTCAGACTGCACTACTTGTCTTGAGGCTGCTAAGAACAACATGTTGGGCTCGTGTCAAATGAGAATTGGGGGTCGTTCAGTGCTCAATGACTGTACAATTAGGTATGAGCAATACCCATTTGATGATTAGACTAGTGGTCTGAATGTTATTCACTTCCTTGTCTCTCCTTTGTCTTATTTGGTTTGGTCCAGACTGGGGATTGTGTTTTTCTATTACTTTTTAAAGGAAGATATCAGGATGCTGTTTGGTGTTTTTCTATGATATGATGCTTGAAAAAGCAACTAGTGTTAGATGTATGATTGTTCAACTAAATCAAAGCAGATGAGTCGTGTTTAATGTTGGAGTTACCCTAGTGATTCAGAAAACAAGAATCTCGCAATCATATCTTAACATTTCAGAAATTAGAACAAGAAGCTCACAGATTGGTTGGAAAAATGTGTATTGTAGAATCGTTTTTTCTTTTTTCCAAACGCTACACCCAGACCAGATGGATGAAAGCTCTCTCGCTTTGATCATGTTTATTCAACAATTCAGGTGCAACCATTTGCATCGTTGTCTCTCCATTCCATCCCTTTTGTCCCTACAGATGAGCCACCCTCCTTCACAAAGAAATAAAAGGAAACGAGAAGACATATCAGAAGATTGATTTTCAAAAACTGAAATAGGCCAACGGATTATAGTTTTTTTGTACGGATGACCCAAATTTTGAAAACAATGAATTCAATACTAACCTTTGGCTTATGCAATACCCTAAGGCAGCACTGCCCCGCCCCCCCGCCCCAACTCTCACTGCCTTCTTCCCTCTCTTTCTCCCGCATGCTTCTTCCTTCTTCCCTCCCTCTCTCTCCCGCACATGGGACTCTGTTCGAGTGTTCATCACCTGCTTCGATGACCGTGCTTCAAGTCACCAACTGACCATTCATCACATGCTCCAACTAACCGTTATGATCGTGCTTCTAGCCACCTTCCAACCGTTTATCACGACTACGGTGGTCTGAAAGAGAAATGTGAGGATGGCTTTTCTTCCAATTTTTGAAGAGGAGAAAGAGAAACAAGAGCGCGAGGATATGGGGGAGGAGCACAAATGAGGGCCAAAGAAAGTAGCCAAAGCAATCTAAATGCTTTGTGACATAAGTAAAAGGTTCGTTTTCATTAATTTTAGAATTCAATTCATTCGAAATTAGCATAACCAATTTTGGGTCAATTCCGGTTTTACTCAAATTTGTTGCCTAATATCAGTTGTCGGTTCCAAAATCGTCATGTGGCCAAATCACCCAAATAACATTTGACAACATCTAAGTTAAATATCAACTCTATCGTGGGCACGAGAGAAAATTGTTTCCAATAGACAAGCCTTTGTTTCTACCAATCTAATCTTCAAAAGAGAGTAATTTGTCTATGAGAAAAAGCTCATGAGCAGGGGCTTTGATTCAGTTCATTCTTATACAGAAGTGTGCAACACGTAGCTGCATTGTCACAAACCCACCACATTAAACATATTATAAACACCTTATTTCTTTTAAACCATTCCTCGAACAGGTAATCAATAAACCTCCAGTTCCGAGCTTGTAGTTAGATTTACAGTAGCCAAAACAAACACATACCAATTGTAGAGGCACAAATTATAAAAGTAAAAACCGAATCACTATTAATTCAATTAAAACGGTCTAGTACCGAACCTTACGATACAGAGGAGTAAGATCTAAAATTCCAAATCTCGTATAGTACGACCAGAACACGATGGGGGCAAACTATTCACCACCATCCAACTCGTTGAAGCGTACCTTGAGATTGCTGGTTTAAGCAGTGCCAGTGGCATTTCGATCGTCATCAGATGAAGTGTGATCGGATTGGTTATCGACAAGTTCGTCAGGATCCCGAGCGGGATCAGATTTGTCCATGGCGGAGCGGGCCTTACCGAGGAAGGGTTTGAAAGCCATCTCAATGGCGAGCCAGCCCATCGCCAAGGCTCCGAGGACGAAGAATGCTTGCTTGGTCCCAGAGGATCTGTTGGTCATTGTTCTTAGTTCTTGGTGCGGCGGCAATGGCTAGGTCTACAAAAAGCTGAGAGTGAGAGAATGAGAGTTCCTATTGCGGTTTCTCCTTACAGCTTAAGGAACAAGAAAATATTAGATACAAGGCGCCAAACCAAGAAGCAAAAACAAAAAGGTCAATTTGTTCAACCTATTACCTCAACCAACAAAAGGAAAGAATCAGCATTTCCTTCAAATCGATCCAACAAATCAAAATATATACATCTTTTTCTATAGAAACAAATGTAAGAATAGAATGCATCCAAAAATACAAGCCCAAAAAAAAAATCTTTCCAAGGAAAGGTTTCAATTAGGTCAAATTAAAATAAGTTAATTTGAATTTAATAAAAAGAGAAACGAGCATAACATAACTATAGTGTAAGAAAATAAAATTTAAGTATATATATAATTAACCTAATAAAATTCATAAAATAAAAAAAAACAAACAAATTTTATAAGTACTTGCCATGTAAAATTCATAAATGTTAGGATTGAAAAACACTAGTAAAAAGAAAAGTATTGAATTTGTGTATGCACTTAAATTGCACTTGATTTGATGAACAAGATCAAATATGGTTGACAATAATAAAAATATCATCCGAGTAGGAATCATAAATAAAAGACAACAACCACAACGTATCTTATTAGATTGATTTAGATAAACAAACTGGTTGAATGGTGTGTTCAAATGGACATACACTCCAATCAAATGGAAGTTGTTTAATTGTTTTCATCCCATCTACCATTGAACAACAACCTTAAACGTTTATGGTTCATGACAATAGATTGTTCCGTAAGAAGAAAGATGGGCTATGAGTTAAAAATTCAAATTTAAAAAATAAATTAAGATCTAATATGAAAACTATTTTTAATTTTCAAATTAGTAAGGTTGAGAACAACAAATTAAGATTTTTTGAAATAAAAATAATTGTTGGGATTCAGCCAATACAAAAAATGATAATATGGTTATTTTGAAATTAAAAAAACGAATAAAGTTCTTAAATGCTTAACAAAACAGTAATAGAATATGAGATACTAGGAAGAAGTTATGATAGAGGTTGAGTACCTTATTAACCTTATAACACAAATTAATTACAGTGGAAAGACTTCTATGATAAGAACACATATATTGAAATAATAACAGTATGCGAATAGGGGTATTTTAATATTTTATAAAATACTATGCATATACAATATGATGTTCATGCTTTCTATTCGATTCAGTTTGAAGCTAAAACCACACTGAACAGCAAAATGGAAAAAAAAAACTCATCTAAAACCGCACCGAATAGCTCACCTGTGTCAAACCAAATCACTTATATATAAAATAAAACTGGATCGAAACCGAACCGTTCATACATAAATATTAGAATTAAAATCAAAGTGTATAAATATTGCTTTGTCTTTAGTTACTAGATCTTGGGCCTTAGTGCACAGAGTACCATACCATCGAAATGAAAGCTTTTACATTTAGTTATGTTATATATATATATATATATATATATATATATATATATATATAACGGTTTGGTTCGATTTTAGAATCGATTTAATTTCTTAAACTGAACCAAATTGCATGAGAAACGATTTTAATTTAAACGAAATAGAACGAACTGCATGTATTTGATTTTGATTCGATTGCAATTGATTTACGGTTCGATTCGGTTTTTAACTGTTTTTTTAACACTCCCAAGTCCTAAGGTGTGCATTTTGCTAAAAAAATCAACAAAAAATCGATTTGGCCCTTTTTCAAAATGACCATTGAAAACATGGCAATACCTCTTATTATCCCAAGATAAAAAGGGAAAACTCTAGGTGGGCCTTAATTTGGGCTTCACTTGAAAAAGTGAAATAGCCCATCAATTTTGTGGTGGTACGTACGGTACAGCTACAACATCACTGTTGCAGTCTGTCCCTCCGTTCTCTTCGTCCTCCTCTCCTCTCCTCCTTCATTCTCCTTCATTCTCCTCGTCTAGCCATTGTTATCTGTGAGATCCCCTTTTCTCTCTCTTATACTCCATAGCTTCATTAATATTAACATTTTCTTTGTTTGTAACCTTACCATTTTTAATAATTAAACTACTACCTACACGTGTTTCCTTTTTTGTAGTTACCTTAATAAATCTTCACTCATTACTTCTTAATGATCGTTCATGAAGTTGGATTCAAATGTAGTTATTGTGAATCTTGCCTTAGCATTTTGTTTCCTTTTTTTCTCTGTACATTGTCGTTCTTATGTTATGAGGTTTCATGTACTTCGTTTTCCCGATTGAGTGGTTTTAGAAAATTTGAAGTTCTTTCTGCTTCTGTTCTTGTCGATTTTCTATTTTCTTAAAGCTTCAATGCTCCCATGTTGCTATTTATTGCTGGCTTTTGTTTTCAGTAGTTTCTTTTTCATTTCTTCATTTATCATGTAAACCCTGGAATACTTTTGCTACTTAATCTGGTTTGTACTTTTTAACGTACGTCCTATTTTCAAAGAAATGGAGAATGTGGGAAATGCTTATTTCATATGCTACTATGCCGATGGGTTTTCAAAATATCTATTGGGTGTGAAATCAGTCTATTTGTCGAATTAGGTGTAGGGATGGAAAAAATCCTGTGGGGTTGGGACAGGTTTGACTGGGGCTGGGGATACCGAGGACACCAATTGGGTCCCAAACCGGGGACGCGGAGGGTACTCCCCGCCCTGTCCCCGACCCCGATCCCGAATATTTATCTATTTATTTTAAAATAAATAAATAATATATATATATATATAAATATAAATATAAATATAAATAAATAAATATATATATATATATATATATATATATTTTTTTTTTTTTACTTACATTTGTAACCGTAGCTATTATGTTTTGTTACTTTTTTTTATTTAAAATTTCATTTAATAGTTAAATTAACTTAAATTTAAATTAATAATAATGGTGATTACAGAATTTCCTCGATCCCGATCCCGATCCCGACTCCTCAAAATGGAAAATGGGGTAGGGATGAGGATGAGATTCCCCTCAGGAACGAGGATGGGATGTGCCCCTGCCTCGATGCCAATCCTTTAAGTGGATATCTTCATTGTCCACGAGTTTTAATTTATGTTTTTGATATTTTTTTAAATGAGCGATTTGGTTAGTGCATTATGATAATAATTTTGAATTGGTTAAATCAAAT
This sequence comes from Cucumis hystrix, assembly GCA_025688845.1. Lineage (NCBI taxonomy): Eukaryota > Viridiplantae > Streptophyta > Magnoliopsida > Cucurbitales > Cucurbitaceae > Cucumis > Cucumis hystrix. The sequence continues at coordinate 4,962,393 of CM046887.1, forward strand.
TTTTTATGTTTAAAATCAGTCTTAGTAGTACAATCGTTTAAAATCTTTTTATTCTAAGTAAATTGTGGTAAAATTTTGGTTGCAACTATGCTTAAAACATGTTTTTGAACAAAATTTATAGTTATTTTAACCATTTCATATCACTCCAGCGCACTTTTCACATATTTTCCTTCGAGATTGAGTATTATTTTCCCTCAATTACTCTAAAATTATTCCCTCTCGGAGAATTCTTATTCTAAGCTTGTGTTTTATTTGTTAAAATATCATTATAGTTCTTGTACTTTGAAATTTGTTCAATTGTAGTCCTCGTACTTTTGATAACTCATAAATTTGGTACCTTAAAATTAATCTTTATTGAAATTGATTAAATAATCACAATAATTTTTATTGAAAGAAATACAATATGTGAATTTATTTTTAAAATTTATAATAAAAATGCTAAAAAATAAAAAGTTATGAAAAAATCTATGATAAAGGAACTAAATTTAAGATTAATAGAATTTTCAGGGCCTAAAATTATACATTTAAAAACATATGGACAAAAATTGAATAAAATGATATTTTAATTCATTTTACTTTAAAGTTGATTTGGCAATCTTTGAAGCATCTCTAGCTTACGCAAGTTTTAGCGTATATTCTTCTCGTTAAGTATTTCAGTTTAAAATGTCACAATGCAGGTAAAATGGAAGGACAAAATGGCTGCAATAACTCTGTACGAATGCTCTCTCTCGACTTTGGTGCGAATGTCAACATCGTTTCCCAAGTACCTCGAGATTTTACAAACCATCACCATGTTTTGCCTGCTGATAGGAATGTAAACCAAACCAACATCCCCCACTTAACTGAGTGGACCCAAGCTGCAAAAACGTCTCCGGCCTTTGTTGAGTTTATTGCTGAAACTTCAACCTTTTCTCGAAAGACATCAACCAAAGATGTGATAGCAGTTGTTCCCAGTACTGTTCAAACTATAAATGGAGTCTCAGAGCTTCGTGGCAAAATTTCATACAATCATCTCGCAGTTTCATACAATTCAAAAGCTACTGATTCACGGGTAAGCCAATCTATGTCAAGCCTGACATATTTCCAAAGTTGTGGGTGTCACTGTGCTGAAGTCAATAATAGATCTTTTAAATATAAGGATATAGGCACATATCGCCTCAAGTTCTTTGCCTTCAATCTTGGGCACAATGTATGTTGAACGTATTTGTTTGTTAATCAATATTCATTTCTCAATGACAAACACTATCTGAATTTTTCGAGTTATCCTAATCTGTGGCTTTTGGATCAGAATAATGCACGGGGCATTCTATCCAAATCACGTCCCAGTTCATCAAGCAAGAGAGGTTATTCAGCTGATCGTGTAAGCCAAACACCTTACTAGTTGCAACCAAAAACTTCTCTACTACTGTAGAAAAAGAGCAGAAATGTGGCGGCATGAGTGTGAATTCTGAAATATACACAAATCTATATTCTTTAATCATACAAAGTAGCAGGACTGGATGCTTAACGTGCTTTCTGATTCCAGCAACGCAAGATGAGGATAGCTGAAAGACTTGAAGCATTGCTGGAACTGCTACCTCCTTCTAAGGTAAATTTCTGTGTCTTTATGCCATAGAAAGACATGGAATTGTATGAAGGGATAAGTGTAGAAGCAGAATTCCAAAATATCTTCAAAGCACTAACTTGACTTGAAGCCGTTTCTATATATCATTCTACATATGTAATTAGTAAACATGTTTCAGCCATTTTGCTGCCTAAATTTCTCTGTATTTTGTTGAGAATAAAAGTAACTGAAAGCACTATCATTTGAACTTTCCATTTCATGACCTGCAGCATAGACTAAATATTTTCCTTAAAATTCACTATAATTTCATTGTATAATTCTCTTGTCCATTGAGCTCTTATTATCATTAATAAAGAAGTTTGTCTCCGTTTTAAAAAAAAATAAAATTCACCCTAATTTTGGTTTCTGAAGGAAAATCAAGCATCTGCTCTGGATGATGCCATTGACCATATCAAGTACTTACAGCTTCAAATAAAGGTAGGCAATCTAACCCTTATTGCTTTGCATGTTTCTTTATATGGCACTTTACAGCTTGGAGAAAATCCTATTCATGTAATTTTGATCCATATGTTGGGAAAAGTTTCTTTGTAGCTTGTTGGCTTCATGAGTCTTCCTAACCCATAGGTTACCTTAAGCAAGTAGAAGGTAAATAAAACTTGCGTCATAATTCTATTATTGTTTCTTTCTTAGATTTTCCTTTTTTGGGGTTTTCTGCACTTTCCTTATTTGGTCACCATTGTATCTTGTGTGTATATATATTTCTCTGGTGAATGCAATGAGGTATTCTGATTCTCTCTTAAACCTAAGTGTTTTATATGGTATCAGAGCGTTTGAGAAAATTAGGGTTTTGAGTAGGGTTTGAGAATTTAGAAACTTTTTGTGTTACATCTAGGGTTTTGTGCAGGGGTGGATTTATACTTTCGCCCACCGCTGCCGCCGTTGTCGTCGGAAGTTTGTTCTCCCTTTTTTTCCTTCACCTTTTTTCAACACCACTCAGTCCAAAGAGAAGCCCAGTTGTCGATCTACCTAACCCCAGAGTTTCGAAGCCATCTGATCAGCGCGTGAGGCTCATACGCTGCCCCTTCCTTCACGCCAAATCCACGCGCCGATGCGTGTGCCTCCCTTTCCTGCTCGTCTTTTGTGGGTTTTGTCAGAGCTATTTCCTCTTTGGTGGTGTGTTTGTTTGTAACTCACTGTTTGTGGTTCATTCAACGAAAAAAAAATCCTTTTTTGGTAAATTAGGGTTTGCTTCAACACATCCCTCCTTTAGACTTTAGTATGTATTTTTGCCCTTTTTTTAGGTAATGGCTGACAAGAAAACATTAGTCACATCGGAGATGATCTCGATGATGCTAAAAGTAACTAAACACAAGTTGAATGGATCTAATTCGGAGCATTGAGATGGATGAACACATCAAGGAAGAGCCACTGACTGTTGCTACAAAAAAGATTTGGTTGCGGGACGATTCAAGAATGCTTCTACAAATAAAAAATTCAATTGACCCTGAAATCGTGAAACTAGTAAACCATTGCAAATCGGTAAAAGAACTAAAATATTTGGATTTTCTTTATTTTGGGGAAGAAAACATTAGTAGAGTGTTTGATGCTTATAAGACTATATCAACTCGATCAAGGAGAAAAGTCTTTCTCGAGTTACTTTATGGAGGTCAAAAGTACATGTATAGAATTCAATGCATTGATGACCATTAGCACTGATCCAAAAGTTCTCATGGCTCAACTTGAATAGTTGTTCATCATGAGTTTCTTAGTTGGTCTTGCACCTAAATATGAGATGGCCAAAGATTATAGAGGTAATTATGGGGCTGAATCAAATAGCTCTAAAGGTTATCCCAATAACCAACAAACAAATTCAAGAGATGTTGTTTGCTATTAATATCGTAAACCTTGCCATACCAAATGCAAGTGCAGAAGATTGTTGAATAGGGGTCAAAGGGTGCCATCTGCAAATGTTGCTTCTACTCCTGATTGTCCTGACATGTCAATTACAATTTCTAGGAGTTTGGTAAGTTTCAAAAGTATCAAGAGTCATTGACAACATCATCTTCTACTCCCATTACTGCCATCACAAAGACAGGTAACATCTTTAAATGCCTTCTTTCCTCCACCTCAAAATGGGTCTTGACTTTGGCGCTCTAGACCATATGACAGGTAACCCCAGTCTATGCTCTAACTTTTGTACATTTACCTCTTCGCCTAATGTCACTATAGCTGATGGAACCTCCACTCCTTTTATAGGATCGAGAACCATCTATCTTACTAAATCAATTTCTTTGTCCTCAGTTTTAAATTTACCACAATTCTCTTTTAATTTGATTTCGGTCAATAAATTCATTCGTACTCTTCATTGTTGTGTCCTTTTTTCCTAATTATTGCTTATTTTAGGATCTTACGACAAAGCAAACTATTGGTAAAGGGCGTGAATTTGGAGGTCTTTACATTTTTGAACCACGAATACCTACAATCATCACATGCTCTAGCATGTCGCCCTTTGAAGAACATTGTCAGTTGGGTCATTTGTTTATCTCTGTGTTGAAGAGTCTGCATCCCTAGTTTCAACATTTGTCTTCCTTAGATTGTGAGTCATGTTAGTTTGCTAAATTTCATCGTTTGAGTTTGTATCCTTGAGCCAATAAACGAGCTGGTGCTCCATTTGAATTAGCTCATTATGATGTTTGGGGTCAGTGTTCTATTGAGTCCAAAGGAGGGCTTCGATATTTTGTTACATTTGTCGATGACTATTCTCGTGTAACGTGGTTATATTTAATGAAAACCCCCCTGGAATTACTCATTTTCATTACTTTCATGCTAAAATTCGAATATAGTTTAGTGGTGCTCTTAAAATCTTACGGAGTGATAATGCTAAAGAATTTTTCTCTCATGCACTTTAGTCTTATTTAGATTCTCATGGCCTTCTTCATCAATCTTCTTTTATCAATTCTCCACCTCAAAATGGGGTTGCCATTGCAAAACGAAAGAATCGTCATCTTCTCGAAACTGCCATAGCCTTCATGTGTCATTTGCATGTTCCACAATCTTTTTGGGATGCTGTTTCCACTGCCTGTTTGTTAATAAATTGCATGCCCTCTTCCGTTCTTAAGGGTGAGATACCTTTTTGTACCATATGCCCAAACAACATTTGTTTTCCATTCCACCCAAAATATTTGGTTGTACTTGCCTTGTTCGAGATGTTTGGTTTCAACATACAAAGTTGGATCCAAAGGTTTTTAAAATGTATATTCCTTGTTTATTCTCATGTTCAGAAGGGGTATCAGTGTTATTGTCCTAGTCTAAATAAATATATCGTCTCTCCTGATGTCGCATTCTTACCTTCTTTCCCTTCGAATACGAATCAGGGTAGCATTTGGAGTCAGGATGATTTTGATGGAACTCCAATTGGTATAAATTTACTTCTTGTTATTGAATGTAGAACGAGATTGTTCTAGGGTTACAATGTAGGACAATAATAAAGAACTCTCTCCCGTTATCCTATCTTTCAAGGATCAACGGCGGCAACTTTACTCACATAAAACCTACCTCCTCCCGCCCACTCCCTTACTCAATATAACCATGCTCTCCGTAACTACTTTTCCCCCCGTTCCTAAACGCCATGTGCCGTTCACGTGCACATCTAACTAACTACTAACTAATCACGTTTATTACTCACTCACGTGCACATCTAACTAACTATTACTAATCACGTGTATGACTCACACGCCTAACTACTCCTAGCTTCATTTTATTATTCTACTTCTTCCTCCTAGTGTAACGATAGATAATCGGAGGTCTATCATTACACCCCTTCTCCAAATCCACCTTGTCCTCAAGGTGAAAATCTGGAAAGTGTCGTTGCATCTCTTCGTACAATTCCCAAGTCGCTTCATGTCGGGGAAGACCTTTCCAACCTATCAGCACCTCCCAGCTTCCCGTTTTATTCTTCAAATAATCAAAGACTTCCTCTGGAATAGCCTTCCATTCAAAATTTTCTGTCAACATAGGAATGTCATACATATTTTCTTTATGTGACCCAACCACTTTCTTCAACTGTGAGACATGAAATACGGGATGTATCGTCGCATTTTCCGGTAATTCCAGCTTGTAAGCAACAGGTCCTATCTTTTCAAGTATTTTATAAGGCCCGAAAAACTTAGGAGATAGTTTTTCATTTCTTCTTCTCTGCAAGGACACCTGCCGATAAGGTCTTAGTTTCAGTAACACCAAGTCACCAACCTGATAATGTATCTCTCGTCGTTTAAGGTCAGCATACTTTTTCATCTTCTCCTGAGCCAACTTTAGATGTTCTTTCAAGACTCCCAGTACTACATCTCTTTCCTTCAGCTGCTCATCCAAAGTAGAATTTGGTGTGTTCCGATCTCCATAAAACACCAATGGGGGAGGTGTTCTACCATAAACGGCTTGAAAAGGAGTAATCCCCAAGGACCGTTGGTACGTAGTATTGTACCAATATTCTGCCCAATGCAGCCACCTAACCCATTCCTTCGGCTTTTCTCCACAAAAACATCTCAAATAACTTTCTACTCCCCGGTTCACCACTTCCGTTTGTCCATCAGATTGAGGATGATATGCCGTGCTATAATTCAATCGTGTGTTGGTCAGTCTGAACAGCTCCCTCCAGAAATGACTAAGGAATACTTCGTCTCTATCTGACACAATGGATTTTGGAAATCCATGCAGCCGTACTATTTCTTTGACAAAGACTTCAGACACTGCCTTAGCAGTATAAGGATGTTTGAGGGGTATGAAATGTCCATACTTACTAAATCTGTCAACCACTACGAATATGACTTCCCATCCATTAGACTTTGGCAACCCTTCTATGAAATCCATAGAAATATCTTCCCACACACTTCCAAGTACTTCTAAGGGAGTTAACAATCCAGCCGGAGACAATGCCAATGTCTTATTTTTCTGGCATGTAATACATTCCTCACAATATTTCTTAACATCCTGCTTCATCCCTTCCCAATACAATTCCCCAGCCAATCTTTTATAAGTCCGTAAGAATCCCGAATGTCCACCAAAAACAGAATCATGGTAAGTGTAAAGAATCGTAGGAATCAGCTTAGAGGTTTTCGCAATTACCATCCTGTCCTTGTACATCAGCGTTCCTTGCTTTAGTGAGAACTTGGTTTCTTGTCCTGCTCCCTCAGCTTTCAATCCCTCAATAATCTGCCGTAACTTCTCATCACTTCCAACCTCCTCCTGAATAACCACAATATCTACTATATTCGGGCCAGTTAGTTGATTCAATTGTACCCCTGGTTGCACTCGTGACAAAGCGTCTGCCGCTTTATTCTCCAGGCCCGGATTATATATCACCTCAAATGAATAACCCAACAGTTTAGAAACCCATTTCTGGTACTGAGGTTGAATCACTCTTTGCTCCAACAAAAACTTGAGTGATCGCTGGTTAGTTTTCACCACAAATCTCCTACCCAACAAATATGGACGCCACCTCTGAACTGCCATGACCACGGCCATCAGTTCTCTCTCATAAACTGGTTTAACTCGATCTCTAATTGCTAGAGTATGGCTGTAATAAGCAATAGGCCGTTTCTTCTGCACTAACACAGCACCCAATCCATACCCCGATGCATCTGTCTCAACCTCAAACGGTACGCTGAAATCGGGTAATGCCAAGACAGGAAGGGACATCATGGCCTGTTGCAACCTCACGAACGCCCCATGAGCTTCTTCAGTCCATTTAAATCCTCCAATCTTCAATAACTGTGTTAATGGCGCTGCAATTGTGCCATAATGCTGCACAAACTTTCGATAATAACCGGTTAAACCGAGGAATCCTCTGACCTCCCTCACATTACCTGGAATCGGCCATTCCTTGATTGCTCGAATTTTTTCAGGATCAACCTCTACTCCTTCTCCTGATATGATATGGCCCAAATAATCTACCTTGGTCTTAGCAAAACTGCATTTCTTCTTATTTGCGTACAGTTCATTTTTTCGCAAAATTTCTAACACTACCTTCAAGTGATCCAAATGAGTGGTCAAATCGGTGCTATAAATCAATATGTCATCAAAGAATACCAAGATGAACTTTCTTAAATAAGGCTTAAACACCGTATTCATTAAGGATTGAAACGTTGCCGGAGCATTAGTCAATCCGAATGGCATGACTAAGAACTCGTAATGGCCTTCATGGATTTGAAATGCAATTTTCTCCACATCCTCCGGGCACATTCGAATTTGATGATACCCCGCTTTCAAGTCAATCTTGGAAAGCATAGTCGCACCATTCAATTCATCAAACAATTCTTCACCACCGGTATGAGAAACTTATCCGGAATAGTCACGTTATTCAAAGCCCTGTAATCCACACAAAATCGCCAACTACCGTCTTTCTTTCTCACCAACAGAACAGGGCTTGAATAAGGGCTGGTACTTGGTCTAATCACCCCTAACGATAACATCTCGGCTACCAACTTCTCCATTTCTGCCTTCTGCTGGTACGCGTAACGATATGGCCTCACATTGACTGGATTTTCTCCTCTCTTTAAATGAATGTGGTGTTCAATGGCCCTTCTTGGTGGTAACGTTTCTAGCCATTCGAAGACATCTTCAAACTCTTTGAGTATCCCTGCCACTGACTCCTCTACCGATAAGTCTCCATCCAACAAGTCCTCCTCTCCAACATACTCACTCTTAGTTAATGTTCTGCACTCCACTAAGAAACCTTGATCCTTTTCTCTCATTGTCTTCATCATTTTCTTAAGGCTAATCCTGGCTTTAGTTAGGCTCCGGTCTCCTTGAATTACTATCTTCTTGCCCTGACTCGAGAATCTCAATCTCAAACTCCTCCAATCCACCTCCGTTGTTCCCAAGGAATACAACCACTGCATTCCAAGTATGGCGTCAACCCCTCCCAACTCCAAGGGTAGGAATTCGTCTACTACCTTCCACCCGCCCAGCATTATTTCAACAGCTTCGCACACTCCCTTCCCTTTCACTGCCGTGCCCTAGCCAAGGATGACTCCATAATGTGAAGTCTCTTTAACCTCTAGTTGCAAGTCTTTAACTAACTCGTTCGCAATGAAATTGTGTGTGGCTCCACAATCAATTAACACTATAATTTCTTTTTCTCGTAACAACCCTTTTACCTTCATAGTACCAGGATTGGATAGCCCTACGACGGAGTTAATGGACAACTCCACCACCAAATTCTCTGCTGACACTTCAAGGTTGTTCAACTCACCTTGACCAACGTCTCCTTCCTCGACAATTTCGTATTCATTCCCTTCCTCTTTCACTACAATCATTCGCAACTCCCTCTGTTCCTTCATCTTGCATTTGTGATCGTGTGAGTACTTTTCATTGCAACGAAAACACAATCCTTTCTCCCTCCTTGACTGGAATTCAGCGTCAGATAAACGCTTCGTTAGTCCTTCCTTCCGTACTTCCTCTCCGGTTGTTCCACGCAATGTAATAGTCCCCATCGGCCAATTTCCCTCCCCTTTCTTTTCTCCTCCACTCATGCTACTGTTAGTTTTGGCAGAGTGATACGAGCTCACCATCCTCTCTCCAGAATAGCCGGGTAACTTGGCTTCACGGCGAATGCCTTCCCTATTCTCTACCTTCTGCGCGATGCGCATCATTTGGGCCAGCCCTTGAGGTTCGCAGAATTCCATTTCAGCTTGTATCCATGGCTTCAATCCTGACATAAAGGTTTCTTCCACCACTTTTTCCGGAAGATCCGACAAAGGTGCCACCTGTTTATCGAACAGATTTCGATATTCGTCCACCGTTGTTGTCTGCTGTATCCGTAAGAATCTCCCATACAAAGATCCTTCCCTCACCGATCGGAATCGTACCAACAATCTCTCCTTCATATTCGCCCAATCACTGAATTTTTCTCGTTCTTCTTGAGAACGATACCAGTTCAATGCTGGTCCTTCAAAGCTAATTGTCGACACGGTCATCTTTTCATATTCTGTCAGTTTGTGAATGTTGAAATACCTCTCTGCTCGGAACAACCATGAATCTGGATCTTCTCCATTGAATATTGGCATCTCCACTTTTTTAAATTTGCTGCGATCACTACTCCCCTCGTCAACAGCTATCTTCTCTTCTTTCTTTGTTTCGGTCTCCTTGCTTGATGATCCCTCACCTTCGATCACGTTCTTCTTCCTCGAGTTACGTATTGTCAACTCTGACAATTTCTCACTCATCACGGAGCGGTCCTGTGCTGCCGATTCCATGATGCGTAACATCATTTGGCTCTGCTTCTCCATGTCTTTGGATATTTCGTTCAACGTTTTTTCAATAGTTGGTATCTTACTCATCTCCTTCTTGATGCCTTGAACCTCCTGATCAAACGACTCCATCTTCTCTTCAAACCGAGTTTGCACCATCTTCGATTCTGCTCCCAAGATCACTCTCTGATACCAATTTGATGGAACTCCAATTGGTATAAATTTACTTCTTGTTATTGAATGTAGAACGAGATTGTTCTAGGGTTACAATGTAGGACAATAATAAAGAACTCTCTCCCGTTATCCTATCTTTCAAGGATCAACGGCGGCAACTTTACTCACATAAAACCTACCTCCTCCCGCCCACTCCCTTACTCAATATAACCATGCTCTCCGTAACTACTTTTCCCCCCGTTCCTAAACACCATGTGCCGTTCACGTGCACATCTAACTAACTACTAACTAATCACGTTTATTACTCACTCACGTGCACATCTAACTAACTATTACTAATCACGTGTATGACTCACACGCCTAACTACTCCTAGCTTCATTTTATTATTCTACTTCTTCCTCCTAGTGTAACGATAGATAATCGGAGGTCTATCAGATTTCCTTGTCTATATTGTTGTTTTCCCTTTCGATTCATCTCTATCTGTGACCTTTATTCGTCCACCCATCACTAAGGTCTATGCTCGGCGACAACCTCCTTCAGTTCCATGCCTTATACTCGAGGCTTCTTTGTCTCCTTCAGTTTCATGTCCTGCACCAAAGGCTTCTTTGTCATTCAATCAGAAAACGAGTGCTGATCTTCCTATTGCTCTTCGTAAAGGTAAACGTGAGTGTGCTCATCCCATTTCCTCTTTTGTTTCATATAACCATTTGTCGTCTTCTACATGTTCTTTCATTGATCATTAGAGTCAGTATTCATCCCTAATATCGTTCATGAAGCCTTGTCTCATCTCAGTTGATGTGTTGCAATGGTGGAGAAGATGACTATCTTACATGACAATTGTACTTGGGATTTAGTTTCTCCCGGCAGGAAAGAAGCTTATAGATTGCAAATAGGTGTTTGCAGATTGCAGGTAAAGTTAATCCTGATGGTTCTATTGCTCGATTAAAGGCGTGCCTTGTAGCGAAAGACTATGCACAAATATATGGTGTTGACTATGCTAATACTTTTTCTCCGGTAGCAAAAATGGCATCTGTGAGGTTGTTTATTTCATTTTTTTTTTAAAAGGATATGAGACTCACCATTATTAATATGAATAAAGAGACAAAGCTCAATGGACATGAGGGATATTCAAAAAGCAATAGGGGGAGGGAGGATCAGCAGACGCACCCAAACATCTCAACTAGGTTGACACCCCCATAGCGTTCTCATATGTGAGGTTGTTTATTTCATTAGCTTCAATTAATCACTGGCCTTTACTTCAGCTTGATATTAACAATGCATTTCTTCATGGTGATCTTCAAGAAGAGGTGTATATGGAGCAAACACCAGGATTTGTCGCTTAGGGAGAGAATGAAAAAGGTGTGTCGCCTTCATTAATCTTTGTGTGGAATAGAGTTCATGAGCTTGGTTTGACAAATCTAGTCTGGCGATTGAAATTTTTGGAATGCAGAAGAGCACGTCAGATCATTTGGTCTTTTTTAAGAGATCTGAGAGTGGTGTCATACTGTTAGTCATATATGTTGATGATATTGTGATTACTGGTGATGATGCTTTAGGTGTCTAGTCACTAAAGACTAACTCCATCGCCAATTCCAAACAAAATATTTAAGCATACTGAAATACTTCCTAGGAATTAAGGTAATAAGAATCAAGAAAAGGATAATATTATCACAGAGAAAATATGTTCTTAACTTGTTGAATGAAACAGGGAAACTAGGGGGCAAGCCATGTCCCTAATGATGCCCAACTTACAGCTTACAAAAGATGGAGAATTGCAAAAAGATATTGAAAGATACAGGAGGTTAGTGGAAAACCTAATTATCTTAAAGTGACTTGACCCGACATAGCCTATCTAGCGAGTATTATAAGCTAGTATATGTCATGCCCTACACTTGATCATTGGGTTGCTTTAGAATAGATTTGTGTGATCCTAAGGCTGCTCCCATGCGTGGTTTATTATATAAGGATTATGACTACTAATATTGAATGTTTTTCAGACACCTATTTGGCAGGATCTAAAGAAAATAGAAGATCAGCTTTAGGATATTGTGTTCTTGTTGGTTGTATTTTGATTTCTTGAAAGAGTAAAAAGCAAAATGTGGTGTCACATTCAAGTGCAGAATCAAAATATAGAGCAATGGCATAGTCTGTGTGTGAATTGATTTGGGTATATCAACTTCTTGTTGAGTTGAGATTTGAAATCACCACACGATCGAAATTTAGGTATGGTAATCAAACAACACTTCATATCGCATCTGGTCTAGTGTTCCATGAGAGGACTAAACATATCGAAGTTGATTGTCATTTGATACTTGAGAAAATTCAACGAGGTTTGGTATCTCCATGATATGTGAAGACTGGAGAACAATTATGAGATATATTCACTAAAGCATTCACAAACAAGTATAGATTATCTATGTAACAAGTTGAGTCTGATTAACATATATGCTCCAACTTGAGGGGGAGTGTTGTAATTCTATTATTGTAAAGATTTGTTATATTTTCATTTTTTGGGTTTTTCTACACTTTCCTTATTTGGTCACCATTGTATCATGTATATATATAAATTTCTTTTAGTGAATGCAACGAGGTATTCTAATTCTCTCTCAAACCTAAGTGTTTTACAACTTGCATATGTTATTATTTGACAAGTGGGCACAAGAGAAAATAACCATTAACTATCAGTAACAAATTTAACAGATTTTAACAGGAGATTAGTTGCTAAAAGATAGAGTATGAAACGATATTGGCAAGGGAGAGAAAGAGGACCATATATTGGTAATGTAGATAATAATGTAATAGTGATCATGATGTTTGTCATATCTACATCTACTAATATCTCAAATCATGAATATTGATCCAAAATATCGGAGACTTGTAAAGAGATATAGTTAGTTAGTCTACAAATTGAGCCATATTCTTTAGCAATAACTATAAAGGGCGTGCATTATTGTCTTTTGCTTCGTAGTCACCTAAAGACCATCGTCCTATTGGAACGAGGCAAACACTGTTGGATGGATGACAAAACAAATTTGATAAAATTTAAGATGGTTGTTTATTAGATTTTTATGGTAGGAACGCAGCTATAATGAATTAATATTTCTACAAACAGAAGAATACCTTGAAAGGTCCCGACTGTAATGATGTTGCAAGTGAAGTTGCTGAAAAAAACTGAAGATATGGGTGTGTGGTTGTGTTGTGCAGGACTTAAGTCAGAGCAAACTAGGAGGAGAATTATCTTCTGAGCCTTTCATATTTGTTGAGGTATCATCACATGCTTCGTTTTAGCATTTCACTTTTTTTCTTTTGGAAAGTTCATGCAATAGTCATATATGATTTTCTACAAAATTTTGGGATGTAAAATAGAATCTTTACTGGCTCTCATAGGGATATGGTCATTACATGAACCATCAAGAGATGCAAAGTGAGCCACTTGAGGAGATGGTGGGAAAATTGATGGAAGTTGACCCATTAGCTGCAGCTCAACTGCTGGAGAACAAGGGTCTATTTGTGATGCCCATGGATTTTGTTGAAGGATTATGCTGAACCATATGATCACCTATATGCAGCCGTTCTTTCTAGGTTAGTACTTTGTGTTTATTAAGTTTCTTCGACTTGTTCATCACCTTAAAGAAAGCGTTCCTGAGTAACATGGAGAAAAGAATAGTTTTGTTTGTCCATAGCATATAGTTAGAAGTTGAAAAACCTATACAAGGGAGGTGGGGGAAGAATATCACATCTATAAAGTGATCAAACTTACATCACTTGTCATATGTCTGAATCTTAGCTTGTATGAGATGTTAAGAAGGTAGAGTCTGAATCCAAAGGCTTACAACATATTATCAACCACCCAGAAGATTCTCGAGTACAAATCTCATTGGTTCCAATGAAATCACATAAGTTCAAGGATTGTGATGAAAGATTATATAAAACACTTCCACTGTGATATAAGAGAAAACTAGATATAATCACAAAAGAATATGCCCTGTTCATTTTTCAAAAAAAAAGAAAAAAAAACATCTTTTAAGGGTCCAAAAATAGCAATTTTTACGCATGGTGTGTCTAGATGGAAGAAATCATCATAGAGACGTAGGTAGTAGTTTATCTTAAATCTACCGCAATTTATCACATGTAGATTGTGATATTTTGCTACATTTGTAAGTATTTTTAGAAGTTTTGTCAGTTTATAAAATCAAATTAAATGTGATAAATAGGAGAGATTAGTAAAGTTTTGTTACCCATTTCCTTATTCATGAATTAGGCCTCCCAAATTTCTCTCAAAATTTTAAAGGTTTCCTCTCTTGAGTTCAAACTCAGTGTAAGATAATCAATATTCAATATCTATTCACTAAAGGGTTGGCTTTAGTAAATAAATTAAAAGGAGAAGAGTGAGCCTTGCTTAAAAAGAAAAGCAATGACAATGAAACCAATGCAATTAGTGTACACTAATATACTCAAATATTTAACCATGAGAAGAACAATAACCGATATATTAACAATTAGGTTGAGACACAAATATCTCGTTCACTTTCAGAAGATTTAAGTCATCTGTGACATGTGTTATTTCCTGGCTTGTTTCCTACAAGATACAACAATCCAACTGAAACGGTTTTTAGCTCAAACCACTTTGTAGTAAAAGGTTGATCTCAAAGCTCCACAACTAAGAACATCATTCTTTTGGTCTTGCTCCTAGAGAGATAATAGAGAGAAAGATATATATATATATATATATATATATCTGTTATTTTTGTTGTTGTTGAAGTTGTGTCTTGAAGGAAAGATGTTATCACTATTTATACTCAAATCTAAATCTTGATTTTTTTTAATGTTCATAGTAAATAATCTAAATTCAAGAATACAAATAAAATACACTAAATTCTCTTTCTTTTTTTAACTCATTTAAAACTCAAAAATCAAAATTTCAAACTAGAAACAGAACTCATAAATCAAATTGTTTATGCTATTACTTTTCTCTAGTTTTCTTCATTTGAGCAGTTTCAACTAAATGATTAACAATTATATGTATTAAACTCAATGGATACATGAACTTGAAGAGTTGTGGCCCATTATAGGGAGGAATTTATCAAGAGAAAGTAGGAGCAAAAGTGATTGAATGATTCTCCTACATTCAAGAAATATGTGCAATTCACGTAGCTATAATTAGTTTATTTTTAAAAGGTAGCTTTTATACATGTAAATATGTAATTATATTAGTAGTTAAATAATCAAATAAACACGGTCAACAAGGTAAGAATACTTTTTTTAATGTTTTCACATGTTTATGGTCGAAGATTACTCGAAAGGATATATTGTGTCACCAAACCATTATCGTTGAATTAAATTCTCTATTTTTTATTTTTGCTTTTCTCAAAACATGAATGACATAAATTTGATTTTTTTTAAGAAGGTAAACACAAATGTTATTTTATTTTTCTTTTACACACCGATCATCTCACACATAGAAGGAAAGAATCAATACCAATACCTCTTAGGGGTTGTTCAAATGCCTCGCTTGAACAATTCAAACTATTCAATCCAAATTGTAAGGTAGTCGTGGAGTTAGATTAATTTTAATTTTGGGTTTGGTATTGTTTTGAACTTTTTATGAATTTTTCGAGTGGTAAGAAATCTCATATACACACACGGGGATCGTAAAGTATGAAAAAATTACAAAAAAAAAAAAAAAAGAAAATGGAAAAGAATAAAAAAATAAAAAAAAAAAAAAAAAAAGAAATTGGAAAAGAGTAACATATTAAGAATCAGATTTAAATTTGGATAATTAGATTGATAAAAAATGAAATGGAAGTGAAAGATGGAAAGTAATTAAAAGTAAAAAGAATATATAATATATAACTTTTGTAATTCCTTCCAAATGGAAACTGTTTTGGAAGCTGAATTTTACTTTTCTTCTTATGTTTCTAAGAAAATCAAATAATCTCAGCTCATAGTTCCTCAAACACATGCAAGGCTGAGCTCTCCAACAAAGAACATCTTGTTGCACTTATTACTATTTTTTTAGGGCAAATGAAAAATTACCAAAAATAGTTCAATTTTGAAGGGTTATAGGTTTTTGGATTGGTTTTGAAAAGAAAGTAGACTTTTAGATAAATTGGATGTGAATAGTCTAGCTAATTTGCTATTGAGATTAAAAAAAAAAAAAAAAAAAACTCTTAAAACACAAAATTGAATCCTCTCCCTTTCGTGCATGACTTCTCCTTTTCATCAAACAAAAAAAGCTTCAAATGGACGGTGAACCATAACTCTTCAAGACATTGGAACTCTTTACGGTGAACCCCAAACGATGAGGCAACAGTGGATATGCGGCGAACTATTTATGTAAGATGCAACTTTGACACCTAGAGCTTTCGAAAAGTTCTCAAAATTGTATTAATTATTTAAATTACAATTATTTTTTAGATTAACTTAATTTAAATACAAGAAGGTTAAAAGTTGAAACTTAAAAAGTTTTTAAAAAGTCTAACAGTCAACAAAAAGGTGAAACAGTTGATGTTTGATCATTTGGTGGAGAATTCCACTGATTAGTGGGGATTACATGACTAAGCATAAGCTTAGTCTTTTTGTTTTTGCTAATAATCCATGCCACAAAATCAAGTAATTAACTTATTAACATATGCTCAGTGTTGTCAAATTGAAATGCGAATTTGATTTTTGCATGAGAAATGGAATTACTTAATTAGATTAAGCTCTCTTAATGTTCCACACCTTCTCTGGCGCTCTCATGTACACAAATCTTTCTTTATATATAAATTGATCACAAGTTAGATCCAACCATCTAGTTCTAAGTCCTAAGATATTAGTAAGGAAGATCTTTGTGGTGATTCTTATTGAAATGATCATGATCAAATCCATCAACAATTCAAGGAGAATATGGATGATAATCTTCAAAATTAATGCATTTAGAATGATATTTGATTCAAATTACTTCTTTTGCATGTTAGTATACTTTTGCAAAAGGAATGGATGGTTGAGATTTAATTGAGAGAGAACATAGTGGAGAATAAATTTAGGAAGGAAAAGAAATTATTGAAATTATTGATTTAGGAATTAAGGAAGGGAATCACACCCTATACCTTTTTTCCTATGAGATCAAACAATATTTGGGATGTCATATGTAGTATGATTCTAATCTTCTCATAATAGTACTTTTTTTCATCTCTCCTTGACAACCTAGCAAATTGCCATCTTACGATTGGTCCATGGCCAATCGTTATCTTCTTTTACACACATCTTTGTTGTTTTAGCTTCTATTTGAACAATTATTTGAGATGCGTGCATTGAAGTCATGCATGTTTCTAAGCTCTACAAAAAAAATACTTTGAAACACTAACAAATCATCAATGCAACAATTTGAGTTTGTTATTGTTTTGGTCACATAGCCACAGGCCCAACGGTAATAGTTGTCGACAACTGCCACCAACGACCGAAGGCAACTGCCCAGTCATGCAGCGAGGCAGTTGCCCAATGGCAATCACCAAAGATTAATGATAAGAGGTAGAAAATGAATGAAGATTTTTCGAATCTGTACGTGACATTAATTAATTAAAAGCATCTTCCAAAATACTCATGAATTTGTTTTATTGCTTTTGAGAATTTTATTCCATATATTCAAACACAAACGCGACTTCAAAAGAGAAAGCCTCATAACTTCAAACCGATAGCCAAATACTTCCCTTATTGTATTGCTTTGAATGAAAAAGCAAACTTGAGTATATATGGAAAATGGTATTTATTGTTATAATGTGAATGTGATGAGTGATGTAGAGTGAGAGTGAGTGATAGTTTTAAACCCTTATAACTGAGAGAGGAAATAAAGAAGACAACAAATATATATATATATATTAAAGGTTATTATTGGAGAGAGCAACTCAACAGTCAGTCAAAACCCCATCTGACATTTACTCAAAATTAAACCAACCAACCAACCAAACCAACAAACTTTCAAGACCCATTTGTTTCACTTTCACCATAATACTGAAAATTATGAAGATGAGAAAACGAAAGTGAGTTATGAATTTTAATGGAAGGAATATTGCAATTTGCTGTTCAATCTGTTGAATGGACGTACTCTCTCTTCTGGCGTTTCTCTACTCAACAAAGGTATCATCAAGCTAATATATTATTATTCTCTCTACTTTGTAATGCAATTTAATTAATTTGTTACAATTCTTATTTATAAACAAAATTAGGATGTTGGTTTGGGGAGATGGCTTCTACAATGGTCCTATCAAGACCACCAAGACCCTCCACCCTGCCGCCGCCGCCGCCCAACATCAGCAACAACATCAACATTCTGCCTCTCTTTCACTTCACAGAACCCATCAGCTTACAGATCTCTATAACTCCTTATCCGCCTCCGACACCCTCCGTCGCCCCACCTCCGCCGCTCTCTCTCCCGAGGACTTGACTGAGACTGAGTGGTTCTATTTGTTGTGTCTCTCTTTCTCTTTTCCTCCAGGGTTCGGGTGCGTTAACTTAGTCTCCTTTCATTGTAACTATTCGAATTTTGTTTTTCAAAACTGTTGCGTTTGTTTTCTCATCATTTCTTATCAATAATATCCTTCTCTTGGCTTTGAAACTTTATGTTTGATTTTTTTCAAAGAATTAATTTTAGAAAACAAAAATGTTTACCAAACTGTGTGTTAATTATTAATATTCTTTCTACTTTATTTGAAGAAGAAACAAAGAAAATTTATGATGGGTTTATATATATATATGCAGATTGCCTGGAAAGGCATATTGCAAGAAGAAACATGTATGGATAACAGGTGCAAATGAGATTGAGAGTAAAATTTTCTCAAGAGCCATTCTTGCTAAGGTATATTTACTTATGATCTTTACAACTCTATTTTCTAGAACTTAATTACACTTTCATTACATTATTCCCCTTTTAAGTACTCTCTTTTATATATATATATATATATATGCACCACAATTTCTTAAATTAACAAATTAAATTGTAGGCTATCATATAATAATTAATATCTTATTCAATGATCATGTATCGTTTCACATCCTTTACAACATGATCCATATAATCGATTTTTGCAGCATCTTAATTTATGTGAATAATGTAAAAAATAAATTAAAGTGACATATATGTCTTTGAAAATATTTGCTATTGCGTTAATTTCCAACTATTCATTATTCAAATATCCCTATTGTACCATTTATTCAACTATACTAACATTATTCATATGTTTTGTTTATGGTTTACACAATTAATCAAAATTCCTGAGTTTGTTATCTATTAGTAAATTTGACTGTGACATTTAATAATTGTCAAGAAAAAAAAAAGAACAAAAGTACCACAATAGAAAATTTAATTAGCAATAATAATAAAAAAAAAAAGAAGATAAACAGCAGTTTTCAAGTGTCATAGAATCCAAATTTTCTTACGGTGACAGTTTCAAAGATTAAAGTTTAAAATATAAATTTTCAAAATCTAAAAACATAATTGAAAGTTTGAAACCGACCTTAAAAGTTTGGATATATATTGTTTAATTTACTCTGGTTGTTAGTGTGAAGCCAATAACTCCCATCCTATCCATGTTTTTTGTGTTTTTTATTTAGAAAATATGGCGATGGTAACGATAATCACTAACATTTTACTCTTGGTTTTGGCGGCAATATGGAATTTCCTCGTGATTTGATCACTAGAGTGCTGGCATAAAGGTAACTAAAACTCTATCGTTTAATTTAAGGTGTGTTTGGATTGACTTACTAAGTATTTCAAAGTGCAAAAGAAAAATATTTATTAATAATTCAGCCAATCTAAATAAAACCTTAATTAATTAATTTGAGAATTTGAGGATATGTAGTGTGTTTATATAATACATATAAACAAAGTGTGAATGTGATGCAGACAGTGGTTTGCATTCCTCTAATGGATGGCGTGGTTGAACTAGGCAGCACAGATAAGGTGAAAGAAGACATGGCCTTCATTCAACACATCAAATCTATATTCATAGAAAAAGAAAGGCAGTGTGAAGCACAAAAACCAGCACTCTCTGAGCTTTCAACATCCAACTCTGCCACTTCCTTGGACCATTACTATTATAAGCACATGTTTCATAATACCAACTCAAGCAACAGGAAAGAATTAGAATTAGAGGATGAGATGGATTCTGACAGCTCAACCAGCAACAGCAGCAATAGCAATGCCGTCGAACGAGGTGGAGGAGGAGGATGTCCTTGTTGGCCAAGTACTGTAGCTGGTGCCTTCATGGCCGGTGAACCAAGTGAGTTAATAATGCAACTTGAACCATCTGAAGATATCCGACTTGGCTCACCTGATGATGCTTCCAACAACTTTTTCCCTAATTTGTCTCACTCACAATCACCACCACCAGAACTCAACACAAATTTTGACTACCATCTACCTTCTAATACCAATGCTACCACTCAACTTCAACTGCCTACTCTAGGTGAAATAACTTCTTCATCCATCATTATATTCTTGCTTTTCTATATATAATCTTACTCTGCTGTTCTTCTCTTGTTTGTTGTTTATTTATAGGATACTCTTCTGCAGCAGTGGCAGTAATGACGGAGGATCAAGACACCCACTACACCAACATGCTCTCAGCAATCCTAAACTTAAACCAAAACCACGAGTCGAGCCAGTGGCTGGACTCATCTGCCGTCAGCAACATCACTTGTTCCACCCAATCAGCCTTCTCCAAGTGGACTCGCCATTCAGACGGTCTTTATTGTGTTACGGCAGGAACAGCTAGCACGTCTCAATGCTTGCTCAAGAGCATTTTACACACTATACCTTTCCTTCACACCAAACATCGTTGTAACCAAAATCTATATAAATCCTGTGAAGGCCAATTCCAGAATGGGATATCCCAAGATTTTCTTTCCCACCCTGAATTACTGAACGACAAGTTTATCATCTTAAGATCTGCTGTACCTTTCACGACCAAAATGGATAATGCTTCTATTTTGGGGGATACAGTTGAATACTTGGAACAACTTCGTCAAAAAATTCAAGATCTAGAAGCTCAAAACCGGGAATTCCAAAGTAGTAGAAGGATCAGTTTTCAAGAAGTACAGAGGAATTCACTAGTACCTATAACCTGTTTAGACAAAAGAAAGCTAAGGATTTTGGAAGGCGTTGGGGATGGATGTGCAAGGCCCAAGATGCTCAAGTTGCCTTCACCACTAACTTCACTAGATACCAATTTGCAGGTTTCAATTATCGGAGGTGACGGACTGTTGGAGCTCCAGTGCCCATATAAGGAAGGGCTGTTGCTTGACATCCTGCTCATTCTCCAAGGGCTTCAGATTGAGACCACAGCAGTAAGGTCATCTGTGAGCAATGGAGTCTTCATAGCTGAGCTACGGGCCAAGGTATGCAGTCTAAACATTCGACCAACATTACATGCTCCACAAATGCATCTTATTATACCACCAACGGATACACCAATTCATATATATTTTCTAGACATAATTTTCCTAAGATTGTGAAAATATGTTGTTCTATGATTAGGTGAAGGAGAATACCGATGGGAAGAAAGCAAGCATTTTGGAGGTGAAGAGCGCAATACAACAAATCATACCCTGTGTTGATACTTGAGCATAGAAAAAAAAATAGTGAATATGGGAATTCAAAAAATGGTGGGAGTGGAAGCTTCTCTGTGTTTTTTTCCACTCGAGAATTGAAAATCTTTGCAAGCCATTAGTTCTCAAACGCTGTTGCATAAAAAGGGAAAAAAAGGGTTAATGAGATAGTTAAATTATGATCTACAAGGAGAAATGCACACCTTTAAGTCATTGTAATTCTTACCGTTGTGAATGTTTTTGCATGTAATTAGCCTGTTTACAGATTATGATACAATGCAAGATCAAAGTTTGATACATCTTACACTCTACATGCCCCTATCATATATGTGTTTCCAAGGTGAGGGTTGAATGATAAATCCATCAGAATGATGGCTCTTTCATAGAACTTACGTATGCTCAGAAAATTTCGGAATGCCTAAATGCAGTTGAAAGCACAAAGTGAAGTTTAAGATCTAAAATGGTACTTAATAAATCCAACTGAACAGAGTTCTTTATTACAGCACCGATGTACCTAAAATCTAATAAATATGTTAAGATTCATATTACATAATTTATATATACAAAACAGGGAGAAAATTGTCAAAATTAGGCTCAAGAATAAGATCTTGCAGCTACACTCGTGGTTAGCATCTTTGACATTCCAATGCTTGTGTCCCTTGTTCGCTAGATGTTTCAAAGACCAGAGGATCAAAATTTTCTTGGTACTTGCGTTAGTATACATTGTTATGGATGGCCACTATTCTGAAACTCTGCAGTCCTCGGCACTAAAAAAGAATTGAGGAAGGGACGAAAGGCTCTGTTCTGTCCAGCTACGAGCCAGGAGGAACCAGACAATTATACTTGTAAGAGATTATTGGATACTTTTGTGGCACAAATACAGAAGCACTAGGAGCATCATTTGAACTTGTTATACACCATAGCGTCTCAAAGCATTGCTTAAACTTGGCATGACATTATACGCTTGGTAAGATCTTCTGAGTTCAATAATGGAACCAACCTGAACAGTGAACATGCAGCAACTTGAGTTCATCGATAAGGTTGGAAATTTTGAACAGTATACTAATATGATAAATCTACCACATCTTCCTCTTAACAGCTTTTGACATGGGAGGATACAGTATTTGTATTTCTATCAAAATCCCAACAATCTGTTGGAAATATTTACAACTACGATTAGTTGCATTGTCAGGGTTAAAACTGTGTATGTGGAGGGATAACCAGTGCCATGGCATATTTCAATGACTGAAGAATGATAAGAAAATGATAAATTTTAGTACTTACAATAATCAGAACTGATGTAAAACCAATTGCAAAACCGGCATTAACACTGCGTAAGTAATGATCAAGAACAGATGATGTCGTTGCCAAAAAACTCAACAGTAGCCCTCCTGTAATTTACAATCCAAAGTCAAAAGGAAATCAACCATCGACAATATATAAACAATGGCAAGCTAGGAAAGACTTTGTCCTTCAAATCAGAAGTTGAATGATAAAACATACCCCAAAAGCGTGTTGATGCTTGAATTTTCATTAGGTACTCTATAGAAGCTTTCCCCGGTTTAACATTCGGTATCCTTGCTCCCATCTTATTTAAATAGTCTGAAATCTCTTTTGGCAGGTTGGCCTGGAAAGGTAAAGGAACGTGTGAGAGTGGACTAACAAATTCAATTTACATAGTTATATTTGACAATATTACATCACCATGTGGGATGTATCATGTATGGATCACATGTACAGGTACAACCTCTAAGAGAAAGTAGAGGTAGATGTTTTAACCATTCAGCCAGGTTATATTATATGAATACATCATATCATTAAAACAATGCATCTTGTTCCGATTGATATCTTGTGCATAAAGGAGATGCCAAGGGAGTCGATTCATTTACTTTCTATAATAGCCTAACTAACAAATAAAAGGCTAGAAAATAAAAGGCTCTCCAACTCATACCATTAGTTGCAACCTATTGAAACAGAAGAACAATTTGGGCACATTCTCAAGTAAATAATGATGCTGCTAGAGATGCTGATACAAAAATTTATCTACTACATTTTGGAAATTAAAATTTTCTTGACTTTATTGTCAATTTTCATTATAGGAAACATGTTAAGGCAACAATCAAAAAGCAGGACACGGCTTCTCTCTACCTGGTAGGAGTCAAACAAAAGGCGTCAAATATAGGTTAATGCGAAACTTGGAAAAATTACAAAAGGATTTGTATAAAGCACCCCATTTTTTAGGCTGTAAACTGTAAAATTGTGCAAAAAATAGAAAAGCCTTAATATCACTAATTTCCTTCTCCCCTTATATTTCCTTTCTTTGATAAATTAGTGTTTTTCAATTGTTTATTAAACATTTTTAGACCATGAATAGACTGCAGTTCAAAACCACCATGGATTTACACATTTAGAGAGAATCAACACAAGTGTATAATGAAGGACAATCAGATGCTTACAAGCAAGTGTGCAAGATCCACATGAAAGGATTAGCGACTCCAACAAATAAAAAATGAGTTCATATAAAGAGATAGTTATGCAAAAATTAAAGTTATCTAAAGAAATGAATTAGGTTAAATATATATTTAGTACCTATTAATTGACTATTATTCAGTTTAGTCCCCTTTTTATTTATTTATTTATTTATTTATTAGAGGGAAACAAGTCTCTTTTATTAATTATAAATGAGACAAAAGCTCATAGTACAAGAGGTTTATACACTGAACAAAAGAAAATTTTGAATCAACAGATGCACCCGAACATCTCAAATAGATTGACACCTCCTTAGCATCCCCATCATATCCAAACAAAACTAAGAATAGACCTGTTGAAGAAGGCTAACATACTGCCTTTACAGCATATGATAGTGAATGACTCCAAAACTGAAATCCCCTTTTCTTTTACATTTGTGAGTGTTTGGGCCACATTGTGAGCACCTCAACTATTCTATGGGATAACATGTTGTAAACTATTAAGAAAACTTGTAAGATATTAAATTCTAGGTAGGTTGGTACTAAACTCAATAATTTGGAGAGAAGTATATTCTTTATTCAATATAGAATCAGAGTAAAGTTACATATATATAGAGTATGTAGAAACCCTAGACACTATGTACAATTACGATAACGGACATGTATAATACAAATATATATTACAACAATCTCCCTCAAGCTAGAGCAAATATGTCAATCACGCTCAGCTTGTTGAAAAGATAGCTTATTCTTGCTCCATTTATAGCCTTGGTAAGAATATCTTCCAATTGTTCTCCAGTCTTCACATATCCTGTGGACACGAACCCTTCTTGGATTTTCTCACGAATAAAGCGATCTCAATATGTTTAGTTCGTTCATGAAATATTAGATTAGATGCAATGTGAAGTCCAACTTGATTATCACTCCATAGTTTAGCTAGCAATGTAATACTGAAGCCTATCTCAGATAATAGTTGTTGTATCCATACTATTTTGCAGACAGATTGTGTCATAGCCTTGTATTCTGACTCAGCACTCAAACGAGAAACAACATTTTGTTTCTCACTCCTCCACATTACCAAGTGTCCACCTTATCCATAAGTCGATCTTCTATCCTCTCGAGATCCAGCCCAATCAGCATTAGAAAAACATTCAACCCTTGTATGTCCATGATCTTTTTAAGTAAGATCCCACGTTCGAGAGCAGCTTTCAGATAAGAGAGAGTTTGCTCTACTACAGCCCAATGATCCACTGTAGGAGAAGACATGAACTGGCTTACAACACTTACAAAATAAACAATGTTTGGTCGTGTCACTGTTAAATAGTTCAATTTCCCAACTAATCTTCTATATCTCTCAGGATGTATACATAATTCTCCTTTAGCAAGTTGTTGATTTGTATCATCGGAGTACCAGTAGGTTTGGTTCCTACTTTTCCTGTTTCGAACAACAAATCAAGTACATATTTTCGTTGAGATAAACAAATACCCTTCTTGCTTCTCATCACTTCAATACCCAAATATTGTCCCAAATCTTTCGTATGAACCTAACCCTAAAGTAAATTTTTGAAAGACGAAATACCCGATGCATCATTTTCAGTAATAACAATATCATCAACATTCACAACTAGTAAAACAATAACATTATCATATCGTTGATAGAAAACAAAATGATCAGATGTACTCTTCTGCATACCAAAGCGTACGAGAGCTTGACTTAACTTACCAAACCACACACGTGGACTCTGTTTCAAACTATACAAAGATTTTCAAAGGCGACATACTTTATCACTCTTCCCCTAAGCAACAAATCCAGGTGGTTGCTCCATATAAACTTCCTTCTTGATCACTATGTAGAAAAGCATTCTTAAAGTCAAGCAGATGGAAAGGCCATTTATTGGTAGGAGCCATGGAAAGAAAAAGTTGAATGGAAGTTAATTTGGCAATTGGAGAGAATGTGTCTGAATAATCAGTTATACAAATTTGAGCATAACCCTTGGCAACAAGACGTTCAACTGAAACACTGTTCCATCAGGATTTACCTTGACAGCAAACACCCTTTTACAATCAACGGCCTTCCTGCAGAAAGAGATACCAAATCCCAAGTACAATTATCATCCAAAGCAGTCATCTCCTCAATCATTGTACTACACTAGTCGGGATGAGATAAAACGTCATGAACAGTGTTAAGAATAGATATGGAATCAAGAAAGGTAATAAAAGCATATGTGGGAAAAGACTCCTGATGATAAGAAACAAAGGAAGAATCAAGGTAAGTACATTTGCGTTTACCTTTTCGAAGAGCAATGGAAAGATCATCACTCATTCCTGGATCGCATGATGAAGAAAACAATTGTGGAGGACATGAGTCTGAAGGATGTGGTGGAGGTCGTCGAGAGTAGACTCTAGAAAGAAATGGGTGGGAAGAAGGTGTTGTAGAGGGCGATGTGGGAGAGCTAACCTCATATAAAAAGAGATTGTTATCCTCCCCTAACACATACTCAATGGTGATGAAGTAAAAGGTATATCTTCAAAAAACACAACATCAAGAGAAACAAGATATCTGTTAAAGGTAGGACAATAACAACGATACCCCTTTTGAACGTGCGAAAAACCTGAGAAGATGCATTTCAAGGATTTTGGATCTAACTTGGTATGATGAGGACGAACAACTCAAATAAAGCAAACACAACCAAATATCTTAGGAGCAATAGAAAACAAATACTTGGAAGGAAAAATAACACGATAAGGAACCTAACCAGTAAGACCAAAGGAAGGCATTCTATTAATCAGAAAACAAGCAGTGGAAACAGCATCCGCCAAAAAGGTTTCAAAACATGCATTTAAAACGATAAAGCGCATGCAGTTTCAAGTGCCTATTTTTCCGTTCAACTACACCATTTTGAAATGGAGTTACGCACACGAAGATTGATGAATAATGCAATGTTCACACAAGAACCAAGAACATGAGAGAAATATTCACCAGCATTATCAATGCGCAAAGTTTTGATAGACATTATACTGATTTTTGATTTCAGCATGAAAAACACAAAAGTGAGATAGTAACTCATAATGATTTTTCATTAAATATAACCAAGTTAAACGAGAATGGTCGTCAACAAAAGTAACAAAATAACAAAAGCATGTTTTAGATACAACAAGACACATATCCCAAATATCATAATAAACTAACTCAAATGGAGCACTTGCTTGTTTATGGACCAAGGATTCAAACTATGACGATGAAATTTAACAAATTGACACGAATCACAATTCAAAGACAGACCAAAATTCGGTATAAACCTTCTTCCACACGAACAAAGATGGATGACCTAAACGACAATGGACTTCAAATGGAGATGTAACTACAAAACATGCCACAACTTGCAGTACTTGGTGATCAAAGAGATAAAGGCCTCCCGACTCATCCTCTACCAATAATCTTCTTCATCACACGATCCTAAAACAAGTAATAACCCAGAAATAATAAGATAACACAGTTAAGGTCGTGAGTAAGTTGACTAATAGAAATTAAATTGAAGGATAGGTTAGGCAAATGTACACAGAAGACAAAGAAAAGGATGGGGTAAGGTGAATAGTGCAAGAGCCCAGAACAGAGGATGTAGAGCCATATGCCAAAGTGACAAATGGAAAAGGGGCAAGGGACAATGGTCTAGAAAATAAGCGAGAATTACCTGTCATATAGCCTGCGGCACCAGAGTCTATGACCCATTTGGTAGAGGATGTAAAGAGACACTTTGTATTACCTGTGTCAACTGCGGATGCAACAGGAGTTGAGGAAGACGGTGCTTGCAATGAATTCTAGTATATCTGAAACTTAGCTAACTCATCTACAGAAATAGTAACCAATGCCTCTGTCATATCACATCTGGAAGCCATCCAAGCATGTTGAGATCGTTGATTATTCTTATATAACAATTTCTGACAATCCCGTTTCAAACGATCTGGCTTATGAGAGTAGTTACAAACAATCTCTGTAGAATCTGATTTTCGATGATCGTAATCATTCTTTTGAAAGTTTGTTATCCATAGCTCGAGGAACTCTGGGGTTATTGTTCTTGCTAATGAGAGCACAACTGGATTGAAAAATAGACACACTGGTCAAAGAGCTTTCAATGCGAAGGACACGAATGAAAGCATCGTCTAACAATGGAATTTTAGAGTCAGAGAGTATCTGTGCTTTGGTCATTCCAAATTCAGGTAAGAGTTCATTCCAAAAGATCATAACGGCCATCTTCTCCCGTTGAGCTTGTTGAACTTTAACATCAGGACTAAAGGGTAATAACAAAGCAAGCTCAACAGCAATCCTCTTAAGGCACATAAAGTAAATGGTAACAGATTTTGCTTTTTGTTCAGCACGGAAGAATTGCATACAAACTTCAAACATTCTATGTACTTGCTTTTTACCTAAATATATAAATTCTAAAAATTCCAAAAATTCCTTAACAAACTCACAATGATAAACCAATCCAATTACCACACTCTTACTGAAGTTTTTGATCTGAAGATACAATCGGATGTCATCATGAAACCAATCCTTCTTCTTTGCATCTTTTGGGGGATTGTCGGTCATATGATTATTCATATCGGTACTTATCAAATAGAACAGAATTGTCCGTAGCCAATCATGATAATTAGATCCATTTAACTTATGTTCTGTGATTTTTTAGGCTAAGGGAATTACGTTAGAAACTACCAGATTCTTTATATCGACCATACTAAAGGCACACATTGACCTTAGTCCACACAAACAAAAGAAAACAATCCAAACAGCTGTAAAATTGTAACGAAAACAGCAACAAACCCTAGAACCAAGGAAGTATTCAACTTTCGTCAAACCTGAATAGGTTTCGATGTAACCAACTGCATAGATTGGTTGGAAAAGTGGATTCACGTCAAGCCCAAAAGACGGAGGTCAAACTGGAGAAGCCAGGCACTCCCACCCGCCAACGAGTGGAGACGACACAAAGATGGTCCGAAGGTGAGTGAAGCTCACGCACGTAGTCCGACGATCAAAGACTCCAAACTACGGCAAACGACGGTGGCACTTCTCTTGAGATGGGCGGTGTTGACAAACGGCCACGCAAAAATGACCAAAACCTAAACCCTAGTGGAGAGGGAAGCCATCAAGCAAGAAGTTTCCAAACCCTAATGGCTATGATACCATGTACTCAATAATTTGGAGAGAAGTATATTTTTTATTCAATATAGAATCAAAGTAAAGTTACATATATATATATATATATATATATATAGTACATAGAAAGCCTAGAAAATATGTACAATTACGATAATGGACATGTATAATATAAATATATATTAAAACAGATACCATGGCTAGCAATTTAGCCTGTTTCTTTACAAAATTCCAAATTTTGCATTTTAGCATTTTTTTAATTATACTCTTTCCATTGGTGGATGCAAATGTATCAAATCATAAGCTTATGTAGATAAAAATAGAACAGTGAAACACCAAAACATTAGGACTATCTCATATTTAGCCAATAAAAAATATAAAGTTCTCTAAATTGGCAGCAAGCAAATGTGATAATCATTTAAAAACCCAAAGACAGAAGATAAGGAAACTTACAATGTCAAATATATTGAACAAGAATACAAAAACCGCATATATTATGTAATAAACCCAAGGCTCTGCACCAATAGAACTTTCAGGGTTCAGTATCTCCTTTACATGCTCCCAGAATGTCGAATTTAGGAGGCTGGGTACAAAATTAGATGTTAGAAATTGCATCATTATTTTCTAATACAGGGAACAGAATCTTTATTGCCACGAGAGAAGTTGATATCAATCACATAAAAAAAATAGCTTTAGCCATCATATCACAACAAGGATGTATTTCAAATAGCAACCTGGCAAGTATACTGGGAAACGCCAAGAGATAAGTGGTCGTGAGAATTGGTTGCATCCCAGCAGGATTGATATTAAAAGGTATATAAGGCTCTACTTCAGTGATTGGTGAGTCTTCTCTGGAAAGAAACCAAAATGAAAAGAGGATGGTATAATAGATAATGAACCAAAAAGGACAAAATCAAAAAACTGGATAAAAGCATGCCTGGCTGAAGGAATGAAATTAAACGGACCACATGATATTACTGTCAGGCTACCAACTCGAATATCAAATAAAACACCCTAACAGTGGCAAAACAGAGGCGGTACTCTGGTCTTCTTTATTTATATGTAAATGCCAAAGATGTTTACAAACCACAATATAAAGATAACAAGGAAAGAAAACATAAAATAAAGCATACCAGTCCCCATTACACCAATGGAGACCCCTGTCGGCTACAGCCGCCTACCCTCATAAAGATAACAAAAGAAAACCTAGCTACTCTCTCCCTATCAATCACTATTTATAGCCTTTCCTAAAATTCTTCCCTGTGGGCCCTACTCTGTACGATCTTTTTCTCCAATCATTCCTTCTCATTAATATTTGCTGTGTTTACCTTTCTACCCTTTCTCACATATGTATGAATAATTGGAGACCTTACAATTACTTAATCCTTACCCTAACACTGGGTAAAAAAACAAAGGAATCGGTCTCATTCATTACTATGACACTGCTTACTATGAGAAGAAACCAAATGCATGGGAGCATTAGACAACAGTAATAAATGAAAATCTGTTTCAGGAAAAAAGAAAATAAGAATACCTTGCAGCTGAAGCAAGTTTAAAACCATAATACTGCAGTTTAATTTTCCTGCAACCTTCAGTAACAACAACGGCCCACATTGTAACTACGGTAAAGATGCCCAATAAGGCAAGCACGTAAGGCCACCAAACAACAGCACCTCCTGTGATATGTAACATTTTTATAAAAAAAGCTGAAATATTTTACAACTGACGCAAATTGGGGGGTGATATTTATTTACTCTTTCCAAAACAATTGTACCTTGGGAAATAAACAAACAATGTACGCCAAACATACCCAACTAATATTATCAGCATAGGATCTAATGGTCAATTTTATCAGCTGGCATCCCTAATATCATCAGCATCATTTTATTTAATTTAATTTATATAGTTTTTTTTTTCAAAAAAAAAGTTATTTTACAATTCCTACTTATGGTACATATTGACTAGCATAGGATCTAATGGCTAAAATTAGAATTGATCCACTCCAGTGGGTAGATAACTATGAAACTAGTTTAATTGCATACCTGACAGTTGAGACAACATTTTGTACAATGTCTCTGTATAGCCCGTCAGTATTCCAACACAAATAATTAGAGAAGAGCCTTGACCTGCAACGCGCATTACTAGTTAAACAGATAAGAAGCATACTGTACACAAAAGTAAAACAAACTTAAAAATGGGAAGTAAAAATGATGTAATATTATTCCTTCTATATTATTGAACCAAATATAAGCTCTTCTTATATAGAGAAAGACCAACAACCAATAAGGAAAAAATATTATAGACATAAATAAAGAATAACATAAAATAATATTACAAAAGAATGAAATTCAACACTCCCCTCAAGCTGGATGGTAGATATCATCCATAGCCAGCTTGCTAAGACATTTATCAAATTGTCTTTACGAAAAACCTTCAGTTAAAATATCCGTTGTTTGGTCTGATATCCGAAGATAAGATATGCATATTACACCTGCATCAACCTTCTCCTTTATGAAATGCTTGTGAACTTCAACGTGCTTCGTCCTATCATGTAGAATTGGATTATGAGTTATAGCAATGGCAGCCTTGTTATCACAATAAACTCGTATAGGTGTCTTTGGAGACACTTTCAGTTCTTCAAAGATCCTGTTAATCCATATGCCTTCAAAAATTCCATGGTCTAAGGCTCTAAATTCTACTTCAACACTACTCCTAGCCCTTACATTTTGTTTTTTACTATGCCATGTAACTAAACTTCCTTAAACAAATGAACAATAGTCAGAATCTTCTATCAAAAGTACTTCCCAATCAGCATCAATGTACACTTCAACTTGAAAATGATCATGTTTATGAAACAATATACCTTTTGCCTAGAGTTCATTTCAAGTATCTCAAGATTCTATATACTGCATCGAAGTGAATGGGTCCAGGTGAGTGCATAAATTGACTCACCATACTTACAGGAAATGCTATATCTAGACATGTGTGAGATAAATAGATTAATCTACCTACAAGCCTTTGGTATCTGCCTTTGTCCTTGACTTCCTCAAGATTTGCACCTTGTAATTTCATATTCCGTTGGATAGGAGTTTCTACAGTAAACCTATCTCTTGAAGTAAGTCAATAACATATTTCCTCTAATTAAAAAAAATCCCTTTTTCAGATCTTGAAAACTTCATCCCTAAAAAATATTTGAAGAGTCTCGAGTCTTTGATTTGAAACTTGCTTGCAAGCTTGTTCTTAAGATCAACCAAACATTCTTCATCATTTTCTGTAAGAATAATGTCATCAACATAGATTATGTGATTTGTTCACAATCATAGGCCTAACCACACTAAAGTTTCTCCTCGTGCTTAGTCATGTGTTTTTGTGGAGTATCCTTTGCACCAGCGGGGCTACAAGTGTTGTGTTACCATCCTCCTCAAAAGTATTTTGTGTCCATGGATGTCACCTTCCTTGAGGATAAACTCTTCTTTCTTGTTAGTCATCTTCAGGGGGAGAGTGGAAGTGAAGAGGCTAACTGGCCCATTCCTTTCATACCTATAGCCCCTACTAAACCTCCTGAACCCATCCTCCACAACACCATTTTACTCACCAACCAAGTCCCCTGGATAACTTACTACAGGAAGAATCTTAGAAAGGAAATGGTGCCCCTTGCTGCTTCGCCGGCTCCAGTCCATGAATCTGAACCAACACAAGCTCAGGGTTCTACTACTGAAATTAATAATAACAACGTGTGTTGAGGATGATATTGCTGATGTGGTTGAGGATGATATTGCTGATGTGGTTGTTTCATAAGAGAATAAGACTGCCAGAAGTGATGAAACTCTAATAGACACACAAGTGCATGACACTAGCCCAGATGACTCAGACAAGCCAGAGAGCTATGATCCCTCGCTTGACATGCCCATTGCCTTGAGAAAGGGTACTAAGTCTTGTATGAAGCACTCTATGTGTAATTAGATGTCTTACAATAATCTATCACCTAACTTAGGGTATTTACTGCAAGTTTCGATGTTTAGCACCTCTCTTGACATGCCCATTGCCTTGAGATTTCTATGGATAAATGCTATAGAGGCCCTACTTTTAGAAATTAGATATGAGCGAAATCAAAGAATATTTCAAAACAAAGCTTCCAATTGGATGACTCATTTGGAGATTGCTAGAATGAAAAATCAATGCTCTCTTGGTGTTCCTTAGCTAAAGTGTTTGAAGCATATTCCCCCCCAGACATTAGCCTTAATTGGCAGGCATTCTATGATTATATATTTTTAGTTTGTAGTTCTCATTTTGTTTCAGGTGTTTTTGTTGTATTTTCATACTCTAAAGTCATTGTAATGTTTTGTTTTGTTTATTTCTTCTAGATGTATTGCTTGAGTTGTATTCACTTTGATTTGGTTTTTTCCTTTTGGTTTAAGGCCGAATGTGATGAGAGTGCTAAGAGGGTGTCAACCTAGTTGAGATGTCTGGGTGCACTTGTTGATTCCAAAGGCTTAGATCTTGTCTCTTCATTGCACTCAACACTACTTTGTCTATTCATTTCCTAAATTTATTTTCTAAATGAAAAGGCTTGTTTATTTTTTCTTAAAAAAAATTAGCTTCCCCTTCCAACAAAAATTGAAGTTCATCAAGCACAAAATTATTGCATTGTCCACTTCCAAATAAATTTTCCAATGGTTGACAGCAGTTATTTAAACCACCACAACAATCCTAAATTAAGTCTAAAATAGTTGAACACTGAAGCATCGCCCAAATGACAAATAAAAAAATGTAAAGCCCAACATCTGAATTCATTTAAATGGGATGCATCACTCGAGCATCTTGAACCACAAATAATGAAGAAGAGCACAAAACAATTGCTCAAGTAAGAGAAAGAAGAAGTGGCCTACCAAATCCAGACTCTGAGATTGTGTCACATATCCATGTTATTGTCATAGCACCACAAACCAATAAGAAAGACGTTACCATCACATGCTTAACTCTACAAAATAAAAAATAAAAATAAAATAAGAAGAAGAAGAAGAATAAACCCCTTTTTGTGCTATGCAACCTTTGGTCTCTCCCTTTTTAAGATTTAATCTCTCTCTCTTTTTAAGACGCAACCTCAATTTTCTGAATAAAAGTATCTGAACAAACAATTATGATTTTAAGATATTTATACACACACACACACATATATACATATATGAGAATCTTGAGTATTACATGAAAGTAAAAACAAAAATGAAATTGGAAGTAGAAATGAACATGCAACATGCAACGACAATAAATAGATAATGCAGATTATTACTATAGAAAAGTATGTTTTCCTTCAATGTCTAAATTGAGACAAATTTTAATTCTATATAACTACTCAGAACCCCAAATAATGACCAAACCGATGCCCTCATTGCTGAAGTTTACCTGTGATTAGCTACATAGACAGAGTATGGTAGTGAGTAACAAGATAGTACTAAAGCCTCCAATATTGCAAAGCCAAGTGACATCCACCATCTGACGTTATACGGCGATGTTCATATGAATTCCATCCAAAATAAAGGAAGAAATGAGCATAAGTCAATTACAAAATAAATAAAAAATGCAGATCAATGGTTGGAATGAAGTATCAAACATACATATAACTCTTGATCTTCTCATGACCATCCAAGCCTTCTTTTCTCAGCTTTACTAAAGAGGGTAAAATGTGACAGAGTACCTGCGTATCAACTTTTGTAAAGTTAAGCATTGAACTTCAGTCCAAGATGGATACAATACAATAATAACAGTGATTTCTATGATTAAACAAAATGTACAAACGAACTTTCAGAAAAAAGTTCATCAACAAAGAGGTATTGCCCATTGAAATTCAACATGGAAGCAATTATTAGGACCAAACAAAACTCTGTTCATGAGTTAACAGAGACATAAAAGGAAGCAAATACCACGAACGGAAGGAAAATTGCATAATTGAAATTTTTTCATCCCTATTCTGTCAAAGAGAGAATTGATGCTATTGGCTAAGGAAATAACATTCAGAACTTGTTTAGCCTCCAGAAAATGGAAACCAAAATGAAAAACAACTTAAGTACGGAAAAGTTTAAGGAATTAGAAGGATAAAATTGACCTCATTCAAAACGTGGTAGTTTGTCAATACTTTGGATATGTTAGAATTTTAATTCTGTCGTGAGTTCACTGCTAATGCTAATTGCTAATAAATAAACATTAGATGCACTTTTCAACTCCTAATGAATTCCAAAATTTGCATGATTGATAAATTACAAAGCATAAGTTAATTGCAAAAGTATTCTTCTTCCTTAACCACAGTCGTACAGTTATAGTGGAAGATAGGGATCTGAACTCATACTTTTAAGTCCATATTGTTCATCAACAGTATTTTTTTAATCCATTTTCTCATCGGGTCTAGGTAGAGACCAAAGGTCTTGAACAACCATCGGAATAACTCAAAAGCTCATATCCTTGCTTTTAGATTAGTCTCTTATTATAATCTCCCTCCCCATCTTCTTCAGTTAGGCTTTTGTTCACGATGTTAGCTCTAAGAAAGTCATATTTATCTCATTTTTTTAGATAAGAAACATTTCATTGAATAAATAAAGTCATATTTATCTTGTTTTTTAGATAAGAAACATTCCATTGAATAAATGAAATAAGTGAAGACCTAATGCACATATAGGTGATTACAAAAGAAATTTTCAATTGGATACTAAATAAGAAAGTCATAGTTATGTTGTCTTTGTTTTTTTATAAGAAACAAATTTCATTGATGTATGAAATTTACAAAAGAGGCCAAAGTTCATGCCAAAGGAGTTACAAGAGAGATCTCCAATTGGTCAAACGAGAAGAAAGGGTGCAAGATTTAAAAGATGTATTGCATTTACACCAACTCATAGCATGAAAGATAATGAGTTCAAA
The DNA here is from genome assembly GCA_025688845.1 of Cucumis hystrix. NCBI lineage: Eukaryota > Viridiplantae > Streptophyta > Magnoliopsida > Cucurbitales > Cucurbitaceae > Cucumis > Cucumis hystrix. The sequence continues at coordinate 4,998,496 of CM046887.1, forward strand.
GAAAACTACCAAAAGAGCTTCCCATGTCGTTGAAAAGACAATTGTTCCTCTCTTTCCAAGTAATTCATAAGAAAGCATGAATCAAATGCATCCAGATAAGATTTTTGTTTTTTGTTAAAAGGATGGCCAATGAAGGTGTATGTAAGAGCACTTTTGAAGTCATTAGGGAGAGCAGTGAACCAGCCAAAGGAAGAGAACATCTCTTTCCAAAATCTCTTGGCATAATGATAATAGATAAAGAGGTGACTTGGGGAATCTGGTTAAGACTTGCACATAAGGAACCAGGAAGGAGAGAGAGCCATGTGGGGCAAGCGTCTCTGAATCTTGTAACTAGTATTGATGGCATGATGACTGATTTCCCAAAGGAAGAATTTAACCTTTTTAAGATAAAAATCATCCCAAATGGGCCTATGGGAAAGATAATGCTAACATGGTTAAGGATTTCAGCTTCCACCAATTATTTCCCAAATGGACCAAGTGATTCCGCTTCCACCAATTATTTCCTTCCCAGAAAAACTTCCCGTAGTTTTTTACAAAGAGTTGAATATAGAGGCAAGCATGAGGAAAGTGGACATATACTATGTTGGGAGATTAGATAGTACTGATTTACAAAGAGTGACACTTCCTCCTTGAGAGAGATTATACCTTCTCCATTTACTCAATTGACCCAGAATTTTGTCAATGATGGCCTGCCAAAATGAGGTACTCTTTGGGTAACCTCCTAGTGGTAATCCAAGGTACATAATTGGAAGTATCTCTATTTAGCAACTTAGCCTTGGGGCCATTGCAGCAGTCAAATTTTCCTCAATGTTAATCCCACAAACAGATGACTTTTCCCAGTTAATCTTTTGGCCTGAACACTATTCAAATAAAGCCAAAGTTTTTCAAAGATTTTCCATCATTAATTCGTCAAATTTACAAAATATAAGAGTGTCATCAGCAAACTGAAGTAAAGGAACATGAACCCTTTCTTTGCCTACCGTAAAGCCTTCAAACATCTTCTTCATGTGTAGCTTTGAAATGAGACTACTTAATACTTCACTTACTAGAAGGAAAAGAAAAAGGGAAAGTGGGTCACCTTGTCTTAGCCCTCTTGAAGCTTGTATTCTACCTCTTGGCCGGCCGTTTATAAATATTGAGTACTTGGAATTTCTCGTACATCCCATTATCCACGTTATCCACCTGCCATCAAAGTTCTTTTACAAAACTTTTTCTAAAAATTCCCAATTAACTCTGTCAAAGGCTTTCTCAAGGTTCAGTTTAAGCAGCCACCCTTTCTTCTTTTTTGCTCTACACTCTTCAACAGCTTCATTTGCAATGAGGATAGGATCAAGGATTTGGCGGCCTTCCAAGAAAGCGCTTTGAGAGGGATCTTCTATGATGCTTGGCATGACCTTCAGCCTTTCGGCCAGCATTTTTGCAATCAGTTCATAGGCCAAAGTGGTAAGGCTAACAGGTCTAAAACCTTTCACCCCACTTGTATCTTCTCTTGTCTTAATCAGGCAAATGAAATTTTCCATGACACATGCATTTAGCTTCCCGTTATCAAAGAATTTGTTGAATAGAGACTGCAAGTCATCCGTGAGTTCATCCCAAAATTTAATCAGGAACTCTGCTGTGAAACCATCTGGTTCTGGCGCTTTACTTTTCCCTAAGAGCTTTAGTGATGTTTTTATTTCAGCCGAAGTGAATTTTGAAGTAAGGATCTTGTTCTGCTCTTCTAAAACTACTGACCAGTTTAGGGGAGAGGGTAGGTAACCAGCATGAAGAGATTTTGTGCACAAGGATCTATAAAAATCGATGATGAGACATTCAATCTCCAAATATGAAAATGTTGGAGAACCTTGGTCATTTACCAGTTCTGATATCAAGTTTCTTCTCTTTTTGGCAACTAAAAAACAATGAAAGAATTTTGTGTTCTCATCCCCCAATTAGAGCCAATTTAGTTTGCTCTTCAGAATAAGATCTCTTTCCTCCCTTCTGTAGACATCCAGCAGGTCAGCTTTCAAACTTACTTTCAGCAAATTGCCCTCTGTTGATGAATCCATATTATTATCCTTATCTTCTTCATTTGCAGGGCTTCCGATAAACGCTCTTCTTGGGATTTTCTGGCTCTTTCATTGTCTAGGTTCCACGATTTAAGGTGGTTTCTTAGAGAACAAGATTTAGAGGAAATAACGAAACTTGCCCATCCTTGGTGATAAACCGAATCCAAGAAGCTTTCAACAATTCTGCAGCATTGTTTATCCAACAACCAACTATTGCAGAATCGAAACGGGGATGGCCCCCAAACATAGGCTCCTGCTTCTAGCATGATGGGGAAGTGATCTGAACATAATCTTGCTTGACAAGCTACTCTGGTATCTGCAAAACTCTCATCCCATTCAGTTGTGAAAAAGAATCTGTCCAGCAAGGATCTTGAAATCACTTGGCCTTCTCTCGAACATGTATATTTCCCATGTGATAATGGAATTTCAAACAGATTTGTATCTTCGATGAACTTATTGAACTTCTTCATTCCCCTGGTGTCTCCCAACTGGAAATCTTTCTTGGATTAATCTAGTGATATTGAAATCCCCTCCCACACACCAAGCCCCTGAACAGAAATCTGAAGGGAGGTGAGCTCTAGCTAGATGAGCTTCCTTTCTTGATAATGTGTTGGTCCAAACACATTTGATATCCAGCAAATCTTTCTGCATACGGTTGCGCATTTGATTGAAAGTGCATATCTGCCTTTGATAACTTCAGTAACTGAGATTTTGCTTTCATCCCACATTGTCAGAATATCTCCTGATCTACCAACAGCTTCAATAAACTCCCATCCTATGTCTTTTGAACTCCATAAGGCCTTAATCAGGTTGAAGTCAATCGCCTCTTGTTTCATTTCCTGAATTAAGACCACAGTTCAGTTTGAGATCTTCAATAATCTTTTCACTGCCAATTGTTTTGATTTGTTTAGAAGTCCTCTTGTATTCCACAAAATAATCTTCATACTTGCACTTTTAAAAGACTCCTTCCTCAAATTAATTCAATCTCACAGGCAGATAAGAATGGAATCAAATCTTGAGGGAGACTATCGGCTGCCTCTTTGCAAGATCCCTTGGGTTTCAGAGTAAGAAATAACTCGGGGAAATATGGCCCTAATGCTTCAAAATTCTCAGCCTCCTCTCAATCAGATTGTTGTTCCTCCAACTCCTCAGGGTGCTCAGACTCCAACTCTTCACTGCTTGCATCGATTATTGACGATATTTTGAAGTGAGAAGTTTGAAATAGAATGGGGTGTCTTTACAGACCTGTTGCATTCTATACCGGATGTTTGTATTTTCACACAGCTTTCTTATGGTAGATCAGAATTCATTAAAGTCGTCGAGGCATTGTCGAATGATGTTCTCCCTTTTATATAGAATTTTTGTGTAGTCTTGCATCTCTGGTGGCCCTTCTTAACTAATTGAGCAGAGGACTCGAATGTTTTCCAAAGGTTTAATCGGCTGGAACACAACCGAAGGAGGAAAAGAGAATTCGTCCCAAGCCGCAATTGTGGTCACTGGCTCTTCCTCTTCCCCATTTGCATAACAAAAGCTAGGCGCCACTTCATTGATTGCATTTGTGGGGCCCAACATTAGAGCCAATCATAATTAAGGCATTGGATTATTTCGGAGAGCAATCATCAGGTTGGCTTGGGGGGATCAATGTTCAATTCTCTTTCTTCCAAGGTTTCATTAATCTTTCATTCACGCGTGACTTTTCCACTTCTCCACGCGATTCTGAGTTTTGGTGCTTGGATTCTAGCTAAGGTTCTTGCTAATCAGTTAAGGGAAGTTATGCCATCTACTATTTCCAAGGCCCAGGGTGCCTTTGTGGTGAGAAGGCAGATTTTGAAACAAGCTCTTATAGCTATGAAGCCATTAAGGAATATAGGTTGAGGAAACAAAAAGGTCAAATGCTAAAGCTTGATTTTGAAAAGGCATATGACCATGTGGATTGGGATTTTTGGATAGAGTGCTGATGAAAAAAGGTTTAAGTTATCAATGGAGGATGTGGACGCGGATGTGGAGGTGTGTGGGGAATGTGAAGTATTTTATCCTCGTTAATGGAACCCCTGAAGGGTTGATTCAAGCCACCAGGTTTAAGACAAAGGGATCCTCTGTCTCCTTTCCTGTTCTTACTTGTGCTGGATATCTTAAGTTGGATCATTTATAAAGGGGTGGAAGGAAACATTATTGATTCTTTTAGGATTGGGAGGAATGAAGTCACTTTATCGCATCTTCAATTCGTAGATGGTCCAATGTTATTTTGTTCTGGAAAAGAGGAGTCCTTCCTCATTCTCAACCATATGGTGGTTTTCTTTGAAGATATGTCTGAGTTAAAAATCAATAGGAGCAACTATTTTTAGAATTAACACTAATCAAGTTAAGTTGCAAGGTGGGGTGAAGATGTTTGATTACGAGGTTGCCTCTTTCCCTTCTTCGTATCTCAGGCTTACCCTGGGTAGAAACCCAAGAGCTTTGACCTTCTGGGATCTTGTTTCTAAGAAAATTCATAAGAGATTGACGATGTGGAAGAAAGGATTCTTCTTGAAAGCTAGCAAGTTAATCTTGATTACATTGGTGCTGAGAGGGAGGGATCCCAAGGTATTATTTTTTTGAAAAGGAGAGAGCCTCTTTATTTGAAAAGGGATCTCAGGGTATTATTTATCTCTCTTTAAGGCCCCTAGCTCGGTGTGCAAGAGCATGGAAAAGTATATGAAAGATTTTTTGTGGGAAAGGGTGGAGGAAGGTCATGGATCTCACTTAGTCCATTAGGATGCGATGGGGCGCCTATGAGTCAAGGGATTTAGAGATCGGTAATCTTAGAATCCACAACAAAGCTTTGTTGGCCAAGTGGCTTTGGTGCTTTTCCCTTGAGCCCAATTCTTTATGGCATAGGATTATTGCGCATAAGCATGGAACTCATCCTTTTGAATGGGCGGTGAGAGGGGTTAAAAGGCACACACCGTAATCCTTGGAAGAATATCTCTTTCGAGCTTCCAACCTTTTCCCAGTTAATTCGTTGTTTTGTGGGAGACGGTAAGCATACGTATTTTTGGGAGGATGAGATGAATAGGTGAGGGAGTCTTCCCTTTATTCTTCATTTCTACATCCTTATCATTTATCCTCTTCCAAAAGCTATATGATATTGGATCTTTTGGTTAGATCCAATAATTTTACATCATTGTCTTTCAAGTTCTGTCGTAATTTGACCAATAGAGAAACGGTGGAGATTGCCTCTCTTCTTTTTTTGGTTGAGAGGTGCAATTTTAGAGAGGGAAGGTGGGACATATGTGTTTGGAGTCCCACTCCGAGTCAGACATATACGAGTAAATCCTTTTTCAGTCTGTTGTTGGATCCCTCCCCTCCTAGGGAGTCTGTTTTTTATGTGGTCTGGAGGACCAAGGTTCTTAAGAAATTTAAGTTCTTCACCTGGCAAGTTTTTCTTGGTCGGATTAACACTGTTGATAGGCTTGTTAGGAGGAGGACTTCACTTGTTGGGCCTTTTTACTGCATGTTTTGTTAGAAGGCGAAGGAAAACCTTGATCACCTTTTTGGGATTGCTAGTATGCATGAGCTGTGTAGAGCTTTTTTCTGCAGAAGTTCGATGTTAGCCATGATGACCATCAGGGCATTCGTGCAACGATCGAGGAGTTTCTCCTTCATCTGCCCTTCAGAGAAAAAGGGAGATTTTTATGGCTTGCAGGGGTGTGTGCTTTTCGTGAGATATTTGGAAGGAAAGGAACAACTAGGTGTTTCGTGGTAGGGAAAGGGATCATAGTGAGGTTTGATCATTGATTAGATTTCATATATTCCTTTGGGCTTCGATTTTGAAGACCTTTTGTAATTATTCCATTGGTAACATTTTACTCAATTTGACCCCCTACTTTTAGTCGGGGTGTTTTGGTGGACTGGTTTTTTTTTTTTTTTTTGTATGCCTTGTATTCTTTCGTCTTTTTCTCAGAACTCTTGGTATGGGATGGGACGGATTTGGCAAGTATTTGATTGTTCGTTTTAATGCTAGTTATTAGGAGGAGATGAGGAGGATGCTAAGGAGGTGTCAAGCTAGTTGATATGTCCGGGTGCGCCTATTGATCTTCAGCCTCTCTTTTTGTGTGTTCTCTATATAATTCTCTTATACTTTGAGCATTAATCTCGATTTTATTAATAAAATTGGAGACTCGACTCCTTTTCAAAAAAAAATTGTGTTGGATTTTATAATGGCTGTAAGAACAATGTGCTGCAAATACATGTTGGTCCAGCCTTAAAGAAGAAAGCTTACTTGATGTGAAATGCAGTCAAGGCCTTGTTAGTGGGTTTTCCATGATATTTATTATTAATAAATGAGACTAAAGCTCATAGTATAAGAGGTTTATACAATGAGCAAAAGAAATAGGATTAGCAGACCCACCCAAATATCTCAACTAGGTTGACATCCCTTTAGCTTCCTCATCATATCCAAACAAAACTAAGAAAAGACCAGTTAAAGAAGGCTACCATACTGCCTTTACAACATATGATAGAATATCGGACTTTGTTAGCCCACATTCCTTTTATTTCATTCCGTGTATTTTGTTTGGATGTGATGTGGGCGCTAAGGGAATGTCAACCTAAACACCACGGTGTGCCTGTTGATCCTCCCATGTACTCCATACTAAATCCTTTGTACTTTGTACATTGAGTGTCTCTTTTCATTATTTCAATAAAAAGTGCATTTCCTATTAAAAAAATCAAATTGTTATAAGAAAAGTGGCCAAGTAATGTCTAAAGATTAAGGTTGTCTTATACGAGAAGTTTTTTTTTATAAGAAACAGATATATTCAATGAGCAAAAGATAAACAGCCTAAGAGCAAGGGACAAAAGGACCCTCCCCAAGAGAAACTAAAGAATAAGGACCTTCCAATTGTTGAAAATCATAGAAAGCTAATGAATCAAATAACGAAGCATTTGCAATTATTCAAAAAGAAAGCATCCCTAGTTAGAGCATATAATAAAACAAAAGAATAAGGAGGAAAAAGAAAATTAATAGTTATTCAAACAATAGTTTAGGGCACTTTACTCCTTAAGAGGGTGTTTGGGGTACGGAGTGATAATAGTTTGTGTTTAGGATGTAGATTATTTTAGTTTGGGTTATAATAGTATGTGTTTGTGGTCTGGATTATTTAAGTTTAAAAAAGAAATAGTACACACTGTAGCAAAGAATAAAAAAAATGATGAATGTCGAATAGTAAAAACTATAGCAAACAGTAAATACTATAGCAAATTGGGAGTTTTGAAATAAGTGTCTACTGTAGCTAATTGGGGATTTTTAAATAGTATTTACTATAACTAGAGGTGATTATTACAGTCTTACATAATCCTCACCCAAACGACACCTAAACGTTAACTCTTAGAATAGATACTGTCTTCAATTAGTAGACGTGGATCAAAACCTTCCCATTACTGCAAGTTAAATAAATATTTCACTGCCAAGTTTGTCTAGAGGAAACAAGCCCTTAAGTATTCTTAAATACCTTCTACTTTGGGTATCTCAATCTCCACATCAATATTAAGACATTGAAGATAGATATGAAGAAAAGTGTTAAACCTGCATGATGATTGATGCTATAATCTGAGGACTGATGCCCAGTTGGAAAAAAGACATTTTCATCTCGGTAGTAAAATCACCGAGTTCATCTGCCATGGACATGAATATGAGATAAAGATAGTGAAACAAAATTAAATTCCGCAACAATAAGAATATAGAGATAACTCACACATGCATAAAATTTTAGGAACTCACCAACAGATCCAGAAACAAAGCTAAGGTAATCTTGTGGTATCAACCTCCTATCAAACCCAGGAAGAGGAATGAAGTATCCAACACGACTTATTACAATTAGAACTGCTGTTACAAACAACCTTCGTCGTATTTCACTTTTAAAAAATGATTCAGTAGCATTGTTGAGAACAGAACGAAGACGTACAAGGTTCAACAATCTATTTCTAAATGCTCTGGATTTAGGTTTCCATATATCAAAGTTAGTGCCATTGGAAGAAGTAAGAAAAGCATCCCCATCATTCGATTCCTGTGAAAAAGTTTCAAGGTCTAGACATTGCTCAGATGTTGCCTTGACATTCATACGGCTGTTTTGGTACTGATTTGAGAAACAATCAAATGGCTTTTGGTTCACTTTAGAGACCAAAGGCCTCTTCAATAACACATTATTTCTTCCCTTGAATTTTGAAGTGTTGAAATTTTTCACAGATCTACCAAACTTGAAATGACAGAATTGGACGTCATAAGCTGCAGCAACTGTTCAAAAAAAACCAGCCAAGTGAGGCCATATTAGAAGTGTTTTATGCAAAAAATTACATTGTAGCAAAGCAAACTCCCATGTTCAGCTGAAGAATCAATTAGACATAAATTATATATCAGTGTTTTAGAGCAATTTTAACCCTGGGAGGAAAATGAATTTGCTTGTGTTCAACAATGGAAATAAGTTTTCAGTTAACCTTAACCCTAAGAAGAAAATATCGAACAAATACGTGGTAGTGATGTGAGAAATTATCCTACTTATTCTAAGCTGACAACCAAATAGTAAATTGATTGTTGGTTATGGTATACTAAAACCATATGGAAGCATTTCTGATATAAAAGGAAAACATGAAATAGATTTTCCCAATCAAACCGAAGATATCAAAACATTATAAAAAGAGACAGAGAAGAACTCAGACAAGCTGGAGTTCTCACATTTGATTAATTACATTTACACAACCACTCAACTGAGATAGAAAAAATTAGACAAGAGACATTTCTGTTAAAATAGTGATGTAATAAGAATAATACTATAGTTAGACAGCTGTAGTTTAGTTAGTAAAAACAAGTTTAGTTAGTAAAAACAGCTAAACTGTAATTAGTTGAAACAGTTAAAACTCAACTGTTTCATAAAAACAGTTACTTCAAACTACTTGTAACTGCTTACAATCATCAATAAATACCCCATCTCTTAGCCACTATGGGCAGAGAATTCATTTTGAGAAATTAAGTCCAACTTGAATTACATCAAGTGGTATCAGAGCAACCCCGATCCTTGGACGGATGGCTGGCCGGAGAGGAAGAATCCCTGCCGCGGGGAATAATCGCGAGCAAGAAGAGGTGGAAGAGACCGTCGCCTTCTCTCCAAGAACAACCACGGTACGCTTCTGGCCGTCGAAGACTCCTTGGGAGATTTAAATGACAAGATGAATAGAGTAATGGACAGTTTAGACTCACTAACCCAAAGAATGGACGAACTACCGGCACCGGCAAGAATCGAGGATTACGACCGAAATGCAGGAAACAGAGGAGGCCGACGAGCTCGAAGGAACTTAAGAAACTGGCCCAACCAAATGAACGATTAAAGAAGGAGACCGGGAGACATCCCACTACGACACGTCGACGATGACAATCAAGATGACGACGAGGAGTGGCAGAATGCGCAAGATTATGATTCTTTCAGTGGCAATGACCAAGGAAATATCTGGAACGACAACAGAGAATTTCGAATGGCTCACAGCTATAGAGGACAAGAAGCACAAAGAGAGATTCATCACGACTATAAAATGAAAATTGACCTCCCGACCTATAATGGTAAACGAGATATCGAATTTTTCTTGGATTGGATTAAAAACACTGAGAACTTCTTCAACTACATGGACACGCCTGACAGGAAGAAAGTACATTTGGTGGCACTGAAATTGAGAGGGGGAGCATCGGCATGGTGGGACCAACTGGAAATAAATAGACAAAAGTTCGGCAAACCACCTATACAATCATGGGAAAAATGAAAAAACTCTTGAAAGTGCGCTTCTGCCCCCGAACTACGAACAAACACTGTATAATCAGTATCAGAATTGCCGCCAAGGGAGCCAAACTATGGCAGAATACATTGAAGAATTCCACAGACTGAGCGCCAGAACCAATCTGAGTGAAAACGAGCAGCATCAGATTGCTAGGTTCATCGGTGGGCTACGATTCGATATTAAGGAGAAGGTAAAGTTGCAGCCCTTCCGTTTCCTGTCTGAAGCCATTTCCCTCACAGAAACAGTAGAGGAAATGATGAATGCACGCCTGAAGAGTTCCAATAGGAGGGGCACATGGGAAATTACCTCCAAGAAGCAACCTTACAGCAGGAAGACGGATGAACCAGCAACACCAGTAGCTGAAAAGGGTAAAGATATTGATACCCAAGAGACAAGCGAAAGGAAAGAAGGAGCAGTCAAGGGGAAGAACCTAAACAATTACACTCGCACATCCTTAGGGAAGTGCTTTCGATGTGGTGAGCCCGGCCACTTATCCAACAACTGCCCTCAAAGGAAAACAATAGCACTAGCTGAAGATGAAGGCAGTGGCACGAGCGAAGAAGACAAAGAAGAAGAAGAAGAAACAGAGCTAATTGAGGCAGATGATGGGGACTGGATCTCTTGTGTTATCCAAAGGGTCCTCATTGCCCCTAAAGTAGAGACGACCCCCCAGCGCCACAGCTTATTCAAGACAAGATGCACTATCAACGGCAAGGTATGTAATGTCATAATTGACAGTGGAAGTAGTGAGAACTTTGTGGCAAGAAAAATCGTGTCCGTCCTTAGCCTGTAAACAGACCCTCACCCTGATCCTTACAAGATTGGATGGGTGAAGAAGGGAGGAGAAGCCACAATTAATGAGATTTGTACAGTGTCACTTTCCATTGGAAGCAGCTACAAAGACCAAATTGTGTGCGACGTGATTGAAATGGATGTGTGCCATTTACTACTAGGCAGACCTTGGCAACATGACACTCGAACCTTACATAGGGGGAGAGAAAACACCTACAAGTTCCAATGGATGGGAAAGAAAGTAGTCCTACTCCCATTAACAAGGAAAAACACAGAAGGGATAAGGCAGAAGAAAAAAGGGCAGCTCTTCATCACAGTAAGTGGGAAGAAAATATTGAGAGACAGAGAGCAAGACCTATTGGGGCTTGTAGTCACTGACAAATCCAAGGAAGAAGACGAGGTCACTGATCCAACACTGGAGAAGTTACTCACAGAATTCCCTCATCTAAAGAGAGAACCACACTGCCACCAACCCATGACATCCAACACCAAATTGATCTCATCCCCGAAGCATCACTACCCAATTTACCCCACTACAGAATGAGTCCAGAAGAGTATAAAATCCTACATGACTACATTGAAGACTTGCTAAAATGGGGTCACATCAAGCCTAGCCTAAGCCCATGTGCTGTGCCCGCACTACTTACACCAAAGAAAGATGGAAGTTGGAGGATGTGTGTAGACAGCAGGGCTATCAACCGGATCACTGTAAAGTACCGGTTTCCTACCCCTCGAATTGGGGACCTATTGGACCAACTAGGCAAGGCCACTATCATCTCAAAAATTGACTTAAATAGCGGATACCATCAAATACGCATAAGACCCGAAGATGAATGGAAGACAGCCTTCAAAACTAATGAAGGTTTATTCGAATGGATGGTCATGCCCTTTGGCCTATCAAATGCCCCTAGTACCTTCATGAGATTAATGAACCAAGTACTTCTCCCCTTCCTTAACAAATTTATAGTTGTCTATTTCGATGACATACTTGTGTATAGTACCAACTATGATGAGCACATACTGCACTTAAGAAAATTATTCCAAGTCCTAACAGAGGCAGAATTATACATCAACCCAAAGAAGTCCATGTTCTTTAGAAGGGAGATTGCCTTCCTTGGCTCTATTATCAAACAAGGGAGCATAAGCATGGAACCAAAGAAAATAGAAGCTATCCACACTTGGCCCACACCAACCTCTACTAAGGAGATACAAGCCTTCCTCGGCTTGGCTTCCTTCTACAGAAGATTTATCAGAAACTTCAGCTCATTGGTAGCACCACTCACGGACTGCCTAAAGAGGGGAAACTTTAAGTGGACCCAAATGCAACAAGAAAGCTTTGACAACATTAAAAGGAAATTGACTTCCAGCCCTATACTTCAACTACCAGACTTCACTTCACCATTTGAAGTGGCTATGGATACATGCGGAACAGGAATTGGGGCCGTCCTCTCTCAACGAAGTCATCCTATCAAATATTTTAGTGAAAAGCTAAGCTTATCTAGACAGTCTTGGAGCACGTATGAGCAGGAACTATATGCTCTTGTTCGGGCACTCAAGCAGTGGGAACACTATCTATTATGCAAAGAATTTATACCGTTGACTGACCATTTTTCCCTAAAGTATCTCCAGTCACAAAGAACTATCAGCCGAATGCACGCACGATGGATCTCTTTCCTACAAAGGTTTGACTTTGTGATCAAACACCAAAGTGGCAAAGAAAATAAGGTGGCAGATGCCCTCAACAGAAAGAATTCCCTACTCACACTTCTCTCCTTAGAAGTTGTGGCATTTAAACACCTTCCCGACCTATACGAGGAAGATACTGATTTTTCAGAAGTTTGGTACAAGTGCAATAACTATATTAAAGCTGAAGACTTCCATATTGTGGAAGGTTTCTTGTTCAAAGGGGAACAACTATGCATACCTCACACCTCATTACGAGAAGCCCTATTAAAGGAAGCCCATTCAGGTGGACTGGCTGGACATTTCGAGCAAGACAAGACATTCGAGACAATTTCCAAGAGGTACTATTGGCCACAACTCATAAGAGATTCGAACAATTTCGTAAAAAGATGCCCTATATGCCAAAGAGCTAAAGGTTCAAGTACCAACACCGGGCTATACTCTCCACTACCCATCCCAACTTCTATTTGGGAAGACCTATCAGTAGATTTCGTGGTAGGATTACTGAAGACAAAGACTGTATGACTCGGTCATGGTTGTAGTAGACAGGTTCAGTAAAATGGCCCACTTCATCGCGTGCAAAAAGACGAATGATGCAATCTATATAGCCAATCTGTTTTTCAGAGAGATAGTACGCCTACATGGAGTGCCGAAAACAATTGTGTCCGATCGGGATGTGAAATTCCTAAGCTATTTTTGGAGGACCCTGTGGAAGAAATTTGACACAACTCTGAAATTCAGTACTACAGCACACCCACAGAGAGATGGACAAACCGAGGTCACTAATAGAACACTAGGCAACCTAATGCATTATCTTAGTGGAACTAAACCGAAACAGTGGGATTTGTCCCTTGCACAGGCCGAGTTTGCATTCAACTATATGAAGAATAGAGCAACTGACAGATGCCCATTCAAAGTTGTATATACTAAACAACCACGATTAACGTTTGATCTTGCCACACTCCCTACAGTTGTGGATATTAATGATGAAGCAGAAAAGATGATTGAGAACATTGAAAGACTGCATAAAGAAGTATATGACCACTTAATGCAAACAACAGAATCCTATAAAAAAACAGCTGATAAGAAAAGAAGACAAGCCAGCTTTTCGCAAGGAGACTTAGTAATGATCCACCTTCGAAAGGATCGGTTCCCCACTGGCACCTACAATAAACTCAAAGATAGACAACTTGGCCCATTCCGTATCCTAAAGAAAGTTGGAGATAACGCCTACAAGATAGAACTACCACCAGACCTGCACATTCATCCAGTCTTTAATGTGGCAGACTTAAAACAGTACTATGCTCCAGACGATTTTACCTTAGCAGGCCAAAGTCACTCGGGTCGAGTTCCATCTTAGGGGGGTGGAATGATGTAATAAGAATAGTACTATAGTTAGACAGCTGTAGTTTAGTTAGTAAAAACAGCTAAACTGTAATTAGTTGAAACAGTTAAAATTCAACTGTTTCATAAAAACAGTTACTTCAAACTACTTGTAACTGCTTACAATCATCAATAAATACCCCATCTCTTAGCCACTATGGGCAGAGAATTCATTTTGAGAAATTAAGTCCAACTTGAATTACATCAAATAGATTCCTAATAAGTCAAAACAATATATTGTCTGAACATATTATCAGAAATTCTTCAAAAATAATAAGTTGTATCGTCTGCCTGAGTTGGCCAGTTGGGTTTTTCTTCACTACAGTTTTCTTCCCTCTGATATCAGTTGTACTATTTTTATAGATCATTATTTTCCATTTGTAATTGTTAGTAAAATTATTTATTTGGCTATTCCTTCGGCCAAGAGTAGCGGTCACTTGTGGTCTATCTCAGTGAATCCTCTGTCCATCTACATCTACTACACTATAAGTAAAATCCCGAGTAGCCAACCTCCATTGAGCTGAGAATTATTTCTTAACACTGTGTTCATTGACTTGGTATCATAATATCACAGGCAAACACCCTTATCATTTCTCATCTTCTTCTCTCAAAGACCACTGAAAACCCCAACACCAGCAAGAAACCTGAATCTAGCTCCTCCAGCCTGCTGCTGAAGAGATTGAGTCTGAACTTCCCATTAAAAGAAATAGCTTCTTTGAGTGTAATTGTGAACTCCATTCGTCATTTGGTCCAATAAGTTCATGGATCTCACACCTTAAAAGAAAAATACTAATTTATGTCTTGTTAACCTCTAACACTGTTCCTAAGAGTTCACAACTCCTAAGACTTCCCGACCCATTGGAGTTCACAACTCCACTCCTCGGAAAAAAGCACCCTCTTATTAAAAGTTAACAACGAAGAATATTGGTTCCAGTACAAGCCCTATACTTCATTGCCACATGAAAGATCTTTATGCAAGTAAAGTAAATTTCAACTACAAGCTAATTCAACAGGGAAACGAACACAACTAAACGGGTCAACCTTTTCGAGAAAATGAAAATAAGAATGAACCACTCTAGTTTCAGGAGAAGAGATATCAAATGAAACACGCATAGGATAACAATGTAATTGAACTATCTATCGTTCTTCCTATGCAGTTTTCCCGCTGACCAAAGTTCAGGAGGCTAACCTCGAAACTTTGAAGGTACAGAATGGAGCAGCGGGGGACGGAGAAGACGAGTGCAGCAAGGCGTTGCTTCCATGGCGGGACTTCGGAATTGCGCCAACTGAGCTCAAGGCTACGTTGGCTAATTTCCCTTTTCTTATTTGTGCGTTTTTCTTTTCTTTTTTTTTCTTTCCGTTTAATTATAAAAAATAGAAAAAATATTGAAAATAGGAAAAGTGTTAGACAATATTTTTAAAATATAATAAAATTTTCATATTCTATTAATAATAGATAAAAATACACTGATAGATACGGATTGAAGTATATTAGAATCTAAAGTTTTTTTATATTTTATAAATATTTTAGTACATTATGTTGTATTTAAAAATGCCTAAAAAAAAGATATATATTTTAGAAAAGTATATATTTTAGTTCATGTTGTTATATTTCTCGATTTTTTTTGGTCGATATTGACCACTAACATAGATATAAAAAGGTTAACTTTTTCAACTTTTATCCAATTTATCAATGCTTTTTATTTTATTTTTATTTTATTTTTTTTGTGAAATCTTTAAATGTTTTTTTAATCTTTCCATAAAATTTAAATTTTGAAATATTGACGAAAATGAGCAATTTTAAAAATAGCAAAATAAATTAAAATATTTACCAGTTGTAGTAAAGTTTTTGATTTTATCAATAATAATCTTTTATCGCTATAGCATATCAATGACTATCAATAATAAAATTTGTTATAGGTTGTAAATATTTTATAAAACATGCTATTTTTAAAAATTTCCATAACCAAAATTTGAAAGGGTTGCATAATGTTTGAAAAATTAGGCAAATTTCGATTCATCTCATTTAAAGTCGTATCAACAAAGCCTAAAAGATAGATAGTTTTAAGCTTTCTCTATATAATTTTAATTAATCTCCACGTTTTTTTTCAAATATTAACCGAAATTTGAAATAATTGATTTTTAAAATATCAAAATGAACAAATTTAGGATTATTATAATTCATCACGATAAACATGAATCTATCAACGTCTATCACAGATAAATTGTGATGTTCGGTTATATTTTAAAGTGTTTTGGCAAGTTTTGTCATTTAAGAAAATTTTCATATATCTTTTCAAAATTTTCACAATATTTGGCAATGTGATTTATAATTTTGGAAGGATAGAAAAGATTAAGATTTAGAAAAATTACTTGAATATAAGTTGAACCACTCAATCCTCATTGTTCACACGAGATTTCAGAGAAATTTGATTCGTGGAGTTGAACTTGAGTTGATGTTGTATTTTTGTTGATTTGATGTAATGAATAGAGAAGGTATAGTAATGCTATGAATGACCCAGTATCGAATACTAGTGATAATATCAGCAAAAGAATGTTCTCCTGTGCTTCCAGACATGCCGAGCTCCACATATTCTTGTACAGTCAAAAGGGGGGTGGTATTCACGTTTGGCATATGCTTGCTCTAACCGAGATTTTTGGAGATGATTCTGTACTACAATTCGACGGAGGAACTTTGGGGCACCCTTAGGGTAATGCACCTGGTGTCGTAGCTAACCGAGTAGCTCTAGAAGCATGTGTTCCACAACAGCTCGCACAGGTGCTTCCCTCTAAAGCATATGCCAAACGGAGGAACGTTTGGCATATGCTTGCTCAAATCTTGGTAGTCGATCTAATCAAGAAACACCAATAAAAAACTATTATAACAAGTATTCAAAAAGTGTGGTAATTGTGAAAAGTGAAACTTAACGGTGGTCTTTTTAAAAATATAAATGATTTTTTTTAAAAAAAAAAATTGTTAATTAAATTTGGATAGCCAAATTTTATTTGGAAGGTAGATTTGGTCGTTTAAATTTTTTAAGATTCATCAGTTAGATTCGGTTGTCTAATATCTAAAACAATTTTTTTTCGTATTTTATATTTGGAACAATCGAATAACAATCTGAAAAAAATTTAAAAATAGATATTTTATATTTGATACGCATCTTGAACCAATTGAAAAAAATATATAAAATAAAAACCACATAAGAGAGAAAAAAAGATGTTGAGAAAAAAAAATGGCAGAAGAGGAAGAGAAGAAAGATGCAAATGAATGGCAAACTTTGAATATTTAAAAGAAATGTCAAGTTTCATGAATTTTTTTATTTTGTTATCCGCGTGTAAATATTTTGCAAGTTTGTTATATTTATGAAAATTAACCATCGACTAATAACTATTTTCCCTTAACCTTCGTTAGCTGTTTGAAAAATATATATCCATATTTGTAATTAACCTTAAACATAAAGCTCACACAGACACGGCTTGAAATCATTTAAAAAGCATATTAAAAGTCACAACTCACAAAATTAAATGATTTTCTTCTCGATTGTTAACCACTCAAACTCAACTTTTGTGCATCGATTGATCAGTTAGATGATGAGACATGAAACAAAGTTTGATTTTTCTTTCCAGTGTTCATTAACGTTGTAGACATAGTTATGGTTGTTATTGATATTATGTATGTAGTGGACATTGTTATGATTGGTATTAGAATCATTCTAGTCAATAATATTTCGATTTTCATCGATTGATTTTATATTTCTTTTACAGGGAAGAAGAGGTTGAGCAAATTAAAATATCATCTTTTATAAAAAAAATTGTCGATCAAACCAATCGATTTCATCTTTGAAGATTTTGATTATATGTCTAAGTTTGTGGTCACAGCCGTAAGACTAAATGAGCATCGTGGATCCGTCTTAAGCCCATATAGACATAGAATCTTAACCCAAGAATTTTGAATTTTTCAGATTTAATAATTCATTTGAAAACTTTTTTTTATAAAATGATATTTTAAAATTTGTCTTAATGTAGAATTTCTTGAAAAGAATTTTATCTTCAAAGCTCTTGTAAAGGAGTTAGCTCAAAAAGAAAATGAAGAGCAACATATTGCTTCTTCATGCAATCATGATGTTACAAATGAATCATTACGTATACCAAAAATTGAAGATGATTTTCAGAATTGGGATTAATCAAGATTGATTCAAAAACAATTTACTTTCAAAATACTTTTACTCTCAAAGAAAACCTTTGTATCAAATATTGTTGGAAAAAGAATTCTAGCTAGTATATGGAAAGATTGATTCAATACAACTATTTCTAAGAAATATTGAAAAACATAAAAAAGAATTCTTTTTCTCTATTTTTGGAGTCGTTCTAGTTGCTTTACTTCCAACGTTTAGACCTACATTAGATACATCAGTTTTAGCACTATTATGTGATAAATGCATGCCGAAGATTTTTCAAAAACTCTACTAGGTATAATTGAATCAAATTTAGTAAATGACCCTATTTATTAAGTTGAAATATATTGAGATCAGAAATGTCAAACATCTAAACCATGACCTTGTTTATTTTACTTTCAATACTATCCATATTACTTGAAAAGATTGATTATTTCTCTGAATTTAAAAGCTTCAGATTTTGTGTGACGACTCTTGTTTTGTTTTTAGCTGCTCAACTCTATGCAAATCCTCGCTTCGCTTGAACGGGTATTTGTAATGTCTATCTAGGTTTATGGTGATTTATGACAAATATAGGAAGTTGTAAATATTTAATTTCAACCAAATTTTACCATTTAAAACCAATGTTCCTCGCTTTATAATTATTAAAGGTCATGTTGTGCTGACTGCTTGGGTTGTGTTATAAAGATTAAATTATATAAAGGGAGCACTTGGTAGGCCTCCTCCTTCCATGACACAATATATATGGGCACTGACTAATTTCTCAAAAACACCAACCATGCAAACTATTATTCAAACATACATATATTATTATACTTGCTGTGAGTGAGTTGGATAATATAATCATAATGTTTTCATGTCTAGCTTTATTCTAGCCATTTTCAAACTTGACACATGTGACCTCCCTTACCTTTCCCTACTTATTACCTTTCGAGAAAAATGCATATGATATTCACGTGACAATGTACAACAAACAACGATAATATTGTAATTAATTATCACACAATTAGCTCTGATCATGTTTAAGACAAAAAGTGAAATTGTGTAGTAAATGTAGTAGGAGAGTTTAATTTGAGTATTAGAATAATAGACTTTGCTTCTCATCATGTCATATTTATAGTTGTCGCAAGTAAAGAGTTTGAGTATTAAAATAGGACTTACTTTACTTCTCTTATTATCATGATGTAACAATCTCTCTATTATTATTATATATACACAAAACTTTACCTCCAAGAATTCTAATCAAATTTTAAAAACAAATTCTACGAATTAGGATTATATGTATTATGTTAATAGGAAAAACTTAAATGAGGAATAATAATGTAAAAATTATGTTTTGTTGTAGAATGATTGTTCTATAAAGTTTTTGGATCGATCAATGATATTTTAAGACGTAAAAAACAAAAGAAGAGATAGAAACAACAAAGTGTGTGGGTATTTGTAGAGAGAACAAGTAATAGAATCTGAGTAGTAATTTTTTATAATTGCATGTAGCCATTGTATTAGTTGGGAGAGACCGTGGAGACTAAATTAAGCGTTACGTTGTACCATAAAAACCAATCCTACCACGCTTCATGCCTCTTGTTCATGTCCAATACACCTACACCGTCCATCTGTTTTCTGCACTGCCTAATTGTAGATCTACACATTGTATCATATGAATGTATATATCATATAAAGTTAAATATATATGATCATATATATATATGCACTATACAAATAATGGATACACACACTGCCAAAATTTGGGCTGCTTCACAATAAAGATCAGAGGCGTCTGCATGGAATTGCGAGATGGACGTGAAGGTAAGAAATATTGAAAAATTAGGGTAGAGACGACAGACATTGAAAAGTTAAAAACCCCTTATACGTATGTGTGTGTGGGTATTCAAGTAAATTGAAAAGGGTCTTCTTCTAGCTAGCTATACTAAGAAAAATATCTCAATAGAGGTTGTTTCTTCTGCTTTTATGAAGTGAAGCACATGACCATGCATATATATGTATATATCCTTGGGGTTTGGGACACTCAATGAAACTACATGTGCTACACTGTGCTTCTTGACAATCCTTTCCCTTTCCAACTCTTAGCCCTTACCCCACTCTAACTTATGGTTCTCCCAACTCCACGATTCAACATTTTTCTCCTCTTCTTTCATGCGAAAAAAAAAAACCTTAAACTACATTAATATGTATTTACGCATTTTATGTATTTACGTACCTCTGTGATATCAATGTTGTATGATATGTTTGGTACTGCCATATGTGGGATATATATATCCTAACACATATATTTATATACTCAACCAATACTTTTTAAGTATGTTTTTTTTTATCGGAATCTCTCTGTAATATGTTATTTTCGCTATTTATAGCTTTTACCTTATGGTTTAGAGAAGTATGCTATATATATAAATTCTCTAATTGATCTATTAACGTCTTTATGACTCTATAATTTGACACTCTCTTTAATAATAAATTGATCGATGTAGCATACGTAAATCTTTGTTATGATTATCTATTGTTGATTCGCATTTTCTTTTGTTAATCTTTAATTGTTGATATCTTAACCATTCTTCAACAAGGTCATTTGAGGTATCATCTTTCAAATATTCTCTAAAAAAAAAAAAATTGTTATCGTTGTTATTTAATACAATTATTAGTTAAAAGTTATCATCTCTAAAATTTAGGTCATGTTTACTTAATTACTCAATATATCCATAGATATATCTGTCGTTATAGCTTATAAGTGTTCTTCAACCATAATGAAATATAGATCTCACTAGAAAATTCGTAATCAACAAACGTCCTATCTGATCATAGAAAAAAGAATCATCAATCCGACTCCCATCCTTATTAATTCTTCATTAATATTTACTCATTTTAATTTAGTTACCATATTAACTATAAAGAGCATTATGGTAAACTCATTTTCTTAAAGATTTAGACCCATTACCATCAACACATTAAATGTACTTAGCCTCATTGTACTGACAGATTTAATTACATATTAGTAAACTTGATCACTTTTAAAATGAAAATGAAATTGATATTTGATTTTGGGAGGTATAGATTAATGAAAAAGCAATGCACATGGAGGCATCCATATATAGATCCCATGATGATGATGTCAGTCCCATGTTGGTGTCTTGGGTTGGGGCCAACCTTTGATAACAACTGCCCATTCCTATTTCTGTCTAGTACTCCTCCATTCCACTTTTCTTATTTTCTTCTTCTTGGACCACTCTCAAACCCTTTTTTCTCTTTTTCTTCTTCTCTTTCTATTTAGGATCTAAACAAGATTGTTGGTTCTTTGAGTTTAATGTAATCCAAAATACATGTGTGTTTACAAATAGAATGTTTTGTGATCCAAATTGTAATATTAAATTCATTTTATTTTATCATAATAGTTTTTAATCTAACCTTCGTTTCCATCTTTTTTAATGCTCTACGATTCTATTTTTCAACACCTTTCTGATTCTTGATTACATTTCACTCGCAATTTAAAATCTACACATATATGAATGCAAGGAAGTGTTATATAACTAACTTAACTAACTCTTAAGCAGCTGCCAGGGTGTGAACTTAGCAGTAATAACCTCATCAAAACCCACTTACCTTTGTTGGATGAGATTTAAGATACAATGGAAAATGGGAAAAAAAGGAAGATTTTAGAAGTAGAAATGAGGTGAGAAATTTACTTAAGAAATCATAATTAGAGATCTTAATCTATTGATTAATCAGTAATTAAGTAGAAACCCATAGTGGCTCCCAATTGAGCAACTCTTTGCTCTGGTGCCTGTCTTGTTTGCATCTGCTATTGCTGCAACTGAGTGGCCTTCCAAAACTTTCCATTACCATTTCTTCTACATCATCATCAACCAAGTTGAGTTCTTCTTCAACTTCCTGATCATCTCCATCTTCTTCACCTCTCTTTTCAATTTGTTTCACAAGCTGAAGTTTAAGTCTCCCATGGCTACGTTGTGCTTGGAAGTAGCTAATGGGAGAAGTAGAACATACCATGGCTCTCAATACCAGTCGTCCATCTTTTCGGTAGGACTCGACTCTGACGTTTGTGGAGCCACTTATTGATGTTAATGGAGGTGGATATGTGCTGTACTTTCTAATGGCTTTCCTGTGAGATGATAATGTTGAATTTCGTCTGACGTTGGAGCGAAAATCCTCGTCTGATATCAATGTTGATAAAAAGATGTCGTTCTCTCCCATGTTGCTTCCGCTCTCGCTGCCTAAGCTTTCAGTGCACATCTCTAAGCTTTTCTTGCTTAGCCTTGTGAATGAATGAGTGATATACATCTCGTCTTCTTCTTGATGTCCACTGGAGAGAGGTTGAAGGAAACTCCACATTTTAATATTTTCATCATTTTTTGAATTTGCTTCTACTTCTTTTTCATACTTTCTTTGGGAGACTCTGTTGGTGGTGGGGTAACTTGCTTCCTGAGGAAACAACTGCAGACTCAGAACATGAGACTCGACATGCGACTGCAGCCCTTGACACACACTGGAAATCATTTTGCTATATCCTATAACAAGATCTTGCAGTGTAGCGAAACAGAGAAGCGTCAAGTCAATAAAACTGATGGAGAGACTTGAAGTTGGGGTGATGTTCGATTGTGCCAAAGTTGAGAAATTTGTAGAAAAAGAACGGTTTTTGGGAAATCCCAAATTCAAGTTGGGTTGAAAACATGAAATGGGTTGTTAGAGAAAGGGAAAAGATTACAAAGAGATGAAGAAAAAAATGCAAGGGTGGAGTAGAAAGGCAAGGGAATGATAAAGATTTATAGTTGTGAAGAACCCTAAGTAGGTGTGCAGGGCCTAGTACTCTAGAAAAGCTGAGAGAACTTTATGGCCACTAAAAGTCTGTACAAGTCCCAATCTTTGGAGAAATAATGGACAAACTTGTGTAAATGACATTAAAATCCACAATATAACTGAAGTTTGGTGCCCACAGAGCATATATATCAGCTAAGATTATCAGCTCCTTCCCTTATCAGTCTAAGTTAACCTCTTTTTAGGGGAGGGGATTTTTATAGAAAACAAAAAACAAAAATGCAAACCCAAAGCTGTTCCTTTCAAAAGGAAAACCAAACAAACCTATCAAAACAAAAGCCATACAATTCTTCTCTTCTTCCCTATCAATTACTCTTTAGATAAATAAGATTTCTAGACTTCCTAAGCTTTGTCTCCATTCTTCTATTTCTTTAATATCTGTCCATGCTTTCAAATATACTGTTCATTAATGTTCAGATACCACTTTGTGAAAATGTAAAAGTAATATTATTTTGATTATCTTGAGTTGACTTTCTAGTTAAATTATTAGCTCAAATAGCAATGATCTCGAACGAAAATAAGTGAAATTTTCTACAATCGAATTAAGTTGAAGACAAAAAAGAAAAAAGAACTATATTTACTGATGCCTTATGGTGTAGCAATCAAAAGGTTGGTGGACTGGAGTGAGCAGCTCGTGACTCTCTCTCCTATCTATGCAGGATACAAGCATTTTGACCAAGCGTGGCCTATCAAGGCGTTGGAAGGGGACGCATATCAGAGTGGGATGATCGGTTCTATTTCATTTCAAAGAGGTGTTAAGCCATCCTCCATGGGTGGATTGGACTTGGTCGACATCATTCATGTTCTTACTAAGTCGCCCAGAAACCTAACTAAAACTAAGAATGTGCTTGAAGATTTGCTTGAGAGCACTAATTGTTTAGAGGATGTTGTTTTTGTTCATTGTAAGCGTTAACTTTGTCACCCACCCTCTGGTTGTGATGTTGTTTTTGGTTTTGATGTCAAGCTCCCTTCTGCTGAGGATCATTTTAGGGAGGTCTATTGGTATTCTAATTAACCGAGTTGGATGTTCTCTGCTCTTAATGAGAACCTTGTTGGTAGTTATTTGTGTTTCAATATATATACACACACACACACACACATTTATGAGGTTAACTAATACTGCAAAACTCTCAACAGGCTTTACAGTTCATGTTAGATCAACTTGAGGCTTCATTTCTTTTCCTTCTTACTAGTTTTGAAAGTTTGAAACCATGGCAATTCACTCTCTTCCACGCTCTTCAAAGTAACTTCATCATTGAGTTATCTAAACTAAAATGAACGACTATGCTTGCAATGGCCCATCCCTCTCAGTTTCTCAGCCTATAATGAACTCAACATTTTCAAATGACCAAATAGAAAAGTTGAGCGATCATCGCCACACTATATTACCTATAAATTAACTAGTAAGAATAAGTGGCATGTCCTCGAAACTCTTCTTTTTCATCTCAATTTTATTCCTGAAAACCCCACCATTATATTAGTAAAGAAAGCAACAACAGCTTACACCATCACTTTCTGACACCTTTTCAATGTTTAACATGGGTAGTGTATAAAACTCCAAGGACCACAGTTAAGTTTGATGGAAGATGACATTTCATCTTTGTACAATGCTTGATAGATGCAAAGCTAATAGAGGTCCTTCTAGATTCCTTGCAAACACGGTCGACTTAACAAATGATTGTAACCAAGATTTTAGTTAAAATGATGAATAACTCTTAGAATAATCTATGACGGTCACTCTTAGATCCTAGAACAACTCACTTTAGAATTAGCTCGATCAAAACTAATAACTTATATGAATTGGTTTGAACATCAAATTTAAAACAAGATATGAAAAAGACAACACCAAAAGGTTGAATAAATACAAGGTTTTTAATCAATATCACTAATCTGAGTTTTGAAGATCAATACAATCCATTTAAAAGGCTAGTTAGATGATGATTTTATGAAAAACTTCAATGGCCTTTTATAGATGCTGGACGCAGAAGATAGCTTCTGATAACCCATGCTATCAGTGGATGCTTAAAGTTGGAATCTTCCTCATGTTTTCAGGCACTATCTTTGTCTCATTCAGCATTATGGATGGCGGGCTTTAGTTGTATTGAGTAGGTGAAAAGTGTAGAGTCTAGGCTGTCCTTGCGTCCTCTTTTGATATTGCACCACGTTGAATCTTGCTCTACATTCTTCATGCTTCATCTCCAGATTGATTGATATCTTGATCGCGTCTGGTTTGCTTGTGTTCATTTTTCCTTAGGCGTCATGGTCTCCAGTTTTCTATTATAATCCTACGTTTAACAGCACAAAATATCAAAGAATATAGAAGATATGGTTCTTACAGGCTATAACGCATAGACTAAACATTTTCTTACAAATTATCTTGCCAAATGTCATGCTATCTCTTATTTCTCTCTCATTAATAATCTTAATTAAAGGAGCTAAGTAATAGCTTGTATTTCTACTGGTTATCGAGAAGCCATTTTGGATCAGTTGATCAACAATGGAGTAAGGAAGGCAATCTGAGTTGTTTTACAGAGCATGCAAAGCATTTATCATGATTCAAAATGATAGGAACAACTAGAAAAACCAAATGAGAGAAAAGTAACTAACTTTTCCTAACATTAGAGTTGTTGACTGAAAAGACTTTTTCCAAAGAAAAGAAAGCATTCATCCATCAGGGACTTGGCAGCACCTGCATCTTCAGGGTATTGGAAATGGAAGCCCTCTCTTCTTGCATGTGATTGATCATTTATGTCTCATTGCCTGTTCATATATTGAATGCCATCAATAATACCACATTTTCTTTTCACTAATTACATCTTCTAAACTTAATTATGAACCCATCCATCATCACAGTTAGTCAATGCAAGAAGAACAAGTATCCAGTTGGTCAATACAAGAAGAATAAGTGTACTTTGTTTTGTATTTCTTTTACTAATTATCTCCAACAAGTATGCTTTCTTTTTAATAATAAAAAAAAAAAGAAGAATACAAGGCATACAAAAGAAACCAAAACCAAAACCAAAAAAAAAAAAAAAAAAAAAAAAAAAAAAAAAAAAAAATCTTTCTTAAGAGGTGTTTCTAACTAAGCAAGATATTATATGAAGAATAATTACAAAAGGTCTTTGAAACCGAAGTTCAAACAGAAACATGAAACTTCGCTAGGGTCTGTCTCCATACCATGGAATACTTTCTTGTTCCTTTCCCTCCAAAGATTTCATATTAAAGTGCACACTATGACAAACCGCCCTTTATCTTTGAAATGAGGATAGAAGAAGAACTCTACAATCATCAAGCCAACATCCCTCTAATGAGAGAGAGCAAAATAAAACTTCTAAAAGATAATCTCCTCCGATCGCAAGTGTGTTAGTTTAATTTTTCAAATATTTAAATTGAACGTAAATCATTTTAGAAAAAACTAAATTGTTCGGTAACCACTTAAAATAGCGTTTTGATATACTTTCAAAGTTTACTTTAAACAATTTTTATGAAAAGAGTTTAAATAAAAATGTCTTTTTTAAAAAACGTTTTTTCTTGCACCAATCCAAACATAACATAAATTTTCAATTGCATTGCAGGAAAGAATCTTCTCCAAAAGGGAAGAGCAACTAGCCCCAAAATCATTAAGACTCGTCCAACTTGTTTGCTTTTATTTCAAATTGACCAACCACACTCAATAAAAATCCCTCCAGACACATAAAGGGTAACTTTCAGGCATCTTTGTCTACCTTTGCCCCCAAAATGTAACAAGCAACTAAGACACTTTAAAGTATATGATTATTTGTCTTATATTGAACTTTATGTATATTTTAAAAGTTGTGAATATAAGAATACAAGTACTCTTATCCTAATAAACAAAAGAAACTAGTTTTAATCTTAATAAATTAAGAATTTGACCATTATACTCTATTCCTACTACATCCATTTACTGTAGATTTGTGGACGTATCTTAAAGCAGAAAGGTAAAGGAATCAAACCAAAAAAGTGAAGGAATCTAATTCATGTCCATAACCTTTGACTGTTTTGTCCCTCCACTTTTCTCCTATAACTTTTGAATCAAACACAAATAAGTAAACAATATTCCAACACATGAAGCAGATACGTGTTCTTACTAAACTTTACTTGGGTGATGTTTCGCGATGACAAGACAGTTCGGTATAGAATCCATAACAGATCACATTATTGTACTCCTGCTGCATTATGGTATTGTTTCTTTACTATGATCATTTTTAATATTTATGCTCCAAAAACTCCATTAAGACAAGGCTTATCACCAAAAATACCGGCACCCTTGAAGAAAAGTAGTGGCTGAATCTGCAATGAAACCTCCATTCAAATTTTGCGAACTCTCCAGTCTTACTCAAATATCCCACACTGTAGACTTTAGACATTGAAATGAAATGTGAAAAAGTAGTTATTAAAGAAATATTCAGCTCTCTTTCAGCTGTTGACGTTGCCCAACAAGCAATCCAGACAGGATGGATCAGGGAGATTAACGTTTTATTGTGGCATCATTCCATTTAACATATGTCACTGAGAAAACCCTTTAAATATGATAAGATTAACAAAAACATGGTTTGTTCAGTCATAATACATGAAGATTTTGGATTTCATTTTGTAGTTTTTGTAATTTTTTCCCAACATTGCACAATTCATCTTGAATCTCCAATAGTTTGTCCAACCTATCTTGTGTGTCATCTCGATACGGCTTACTTATGACACTCACAAAAGTTTCCAAATTTCGAACTGCTTCATTGAGGTCCTCTTGCATAGCAGCTTCAAGCTCTCGAGCAAATCCATCTGCTGTTCTTTTTACTTTACTTACCAACTGTTGCCTACGACTTGGAAAGTTGGAAATTGCCAAAAATCTATCAAAGATAATAAATACCTTGTCAGAATTTCAGTAGTTCTCTTTAAAGTCAAGTTATTGCTCTAACAAACGCCTAGTTAAAGAATTACCAAAAGACGCATCAAAATGGTTGAAGTGGATAATGGATAAGCACTACACCACTAAGTTACAGTTGAATACACACAAAAATGGAGGGTCTAGCAATACCATGAAAACTTCCACTGGAGGGGTCAACTTAAAGCATTTAGAAGCTTAATCCTGGAGAAGTGACCATGAAAAAGTTATTGAGCGATATCTGGTTTTTGGTAATTAAATGAGTGAGAGTCGTTTAAGAGAAAACCAGAGGTTGGAAGCAAGATTTGGGATAATATTCTTGTTTGGTGCCTGATTGGGACTGGGAGTCGCTCAAAGAAGTTCGATAGTTATTCTACATCTTCAATTACTTTCAATTAGATTGTTTTTCCCAAAATCCTACGGAATCCCTTTTGTCTACGTCATCACTATCCATTACCTGATTTGGAGGTCATGATGTAAAGTCACATCGATTGGGTATTATGGAAAGGGAAGTTGCGGAAAGCTGACTTTGACAAAGAAAGAGTATGAAAATTTAAAAAAACGAAAGGAAAAAGAAATGTTAAAGATGCACATTACCCGCCAGCAGAACAAAGGCCAAGAGCAAGAAGATCTTCTATTGTGGTGGGAAGTACTGTAGTTAGAAGCGAAGCGGATAAACCCGCTGCACCAAGTCCACCAAAAGTTCCCAAAAACTGAAATTGGAAAGAGTAATATGTTAAAGATCAAATGCTGTGGTTTGAGTATAAATCTTCAGTTATATCTACATGTTCCTAAGTGTGCCTACTCAAAAAAAGAGCTTTAAACCTTAGAAAAAACCATTCATTTTCCTTTTAATTTATTTATTTGTTTCTTTTTTGATAAATTGAAAAATGTTCTTAATGTGAAAATTAAGCAAGGGAGTTATTTTGAACTCCGGGAAAATGCAGGCTAAATTCACTATGCAAATATCTGCTCTAAGCATTGTACCATATCCATGTCTTCAAAACTGGAGAACAGAAAGACCATAATCATTAATAATTTGATCATGATTCGTGCAAATTTCCATTTTCCAATTTCCGACTTAAAAATGACTGATATGGCTTAGGAAGAAACTCTCACCGCTTCACGAATTTCTTGGTCAAACAACTTTGAAGCAGCGCTTGGACTGAAATTCTTAATTACTTTCAGACTTAGATCATCTACTTTCTTAAGCAACTCATAGGTCTCAAAATGCATCTGAGTCGCCGGAAAAACAATAGATGGCCACAGTTTCTGCAGGGATTCCTGGTATACTGTTCCTTCATTAGCATTGCCGGATTGAAGCCAGGATTCATAGTCTTGGAGAAGTTTCTAGAGGCCACAAAAATTATACAAGATCAGAGATGATTTTTTTCTTAAAACAGAAACAAGTCACTTCATTGAATTAATGAAATGAGAGAAAAGTTCAAAGTACAATGGGACACCGAGCAAAGCAAGCAATAAGCAAATACAGATCAAGAAATCATCCAGGCATCTCAACTAGATCGACACCCCATAGCACCCTCGTCATTTTCCAAAAAAAATCCAAAAAGAAGCGAAAATACATGAGGACAACATGATCCATAAACTAAAACAAGTACACTGTTACAAAAAAAAGAAAAGACAAATTAGCGAGCTAGCTGAAGAAGAGAATTCCAATTTAGACTCATTTCTTGCACCGAATAAGCTTCAAAATGCTTGGATAGGGCACACCACGAAGAGGCATTCACTTTGGCAATCTCAAACCTATCCTCCCAAGAGGATACAAGAAAGTTATGAGGTCAAGATATAACAAGAAAACTGCAGGATAGATCAACAAGGCTTCAGAAAATCTTCACACATGATAAACAATAGGAGACTCAAACTGTCCTCTGAAACTAAGATAAATGCGTAACTCTTTACATTTTTGGGAAAACTAAATTATTAGAAGCCAATAAATCTATAGGTGATTAAAAAATTGTCAACACCAATTACCCAAGCAAAGATTAAATAAATAGAAATTCAGAAAAGCTGACATCTAGAAAATGTTACTTGTGCATCAGCTAATGCTGGGGAAATGATGTCATTTTGAATCTTCGAGGTAGCCGATAGAGTGGTAGTCTTTTCCCCTTTCAATACATAATAAGCAGCGATATCCAAATTTGATAGTTGTAGAGTGGATTCTACAAGCTTCATAATACGTGATTGGGTAGAATCGATCTGCATTTTTATGCAGAACCACCAAGAAAAAATAGAGATATAAGAACTTGCATTTCTATCGAAAGAATAGTTGAAAAGTAGAAATATTGATTGGAGTACATACCAGTGACAAAGCTTGTCTTCTCCAAATAATGCTTTCGTTTTCCATCTTTAATCCATAATTTCTTACACCATCAACTAATTCATTTAATGATGCCAAATCCTGTTTGGCAAAACGTATCTCTTGTCTCACAAGAGTTTCGGCAGCGGAAAGTAGTCGTTCTGCAATTGAAACAGGTGTTTGGAGTTTAAGCTTCATTCTTTCCTTTCCATTACTTGTTGACCCATCTAAGAAGCTGTACAGGAAATTTTCAAGTTCGTGGAAGCTACTGCTTCTCCAATAAGAACTAGAGGGAGATAAAACTTCTCCACTCTCTAGAGTAGCAGTAAGTTTTTCGTCCAGAGCAGATCTTGCAGATACTGGAAATACAAAGACATGTTCAGTATTCAACAATTTTGCTGCATTTTCCTTGACGAAGGACAAAGCTTCCTCCAGCTGCAACCAAGCCACAAAGAATACAAGATAAAACAAAGCTCAGAATGAATTCAACACTTGTATACTTTGTGTAAGTACACCGAGGAAAAAAAAATTAAACAAACCTCGTCACTATTCTGATAAAGGTCAGATTTATTCAGCACAAACACCACTTTCTTCTTCCACTGCTGTGTGTAACGAAGAAAATTAACCTGAAAGCAAAAACCATATGTGATTTTTTACAAATGCGTAGAAGCCAGTCACAACAGAGGACCAATCACGACCTTTCTGTTGAAAAGGTAAGTACAGGCTCCTCAAAATGCCTTCTCCATTATTAGGAGTGTCAATGTCGGACACACTCTGAACATGTGTTCAACATGCTAATTTCCGTTTCCAAT
The DNA here is from genome assembly GCA_025688845.1 of Cucumis hystrix. NCBI lineage: Eukaryota > Viridiplantae > Streptophyta > Magnoliopsida > Cucurbitales > Cucurbitaceae > Cucumis > Cucumis hystrix. The sequence continues at coordinate 5,029,257 of CM046887.1, forward strand.
TTCTATTTTTTTTATGTCAAACATGTGGGACACGGTTGGGGTCTTGGGGTAATTCATGGACAGGCTTGGGAAAGTTTGTAAAGAGAGAATGGTTCGGCATTTTATTTTGAACCCAGATTTGAAGCTCAAATCAATTATATGTTAAACAAAGATTAAAAAGATAAAAGGAAAGCTCATTTCTTTAATCAAAGACAAAAATATAGATATAAAAAATTTCGTAAAAAACTTGAGATCCTGTTTGGTAACCATTATATTTTTTTAAATCAAGTTTACTTCCTCTCAAATTCTTATCAAGGTTTTCATCTTTCTTAAGTAATGAGTTAATACTTAGCCAAATTAAAAAAACAAAAACAACTTTTTTAGTTTTCAAAACTTGGCTTGATTTTTTAAAACATTATGATGTAACAATCAGAGAATTATATTAATGTTTAAAAGTTATGAATACAAAAAGATAAGTACTTTAACTAATCCTAATCCTAATAAATAAAAGAAACTAATCCTAATCCTAATAGACTATGGATTTGGCCATAATATCATATTCCTACTACATCACATTCGTAGAAAGTAGATAACAAAGTAAGAAATTTAGAGGTAAAATGGATATTTATAGGTTAAATTTCAAAAACCAAATGGTTACCAAATGTCTCATCTCCTACAATTGTTAATTAAATTAACATTTTAGGCTTTTTAATGGAGTACATTTAGTATTTTTTGATAAATTTATATATATCCTGAAATAATAATGATAGAAAAGAGTGTATCCCCAATGTGTCCATGCCTAGTTTTTCTTAAATTGGCGTATCACCATGCTGCGTCCCTTCTCCATGCTTCTTAGACTTAGAGTATGAGTGATAGGCAACAACTACATGGTCCTTGTAGCTAACCAGGCAGGACATTAACTCATAATTAGTAGCAAGTCGCTGGGATAAAGAGTTTACGTCAATGGTTAATACCTCACTTTCAGTCAACGGGCGATCGGCAGAGATAACAAAAAGCAGCAAATCTGCACGAGGCACAAATTCCTCCGTTAGGCGTTGTTGCCTCTCAAGAATGACATTAGTACCAGGTGTATCAACAATGTTCATCTGCATTAAAAATAATCAGAAAAACTATAATTAGACATCAAATAACACATGTTCGTTTTAAATTCAAAACTTCAGTTCAGACACACAGGGACACATACATACATATGCATGCATACATATCTATCCTAACACACACGTAGCCATCCCAATGGATTGAGTTAGTGAAACACTGCAGATCACTCTAATCTCTGTTGCTGACCATAAAAACAAGGGATGCAGTATGAAATTCAAGGTATAGCGCTCAGAGTAATATTTTGTAAGACTTGTAAATTGGGTTTTCTTTTAGAACTCAAGGACATAGATGTACAACCTATAGAACAGATCATGTTCAAGTAAGGTCGTAACTTGTAGATTGGGTTTTGCAAACAACTAATGAAATTTTAATATCTAACAAATGTAAAAATGATTATTACTTTCCGCATTCCTTGAAAAAGATCAGAACACTCTGGGGTAATCGCTAAAATGTGGTGAAATGAAAATGAGCAGCTTTCAAACTCATATGTTGAGTATAGTATTCAAGGATAAAAACAACTCAAATGAAAATCAACACAAAAGGAAATAAGAATAGAAATTAAGAACACTTGACTCAGCTCCTTCGAGAAGGCTGGAAACCCTTCCTCCTAAAGCTTGCTGCAGCTTTTCCCAAAATAAAACCTATCCCCAACAATCCCCAAAACATCTAAGCCTCAACTTGAGGGGAAGTGTTGAAAATAAGGGGCTTTGTTGATAGTTTATAGCCCCGATGGTATTTTAATATTTTACTTTACCCTGAGTTTATTTCCTTTTCTGTATCAGGGCTTACTAGATCCTATAATTTTGTTTTCTCTAATAACTTTCATTGTGGGTGAAAATAATATGACAGACCTATCGTGATTTTATTCCCTGTTCTAGGATTTTCCACGTAAACCTTGTGTTCTCTTTTCTACCATTTAACAGTTCCGAGACCTGTTCGCAACGCAATCTCTATGCCTTTTGTCATCTCCAATGTTTTCAATTCGACAGTCTTTTAAGAACAAGGACTTTCAAGAAAAAGAGGGTAACTCAAATCCCCCAACCATGTTGGAAAAACAAAAGAAAACACGAAACACAAAACAGAAGAGTATAGTTCAAGTAAGGTCGTAACTTGTATGTGTGAAAGAGACCATTCATCACAAAAGGAATATAACAAATAAGAACTAGAAGGGGAGAGGAGACCCCTTCCCGAGTCAAGAGGAAATTATGTAGAAACTCACTTCATTAAGGATGGGAGCAGGAAGATAGCATATATATTGACCATCTGGATGTCGTTCACATCGTTGTTGTTCATTAGAGTTTAACTCAGAGAACCTCAAGAAAGTTATCTCATTAGTCGTAGGAACAACCCCATCTTTTAGATATCTCCTTCCAAGAAGTGCATTGATAACTGTTGACTTTCCAGAGTTAAATTCACCCTGGTCACAAATAAAAAAACATAAAATCTTAAAAGGCAAAATGTAGTGGCAGAAAAAAGGGAAAGATATCATTATTTATTCCCATGGGAAAACATTACTCCCTCAGTTGGCTAAATACTTGGAATAATGTTTAAAGGATGATACATAGGAAAATACAAAGGATGGTTTGTTAAACAAGTAAGTTTTGTTTCCCCTTGGTTAGAAAAAAATATTACTTATATTAAAATCTGAATTTGTTAAAATAATGACCAATGGCTTGACAATATCAAATTTTTTGACAGATTAAGGGATCTTTTGACATGTTCGAAATTATTACTAAACAGGCCTTTAATCAAACAAAATCAATTTAATGTACACTATAAAACATGATTTTCATACCATTGGTTTTGAATGATAACCAGCATATTTTGAAGTGATTTTGAAGCCAATAAAAGCAATCTAACCATTTCAAAATCATTTCCAAATATGCCCTCAAAACATACAAAATGGCCGGTAATGCTTATTTCATCTAGTCAATTCCATAAGGAGGTGGACGAGAAGAAAATATTTAGATTAAATTGGACATCAATAAGAATTTCTAATGGAGGTATGACTCAATGATAATCCCAAGTGAGAGAATGAAACAATAAAAATTGTGTTGTCATTCCTCATGATAAATACTTTATATGAATCAAAATGCGTCAGAGAATTACATTAGCAGTGAAAAGAAGATTCACGTTCAGCCCCATACACATAAGTGTGAAAAATTTTGGGTTAAAAGGAAAAAGTTCATTCATTCTGTCAATAACTATTGAACCCAAAAGATGGAAAAAGAAATGGCAAAAGCCGGTTTACTCCTAGATTCTTTCAAATGGAAAAAAATGAATTTATTTGAAATTAGGGCTAATACCAATGTATATCCTGCAACCAGAGTTTGTTGAAGTTCAGCACACAATTACCACTATAGCCAGCATAAATGGCTCATCAATTTGTGAAACTGAATCATTGAGCAGCGAAACCTCCTCCATCTGCCATTTGAAACCATACAAGTTTGAGAAAGATTAGATCATACCTAATAAATAAAACCTATGAAGCACAGACACAGACACAAATACGAGATATGGATACAATAGGATAGGGCGACGATAGTCAATTTCTAAAAAACTAAGATACTGATACGTTTGAAGATACTTTTCTCTCTCTAAAATTCTAGGATATAGATAAATTTAACATAAAGATACTAAATGTAATTGATGACAATTGTATGAAATATAATACAAACATTGAAGCACAATAGAAAGAAACAACATCAAAATTATGGAAGTACAATAATCAATAAAATACAATTGAAAAGAGACAAATTTATCAGAGAAGAGAAAGATGATTAGAGGAAAAGTATGAAGAAAAAAGAGAAGAGAAAGAAGATTAGAGGAAAAGTATGAAGAAAAAAGAAGAACTTCGTTAAATTGTTTAAGATATTCAAGAGGTGTATACTTTACAAGACTTTATGGGGACTCAAATGTGATGATAACAATCAAATGATTCTAAGATTTAGTTTTTTTATTTATTGTTGCTTGTTTAGTTTTGGACAAGGGAACGGACATCTTAAATAGATTGTGTAGTTTGGAGTTGGAGAATATTAGATGGGTTGCTTATCCTTTTTTTACAAAAAAAGATCGACACAAAAATAGATACGATGAATCATGTATCAGATACATCATCTTAAAAACAGATACGCCAAATAGCACATCAGATACGTATTTGACAAGTATCTGAAAGTATGTGTATCTGATACAGATTCTTTGCCTCACATGAAGTATTTGTGCTTCATAGACTAAAACAGTAGGAAAGGATGACACATAGAATTTAGTTTGTAAACCAACTACCAAATTGGTTAATTAAATGATCACCAGTGGAGCAGCTTTCTGAATAACATTTATAGCCTCACGCAATACTAATTTCTCTGTTTCTATGACTTGCTTTTCTCTATCTTCCAAATTAGCAAATCCAGCTACTTGTGTTGTTCCAAGAGCACCGTTACCCATATTAAACAAACTAGATGAATTGGAACTTTCAATATCATCCTCCTTTCTTCCATTTTCAGAAAATATGGAATCAAACAATTTACCAACATCATCATTACTTAGCAGCCTCAAGGCTTGCAAAGAGATCACTAAGCCACTTGCACCAAATTCCAGCCATTTTAACGCTTCATGAAACGTTACGTTCGCTCCATATGAGGAAAATAGTATAAATATCGGTATCTTCACATTCTTAAACACAGAATCTGTCGTCATATCAAGCTTCCCTTCATCAAAATCGTACAATAGAAAATCAGCTCCTTCTGATTTAGATGCATTTACAGCTGAAATGGAGGACTTTACATTCCTTGCTACCAGAGGTAGAAAAAGGGAATCTGAAGTAGAATCCAGCATGGTGTTCCTGGCCACAATAGGAGGAAGACCTGATTCAAATGAGGAAACAGATTACTCACCATCCAACAGCTTTCCAGTGACAGTTGAGTGTCCAAAAAGAAAGTATCAACAAACAAAATTAGATTATTTATCCTTTGATTTAATTCATAAATTTTATGCATTTAATCCAGACTATGGGGCGTGTTAAACAACTCAATTTCCTTCTCTATCTACTTTTCATATTTCTCAATAACTTCATGGTCCTCAATTTTCTCTTCACATTTATCGGAAAAACTCTTTTTTTTTTCCCTTTTTCTTTCTCTATCTTTTACATTTATCAATGAACTCCATCTTACAACTTGTAAGCCTCAAACTCATTAACTCCACACGATAGGCCAATCAGCCCTAAATATCTCCAGTCGAGCAGAGCCTTTATAAAAGGTATTTTACTAAAGTTAAAACTTCATTTAACAAAACATACACATGAAAATTCGAAGCGACGAAAAGCTTAGAATGACAGAAATTTTACGTAATACAACCTTGATCAGAGAGGACAACTCCACTGGCACCAACGGCAGTCGCAATGTCAACACGCTCGGCTATCAACAAATAAGCTCGGTCTCCAACTATCGACTTCAATTTACAAGCGGCTTCGTAAAGCTTACCGCCACCGCCTTCACCGCTATTGAGCACCACAATCCCAACCCACTTGGAAACAGCTCTGTCAATCAAATCCAAAGCATCATCACCGGCCAAAACCTCTGCTGCATCCAATTGCAGCACTACACAGGGCACTTTAATCTCCGGGCGCTTAAACCCACTTGGGAATAGAGTTCTAGGCTGCGGTTTTTCTGGGGTTTTAGGAATGGATTGGCTGGATTGAAATGGGTTCTCCGAAACTGAGTTTATGGAGAAACGGTGGGGTCGACGGGGGGAGGTTTTAAGAAGAGGAGGGTGCATTTGGAAGAAAGGAGTTGATTTGAGGAAGAGAGGAGAGGAATGAATGCGGAAGACGGAATTATGGTGGAGGATTCTCATTTCCATGAGAATTGGAATGTGAACCTGAGCTTGCGCTTCCGAGAATCAGCAGAAACTTGATGTCTTCAAGCCAAAAGGAATAATATCATCTTATCCTCTTCAAGTGCCAGAGATTGGCGCCCATTGAAACACAAGAGATTAGATTCCACAGAGAGAAAGAGAGGTGAAAAGACCATACACCCCTTTACTTTATGGTCTAACCTTAACACAATTTCACATAGTCCACACTTCAAAGAAATGATACAAATAAGTTAGAAAACAAATATTGAGTTACAATTTTTTAGAATATTTTTCTTTTCAAAATCTTGAAATTTAGAAATGGATTAGATTTTATGTTTTTATTTGAATTTTGTATTTAATTAACCAAATCAGAAAGGATTTATAATTTAGGAAAGAAAAGAGAAAAATGTTATAGAAATTGGGTGTGTTTAACAAGTTGGGCATGACTAGGTAGAGTTGGTGTGAAACCCGGTCCAGGTGTGGACTGACAATGTCGTGGATACCTACTCAATCAAGTGCAAATCGCGTAGGGATGGGTGAGTATTTACGCGGATTGTCACACCTCTTTCCATACCCCCTCTCTAGCCCATGAGAGATTGCGTAGCCAGAAAGCATCGTCATACTCTTGCAATACTTACTAAGCTTACTAACTCATAACTTACGAAAACCAAATATAATATGCATGAACTCATACTTTTAAACATAAATCATACTATAATAGCATATTATACATCATAAGATTTTAAGGCAGTTCTAGAAACACACAAACACAGACTCAAACCCTTGCTTGAACATACAGTATCAACACGAAATGCATGAACCCACTGTACAATGTTAGAAGAAACCCTAGACAACAAAAATGGTAGTCTGGAAGTTGTAGGTCAGGATTAAGAATCACGATTACTACCTGGAAAGTGAAAAACATTTTGAAACGTAAGCTGAAAGCCATTGAGTGACTTAAATATATGATAAAAGCAAGCATATAAGAGTATTTTGAGCATGGAAGCCTAACATAGTAAAACATGTTTAAATAAATTCAATAAACTTTTCTCATTTCTTTAATGTCCATCTGGCTACGTTATAGTTAGGCACGCCCAATACTCCCAATGTCTTTGTTATTGTGGAGTAAACTCAACACCAACAACATCAATCTCTCTATGTGCACATAGTAACTACCCAAAGAACTAAACACCTCAACTTGCAACCCAAAGTATATTGCACACTAGAGCAGGTCCCAAAGACCTATGATCTCCCTTAAGTACCTCATCACTCGGTACTGAGTCTAAACTAGTATATTGGGCATAGAGTAATTATGTACCACAAGCATATGAATCTTAAATAGAATAACTTAGCTAAAAATTTAAAATACTTAGAACTTGTCAGCTTGCTCAACATAAAACTTGTACTTTATCTTAGTAAGTCATGCTTATACTAAAACTCACATAAATCCCATGCTTGATAGTTGAAGCATTTTGAAAATCATGCTTAGTAATTCATGTATGATAGAAAAACATGTTTAAAGTTGACTTTTAAAATTATTTCGTCACTCATGGCTTTAAGCCATTTCCAAAGGTTGGTAAACTTGTCTCACTTCTTCTTAACATGAAATAAAGGAACTTGATCCTTAGTTAATCTTTGAGTCTTAGAAAATATCCAAATTTAACTTAAAAATCTAAACTATGTCAAAAAATAGCTCAAAGGCACATTAGGAATCTCAATGCATAGGGCTTGGTTGGTAGGCTACCGGTCACGTGCCTTAACCTACGCACATACTATTGTCACACAACACCATGCAATGACACTTCTCAGCTCACATGCTATTCCTTGTCGCCTATCTTGTGCATGCTAACCTTTCAATACCTAGAGCACCATTTACACAACACTCATTATATTAATAAGGGAAATTACATTAGATGACAAAAAAATTTAGAAAAAATAGCATATACTTTTTGCATATTGCAAATATGACAAATATGACATGTAATTAGATATATCATAGGGCTATCAAAGGGCTATAAGAGATCTATCATAGAGACATCGAAGGATATCTGCTTTTAAATTTTCTACTTTTGTAATTTAAAAAATACAGTGACATAGGCCCTATTATTATAATTTTTTGGTGATAATTTTGCAAAAGCCCCTTTTAATAATTTATCACTATAAATTATATATATTAATTTTTTAAATAAATTTGAACATTTAAAATTACATTATAATAATCTTAATACTCTTTACGAGTTGGGAAAGGAATTTAAGAACCTACAAATCGGCTCCGATATGAGAGTATTCATATTTACTTGGTCTCTTTTTCATTTCAATTGTTGTTCCCGTTTCAGAATAAAAAAAGATGCATCTCTCCCTCCTTCTAGACCGGTGAAGAAATAAGTAATTTGAAACTTTTTTCATGTTCTTGCCTCAGAATTCTGAATATGAAATGTAGTTGACAAAACTTTGATTGATTGAGAAGGTGGTTTCTTTTGGTTTGATTGTGTAGTATGAGAAAGGGATTATAATAAATTCTTCTGAAGTGCGGGAGAAGAAAATGAAGGATGTGATCTTAGTCTCTAATTTCACAAAAGTTGCTGAAACGGCTGTCAGTGCTTCTGCTCAAGCAATTCGTGATGCTGTCTTCAGGCACAGGTCGTCAAGCTAAGCCTTATGCAGGTACGAGAAAGAAACTTACTAAACAAAATGAAAAGAGCTGAAAATGTTTTGCCTATTATATGTTTTGGAGGTTGTTAAAGCGGGTATCACCTTTGTTGATGATGAATCTTCAAGAACCTTCTTGAAGTATGTTAGTAGTGAAAGTAAGATTCTTCTAACTAAGATTCTTTCTTTAAGTGTCTGTCTCTATTCTTTTTGTACCATCAACAGGAGTTGAAACAGAATTCTTTTCTGTCCCCTCGTAAAACAACAAACCCGAGCTAGTTCGAAAATAAGCTCTTGGGTTCAATTCAGACTCAAGCTCAACAACAATAAAACAAATTCCTGAATTATGCAAATGTCTGAAGCTTGTAGCATGGAACCTGGTTTGACGTGGAAAGGGTAGAAAGATTATCGTCATATCATACACCTTTGCAAAAGTCAAGAGCTTGAAGTTTTGGTTTTTGATGAAGTAGACAGATTCAATGTGCAGAAAATGCTATATTTATTTCTGAACTAAATGCAGTTGAAGATCAAGGTTACAGGAAACTAAATGAGATCAACGCGAAGAGTGAAACTGCATCTTCTGGCCTAATATTACCTCTACTTTTCTTGGTGGAGCTCATCAAGAGAAGTAGAAAAGCTAAAAAGATCAGCTTTAGGTGTTCGAGTGATTTCTTTGTCACTCTGTTCTTGTTCTTCTTCATCTCCTTCAGCAATGGCTGGTGGTGGTGACGAGAAGTCCAAGCACATGCCTTGAATTACTTCCTCATATGATAAAGAAAGATCTTGGGATGTGAGCTGATGATACTCTACAAGCTGATGAAGGCATTGATTTTCCCTTGTTAAGTTTGCATTTTCGTTTGCTAATCTGGATTTCTCAGCAAGTAGTGCTTCCATTTGAAGTCTAACCTGATTTACCAACAAACAAACTATGCATAAACATCACCTAATTTACAGAAGTGGGAATGAAGAACAACAAAATATATTCATCATAAGATTGATGATACGGAGAGATTTCTATAGGGATGACTCATTCTCAGTCTCCTAAATGATTAATGACCTGACAAACAAATGAAATCTAACATTTTGCATAAATTGCACCACCACATTTTATACTGATCGTCTCCAGCTAAATACTATATAAAATGTGGTAGTGTACTATAAGCAGAATATAAATTTCACATGCTTGTAAGGGAGCGTGTCATTAATTGTTATAAGGTGACCAAGAAAGGTAATCGGTACAAGAAAAAAACTGTTGATACAAACCAGATCATCTTCTTCGGGTCTGACTCCTCTGGAGAATCCGTCTCGAAGTCTCCTATTCTCTTCCTCAAGTACGGAACATCGCTCTTGCATAAAACATAAGTTGGATTTTAATGATTTTAATTCTCTTGCTAGAAATGCTGATTTTGTTGCCATTGCAACTGCAAGCTGGGGAAACACAGGCCAAAATGTTAATATTGCATAAGAACTTCTTGTGTTGGCTGCTGATATATACATTCAAAGATAGATTGAAGGATAAGAGTAGTAGAGAACCAACATTCTTGGCCTTTTTAATCTTGTCTTGATGGTTTTGCTGGTTTTCTTTCTCTAAATTAACATCTGATTCTTCTGAGCAATGACTGTCATCAAATTTCCTCTTTGTTGCTTGCTTGGGCTCCACCAACTCATTTTCTTTCCCTTTGGAATCATCTTCCTCAACCTCTGAGTTCTTGAGGTTGTTTTGGAAGATCTCCGTCAAAGTTGGTGCTTTGACCAAATCCCTAGCACCCTGAATTCAGTCCTCAAAATCAAATCTTCGGTTTCATTTAAAGAGCAACATGTAATAACATTCTTGTCAATAAGAATTGACAATTAAAAATGGACAAAAGACGTAAAGTAAAAGAGAATAGACATGGTTCATCAACAATGTATTACGTCATTGAGGAGAAGAATTTATCATTCAAAAGAATAATTCAAGCCATAGCGTCTATATAGCGCACTTCCATTCCATAAACCGTGTCATCCAAATCGTAAATAACCTAATCATAACGAATACAACTTAAGTTTCAGAATGTTGCCTCCTGACCCCAATAGGGTAGTCGCCTCTAGCCACCCATTCAAAACGTGAAATAATAGATTTAAGGCATTTTATCGCTAATTTTGAATCTAAAAATGCAAGTATTTTAGAAAGAACACAGAAAATAGAAGAAGAAGTGTGAGACGTGGTTACCTGCAAGGCGTTATCCAAATTGTTGGAAAGCTGAGACAGAGTATAGCCAAGAGAGTCAAAACCTCTAAGCAAAAGCAACGAATCTTCCTTCAATCTCTTCGCCCTTTCCGATTTTCCCTAGAAAATTTCAACAAACCCATGAATTTCATCTTCATTGGTAAAGGAAATGAGCTAAAAAAAAAAACAAAAAGGGAAGAAATCACTCACCAGGAAATGGTCAGACATGGAAGGATCCAGATTGGAAGACTTGGCGGCAACTCGTTCCTGAAGAAGCGAGTCAACCCTACCTCGAAGCAAGCTCCAAAAGCGCTTATCGGAAGCGGGACTGGACAATGAGGGCGACCCCTGAAAGAAAGGAGCTGAAAAAGAATGAGACAGAAAAACAACAGAACACAGGAGCTCAATTGGAAGTAAACAGAGAAAGAAGAGAAGGACCTGGGTGGGATTTGAAGAAGATGGAGAATCTACGGAGGGTGCCATGAGAGAGAGTGAGGGAGAAGAAGAAGAAGAAGAAGAAGATGATGATGATGATGAAGAAGAAGATTGCAACGGCTAGTCTTGAAAAAAGAGGCTTTCTAGTTTACTTTAAATAAGAGAGAGATTGAGAGAGAGAGAGCAAAACCAACGTTCTGATTTCATTTTTCTTTGTGTGATATCTTAAGAGAAGTTGAATTTATGAAGAGAAGTTTGGGTTTTCACTCAGCTCTTTTACCACCGCTTATTTAAAGTTTTTCTTTTTTGAAAAAACCATATAATAAATCCAAAACTCAAACGGGTCGGAGCCGACACCTCCTTTGCCCAAACTAAACTATTTATTTTAGGAGCCTTCTTAGATGACAAAACGTTAATAAGAAAATAATTAAATACTTTCTTAAAAAACTATGAGAGTTAATAATGTAATTAATAATATTTCTTTTACAATAAAGTCTTTACATAATTAATAGTAGATCTAATTAAAAAAATTTAAAAAGCAAAATAAATTAAAATGTTTACTGTCTATAATAAAAAAATTTATTCTATCATTGATAGAAAGTGATAGATTTTTATCACTGTCTATGAATGTCACTGATAGAAGCATATCATTGTCTATCGATGTTTGTTATTGATATAATCTGAAATTTTGTTATATGTTATAAATATTTTGTCAAATTTACTATTTTTGACAATTTTCCTTTAAATAATTAGATTCATGTGATTTTTTCAAAAATATAAAAAGATTTGGCAAACTATTTAATTCTATTGAACAAAATTATTAAAAGACAAAATTTATTATATTTAATTTTTCTATGAAGTGTAAATATTTTGCCAAATATTTACTTGATACATTAAAAGACTCACATGATACACTTAATATAAATTTGATAAACCACTAACAAACGTTCGATAAACTACTAATATACACTTGATACATTGATGATATACACCTGATACCTTTCTAACAGGCATTTGATACACATGATGTATACATTATATACATTTAGTACACGTTTGATACACACTTGAAGTACCAAATATTTTAATTTTGTTGAAATTTGTGTCTTAAAACTCGTAGTTTGTAATTTAAAAACATATTCTATTCTATAAAGTTGTTATTGAGAAATTATTGGTAAAATTGAATACTATAATCTTGAATCCAATAAACTAAGATATTGAGGCTATCTTCAGTGAACTTGAATTTTATATAGAGACATAAACATGAATTAAGTTCGAGTAAATAATCTAAACGATCTATAGTATATGAATAAGGTTAGACGTCTTATTCTGGGGACACTATGGATGCACGTTGTAATTAGTACACACAAGATTATCCTTATATCTTCATAGGTGAGATCAGTTGAATATCGTTGGCTCTATAAGCCTCCCATTTCAGGGGTAAAACTAGATGGATAGTTAGGGACAGAAGATGCAAGACAGAATTCACTAATGTTCATCATAGTGTTAGTAGATAGGTTGATCTCTTAAGGATTGAATTCAGGTCTTGAACAAGGGGGACCTCTCATTCGCCTTAGAGGGATTTAGTATTATAAGTTATATCTTAAACTAATTGTTCAATAGTGGATTGGTGGAACTTAATGACCAAGATGTGATCTAAGGGGTAAAACGATATTTTGACCCAATCGAGGTACAAACAACCTATGAAGGATTAATTTATTAATCATGGTTATATCATGTGGACACAAATATATCTATAATGAGGGGAGTACTACAACTACGAGACTTTAGTGGAATGACCCGTTAGTTAACAAATGTTGATTAATTTGGTCTAAAAGAGTTCAGTCAGTTAATCTCGTGTCATTAGAGCCTATGATCTATAGATTCATTAAGTTCCCATGTTAGCTCATATGGAACCAATTTAGAACAATATGTTGGATTAGTTTGAATAGTTCGAATTAAGCAAGGAGAAAGAAACTGACAAGTATATATGATATAGCAATTGACTATTAGTTTAGAGAAAGAACTTTATATTTAAATATGATTTAAATATAAAAAATATAAATACCTATCCATTTTTCTAAGCTCGAAAATGATGAAAATAGTCAAAGTTAAGAAAAATCAAATAGTTGACTTTTAATCGACAATATATTTAAATGTAATTTGAATTTTGAAAAAATGAATGCAGATTAATGCTCGAGAAGTCGAAATTATTCAAGACAAACAAAATAGTAAAAAGTCAAAATGTTGACTTTTGACTTGAAAATTCAAAGTTTGACTTTATTGGAATGATCAAATGACCATTTTACTCTTTAACTAAAGTTAGTAGGAAAATCCAACATTTTGTTGGATAATCACAGTAACTCTTAGTAGGCTATGTGGAGGCTTGTGGTGGTGACACCGAACCCACTAAGAGAAAATGCATAATTCCAATAACTCATTAGTGAGCTAAGTGGAAGTTCATGGTGATGACACCAAGTCCACCAAAAGTTAATGGAATGTGAGGTGTTGGTCTTTGGTGAGTTTACACATGCAACAATTACATATATGTTATCAATTTCAAGACATTCATTACTACGCAAAACCAAGAGCAGCCTAAGACATTTTAGGGTAGAAAGATACCACGAATCTTCCTGAAGATTTGAAGGAGCGATTTGAAGAGTATGTGAAGATTAGTAGAGACAAGAAGCCCATTAAATTTGATTTAGATGATAAGATATTTGAGTCCATGTCTTAATTTTAAAAAACTAAAAACAAATAACCAAAAAATTAATAAATGAGTTTAAAGCTTAACAATTATTCGTATATAAACATAAACAGACAAAATAAAAACAGAATTGGACATGCTAGCATAGTACCACACACATAATACGAAATTTTGATTTTAAAGTGAAGTAACAATCACTTTTTGATATGTATATATATATATATATAAGTTATTGACACAGTTTGTCAGACTACTACAGTGAAGTAACAATCACTTTTTGATATATATATATATATATATATATATATATATATATATATATAAGTTAAGAATAAGCTAAGAAACACTTCAAATTATTGATTATTTGATCATATATTAGTTTCCAATTTTACCTGATTTGGCAACTGAAATACCAAGAAAAGACCGTTTGTTCTGTTCCACCCAACGGTTTTAATCCATGTCTTTCTGAAAATGGGCTTCTTTGTAATTATATTTTCATCCCAATTTCTCTTTAATCATATTTTTTCTTACATTTATTTGGTTTCTAATTCCATTGGAATCTCTCCTACCAAATCAAACTTTCGTTCTTCTTTTCTGTCTTTTCCTTCTTCTCCTTTCCCTTTTTCTTGCTGATGATCATCCACCTTCAAACAAGGTAAGCATAGATTCCTAGCATTTTATTTCTATTTTAAAAGGTTGTTTTGTTTTTAAGGGTATTTTTTGTTTGTTGCATATAGGATTTGAGGGTTGCATATGCAAAATTTTCTGGGTTGTATTGATTCTTCTGATTAAACTGTACAGCTTGTTTGGTTTTTTTTTCTCAATGTTCAAACAAATTTGGGATTTGGGTTTTTGTGGGATCAGGAAAGCTTATGCATTTCGTATTCAATTTGATTTGTTCTATCTCACGTTTATGTCTCATTTGGGTGTTTCTTTTTCTGGCCATGTTCTTTTCTTTCTTGTTAATGTAATCATGGGTTGATTGATCACGACCTAATATTGAAGATTCTAAGATTTGGGTTGGTTTTGTTCTTCTTATTTTGTTTTTAGATAATCTGCATTATCGCAATATTTGAATGTTTTCCAATCCACTTTTGGAGCGTTACCTCGAGAACAACTTTGAATCAACTTCCTCTCTCTCTCTTTCCGCGAACAAAATAAAAATTCTCTATGAATGCTCCATCTTTTTTATTTTTTGTTTTCAGAGAGTAAAGAATATGGTGCAGTTTTCACGAAAATCTCTATTTTCTTAGTAGTTTTCTTTGTATTTATCTTAATTTATCCATTTATTCTTTTCCTTTTCTTGCAAGGTATTCCTCAGTAGGTAGATTTTGTTTCCCTTGCTAAAGATTTCATGCACCATTTTCGTTTTGAAATTTTGTTTTCATTCTAGATAATACTGCTTAAATGGCGAACTTTGGATGATTTTTCCGAGGTCAATTGTCTATCTTATTTTCCTTTTTATGTTGGGATTCAGCTTTCACATTAGGTGATCTAATTCAGGACAAGATGCTTACAATCGAAACATGGAACAATCGATATTCTTCATCGTCTAAAGGTTTTCAGATTGGCAGAGAGATGGTAGCCTCATGAAATTCTAGAACAATGGCAGCAAAAGAAAAATCATTTTGTAAAGCTCAAAGAAGTGTACTGGGGTTTTCAGCCATTCTAAAGTATGCAGCTTGTGGATGGTTTCTCATTTTTATAGTGCTAATTGATGCTTTGTTGTCATATGCTTTGACTAAATTTGCACATATTTGCAACTTGCAAACGCCATGCATTTTGTGCTTCAGACTTGATCATCTCTTGGACAAAGAAAAATCTAATAATTATAGGAATCTTCTCTGTACCAATCATAGATTGGAGATATCATCTTTAGTTTCTTGCCACAAACATAATAGAACTTGTTGATGGCAATGAGATGTGTGACCCATGTCTTTATTCATTCGAACAAACAACCTAAGTCCCACTCCAAAATACAAAGGTTGATAGTGGTAAAGTTGTCGGATATTTTTAGGAATGGAGGTCACGGAGAGTTACTAAAGAGGGATTCGATTCCTCGTTGTATTAAGATAAGACCTTATTCTTGTTGCAGCAGGCCCTTGAAGACAAGGCAATTGGTCAAGGATTATTGCCACTGAAATCTTCCTTGAATGTGGCCACTAAACCAAATATTCCTTATTCACTCCGGTTAAATAGTCGAGATAGCTTGAAAAAGAGGAGATAAAATTTTTGGTTCAGTACCCTTACAACACGCTGGAAAGACTGGTTTTAATCTGCTGTTTCATGTAGGATTCAATGAACTGAGGGTCACCTCTGATTCTGAGTTAGAGGTTCTGGTTTCAGAAGAAGAAGATGATAAATGTTTAATATGTGAAAAAGTGCTCTTAAACAAGATTATGTTCTTCGATCTATTACACCTTTAGAATCATATGTGCAGTCATAGATTTTAGAAAAAAGAAAATGCGGTGGCAGTCAAAGATAACTTAAAAAGGTAATGCTATGTATTATTGCTCCATGGAAAAGATGGTAAATGTTTGAGAAGCCCCTGGGTTAGTATCTCCAGATTTTGGCTGAAAATAGAAGCTTTGGCAAGATTGGGAAATGGGAGAAAGACATCTTTCTAGCTAGACCCTTGGGTGAATGAGACTCCTTTAAAGCTTGCCTTTCAACGACTATTCAGAATAGCATTATCTCCCAATGGTTTGGTTGCTGATCATTATTGGGACCTTGAATTGGCCTGTTGGTCAATAATTTTCCGTCGTTTGTTAAAGGAAGAAGAGATCTTAGACTTCTAAGCTTTGCTTGGTAAAATTGCAGATAGAAGTATTTTCGAAGATCAAGATAGACGGTTGTTTTAGGTGGCAGAGGGAGGTTCAGAGTAACGTCCCTTACTACTCACTTTTCTCCATCCTCCCCGTCCTCAATGGATAAAATGATCAATAAGGCTCTTTGGAAGTCTAATAGTCCGAGAAGGGTGAATATCTTTGTTTGGATTATGTTGGTAGGACATTTGGACGTCCCTTCAGTTTTGCAGAAAAAATTACTGAGTAGTTCTCTTTTTCCTTCCATTTGTCCGCTGTGTTTACAACATGAAGAAGACTCCCAACACTTACCCTTTTTATGCAAGTATTCGGTCAATTGTCGGGAAATTTTGCTTTTAAAGTTTAATTTCTATTGGGTGTTCGGTGGAGTTTTATGAGAAAACCTGATGCTTATGCTAAAAGACTTCAGATTAAACAAAAAGCTTCTTTACTGTGGATAAATGTAGTGAAAGCTATTCTCGCAGAAATTTGATTTGAAAGGAATCAAAGAGTGTTCCATGATAAATCTCTTGATTGGAAGGATCGTTTTTTGAAGTTGCTCATAGAAATGCTTCCTCCTGATATGCTCACTTTCTTCGGCAGGTACTACATTCAAGAGCTCAACTTAAAAGTGGAGTGCCTTTATCTTCCCAGCATGACACTCTTAATTCGTCGCTATCTGTTTTGTTCCTGTTGGAACACAAATTCTCCAACACAGTAGTATAGAATATGAAATCACACTTTATTGGTAGTAAAGGAAATTACAATATAAAGATCGAACTGAATATGATATCCAATTCGATGAACTCTCTCCTCCCACTCTGTTACTCTCTCTTTCAAGAATATACAGAAATGACTCTCACCAAAAAGCTACCACTCTCTCTTCCACTTTCTATTTATATTTCCTTCCCTCTCATTGTGGACCCCCCTTATGTAGTTACATCCTTAAGTAACTAATTCTCCTGCTTCTTTTCTTTATTATTCTTTCTCCTACTGTACTGGTGGTTTATGGGTGGTCTAACAGTTCCCCTCCTCCTTAGTATTAGTCTCTTTTTAGTCTTGTCCCTGTAATGTCCTTGTTTTCTGACCCCTGTTTTGTTTTGTAATGTCATTTCGGAGGTGTCTCGTATGTGGAGTTGGCCTGGGTGTACTTGGCTCCCCTTGTTTTTAAAGTTCTAGTATAATCCTCTTGTATTATGAGTTTTATTCTCTTTGAATATTAATAAAAACGAGTTGTTTCTGTTTCAAAAAAAAAAAAAGAAACATATGTGCAGGTCAATTTGCAAAAGCCAATCTGACTACCAATCCTTTCACATGGGTCAAACCTTTTTCCCTGGATGATGCATACCCGTTGCGTCCAATGTCTTGGGACTTTCTCGTGCAAATTCAATGGGAAAAAGTGAGCTTACAGATTCTTTCGATCAGAAGTCCACTCTCTTCTGTTGTCCTCATATCATCACATTGCATCACGACCCACTAGTTGCTGGAGAGTTGATAACATGTGAGTTGTATTTGTCTCTATTCTTGAATCTCCCCATCTGGTAGTTTCTATGGCCTTTGCTTTCCCATTTATTGTATATTTTTCATGCCTCTAGGATTTCTCACATTCTTGCCTAATTGCTTTACCTTGTTCTATGGCAGCTGAGAAGACAGGAACAAATAACATGGGAATTAAATCTCCCAATGAGCATGAGGATTATTCAACATCGACAAGTACAGAAGTTGAAAAGTGTCTTAATATTGATAAAGTGGTTAATGAATCTTCTTCTGAAAAAACTAATGACGGAACAGTTCATAGCATTGGCAGTGATTCTTCTGAAAGTGATAAGGAACAGCCACGACAATCCTTGGAATCTTCTTCTACGAGTGATTCAGATCATAATAGTGATAGTGAGTCATCTGAGAGTGATGAGAAACATAAAGTCAATTTTGCTACAAGACAACCTTTGGAGAAGGAAGCTGATATAGTTTCTGATGATATGAAGCAGCCTCCATTGACTAATACTAGTGTTAAAGAGTGTTTGAAAACTGATGAGCTTATCTATGAATCTGCTGTTAAGAACAGTAATGATGACATGGACCATGACAGTGCTAGGGAGTCCTCCGAGACTGATAAGAAACCGGAAGTTGCCAATTTTACTACAGAACAACCTTTGGAGAAGGATTTTGATGCAGTTAGTAATGATTTGAAGCAACCTCCTTTAATTAGCACGACAATTAATAAAATTGACGAGGTAGTTCATGTATCTGCTAATAGGAACAACATTAATGATATGGATAAGAATAGTGAGTCCACTGAGAGTGATAAAGAACGTGAAATAATCAGTTTTTCAGTATTGCAATCTTCAGAGAAGGAAGCAAATCTAGTCGCTAATGATTTGAAGCAGTCTCCATTGATTGACACGACGGAAGAGTGTCCTAAAGTTAATGAAGTTGCCTATGAATCTGCTATTAAAAACATTAACGATGATATGGACAACGTTAGTGAGTCCAGTATGAGTGATAAGGAGCATGAAATCTTCAATTCTTCTACAGGGCAGTCTTCAGAGAAGGAAACAGATGTAGTTGCTAATGATTTGAAGCATTCTCTATTGATCAACACAACAGTTGAAGAGTGTTCTAAAACTAATGAGGTGAACTATGAATGTGCTATTAAGAACATCAATAATGATATGGACAATGCTAGTGAGTCTATTGCGAGTGATAAAGGACATGTAATCTTCAACTCTTCTGTAGGTCAATCTTCGGAGAAGGAAACTGATCTAGTTACTAATGATCTAACACAGTCTCTATTGGTCAGCAGAACAATTGATAAGTGTCCTACGACTGATGAGGTGATTTGTGAATCAGCTATTATCAACACTAATGATGATATGGATAACAGCAGCGTTAGTGAATCTTCCGTTAGTGATAAACAACAAGAAGTATTCAATTTTGCTACAGAAAATCCTTTGAAGATGGACCATGCTAGAGTAGCTATAAATGATACGGAACAATTTCCATTGCAGAAGAGTCCTGATGAACTTGTTAATCAATCAACCTCAGATGATGAAGGCCACAATTTTAGCATTTCTTATGATGATTTACAGGAAGAATTTGCCCCAGGATTCAACATACATCGAACATTTCATCGGTCAGTCTCAATGGAATCCGTTGAATCACTAGATGGAAGCAATGTAAGTGAAATTGAAGGTGAAAGTATCGTCGATAGGTTAAAGCGACAAGTTGAATATGATAAGAAATGCATAAGGTCTTTATATCAAGAGTTGGAAGAAGAACGAAGTGCTTCTGATGTTGCTGCAAGTCAAGCCATGGCCATGATTACAAGGTTGCAAGAGGAGAAGGCAGCAATGCACATGGAGGCTCTTCATTACTTGAGAATGATGGAAGAGCAAGCAGAATATGATGTTGAAGCTCTAGAGAAATCAAACGAACTCCTGAATGAAAAGGAGAGAGACATCCAAGATTTAGAAGCAGAGCTCGAATACTACAGATCTACTTACATGGTTGACACAATAGCTGAAACTGAACATGAAAAAAGTGATGATGCAAATGATGAAAGTATCAGTACAGAGAATGCGAGTGTAAAACGCCATGAATATAATGGCAACTATTCCTTTAAATCAACAATGGCGGAGTCATCAAAAGGAAGCTACAAATCTTTCAATAATCAAAATTCATCTATAGAATTTGAAGATGAAAAAATCTACATCCAGGTATGTTTGAAGAGCTTGGAGGATAAGATTAATAAAATATTTACTAATGGACTTTTAGCCCGGGTTCCTAATATCGTTGACAATGGAGAAGAGGTGAATCCTGAACAAAAAGGAGAAGATAGTATTGATGTCGATAGGTCTCAAAGAAATAATGAAGACAATGGTTCATCCAAACACATAGACCAAAGCAACTGTAATGGCAAAGCTACACCAGAAGGAGAGTTGGTCGATCTGGATAAAAATGGTCATTTTAGCAGTGACGAAAACTTTTATGATGTGAAAGGTCAAATAAGTTATGCAAACAAAAGAGAAGAGGTTGACTACCTTGCTCTTGAACATAAAATTTCAAACCTTACTGGCAAGTTGGAAGCACTACAAGCTGGTTATGATTTTCTTGAGCACTCTCTTCATTCTCTTCGCTACGGTGAGGAAGGTTTGCAATTTGCTGAATATATCGTTCATCAGCTTCAAGAATTGTGTAAACTCGGGATTATACTAGATCGTCGATCAGGCTCCTAAGTTCTTCATGCAGCATGATATGGTGAGCATTACTAATGAAGAAAACAAATTTTATGATCAAAATTCAGAATTTCTTGTTTATGCAAGCTTTTAAAATCCCACATTGCACTTCCCACAAGTTGTATCATAAAACTTCTCTAAATCTCATTCTCAGGTGTCATGGTTTGTTATCTGGCTTCCATCTATCACTAGAATTTCATTAATTGATAAACAAACTATATTTCTTCTTTGCTGGACACTGCCACATTGATTTTTATTTTCCATGTGCTAGAAACTACGTATACCATGAAGTGAGGTGTTAAATACTATACATTATTAAATCTATCCTATGTCAACGGCTTAAATGTTTTGATCTAATTGTAATATATTTAAGAGATTTTACTAATGAGGATCATGCCAATGTTGAATTAGCCTCCAAATCAGGTTTTTCGTGTTTAGCATAATTATGATCACAAACCAAGAAGTAGATCATTATCTGTATGAGGGAAAATTGATTTGTTATTTTAAAGCTTTTTGAATCATTTGAAACTTCGAACTTTATTTATGATGATGTTGTCAATATTAAAATGTGGTTGTTACCATGATCCTATGTTGTGTTCCTAAACCATTTCTCGATCTTGTTTTTGCAGATACTTTAAAATGGGAATCAACAATCATTCTGGACCATCATCATTAAAACCTTGAGAGTAAGTCATGGTTCATCCCTTTTTGTTGGGTTGCAATGCTTGAGGTTGAGCATTATGTTCATTGTCGAATAGGTTCATAGTAGAGAAAAAATGGGTATGTTTTACAAATTTGTACCATCAAATCACCATGGACGTTTAGTCTTCCATCTTTTGAGCTTTTCATTTTTGTGAGGGTTAGTTAATTTTACTTGCCAAGGAGCTCATAATTCTTGTAGCTCTCTCTCTCTATACACACACACACACACACACACACACACATCCATGTTCTTGAGGTTGGCCTTTCTACAGTACCAAATAAATTATTCTTCAACATATCATTCTTTTCACTCTAGATGATGCTCATGGATTAAAAGAAGGATCTCAACCAATGAAGATCATAATATTTGCTTGTATATATGAATATATTAGATCAATAAAATATTAATGTTGATGGCCAAGGTCTTGCAAATACAACAGATATTTAGTTTACAAGTGAGAATTGTAGTAAATATCTTTGATTATTAGGTGTTTCTAATATCTTTTATAGATATCATAAAACACAAAAAAGATTATCATCCTATTCATACTATCTTAGTTTGAAAGTAAAAGCAATTTTTTTAAAATCAGGTGAATTCAATAATCATAATTATTGATTTACATAATTTTTGTATTTTTTTTATTTTAAAAACTATATGTTGATATTGATAGCTTATTATATCCACAAAGTTGAAATTTTCAATATCAATATTTTAATCATAGTGAGAGTATTTACTACATTTATGCCTTATGAATTACATGATTGAGATACATTCAGCTAGAACACTTTTTGTTCAGTACAAAAAGAACAGGAGAGTTGAACAGCAAATGTAATGCCCCAAAATTTCAAATTTGATGATTTGAATTAAAAGAAGTTTTGGTGATTTAGTGGGGAGAATAATTAATTCTCAACCAACCAAAGAAATTTATGTATGGTTAGAATTAATGGATGGTTAGAAGGAAAATAATTAATTCTCAACCAACCAAAGAAATTTATAACTCAAACTTGTACATGCAAAATACTAATAAAAGATAGTAAAGTTAGTAAAGTGGAAGTTCGGGATTGAACCGAAGATAATCTATGTAGAGGTATGCAAATCTTGGAATCAAACACACAAGGATTCGATCATATAATGGAGGTTGTTGCGACAATGAAAGAAAATTAAAAGGTTTATAATCACGTAAAATGCTCAATATATATTTTTCATTCACGTTAGGAGTGAAGTGAAATGAGATAGAAGAAAGAGTTTTAAAACGTCACTTACTAAAACTTGACTTCAATGGAAAGAAGTTGTCATATGTATGTCTATTTGTGAGATGAAAGATTTACTTTGTGTCTATTGGTAGAATGGAATGTTTATTTTAAATTGACATTAATTTCATGAATGAAGTGTTAGTTTGTGTATATTTGTAGGTTGAAAGATTTAGTTTCAATTGACGTTGGTTCATGTGTCTTAATTAAATGGAAAAGAGAAAAGAAAATGTATGGAAGGTACGTAGAAACTTATGAACGGTGTGAGTGTGATGACAAAAGTGTCTTTTAGTGAAAATTTAGGGGCAACAAGGATAACTAAAAATTCTCCCGGTAGGGATGAATAAAGTGAGTATGATATTTCCATAGTAATAGAGATCTTTTGAAATAGGTGCTAATAAGACGCCATTGTAGTGTTGTTAAAGCAATTAACGAAATTATTTATTGAGAATTTTTATGAAAAGAAAAAGACTTATGGGTCCGATTAACATCTATTTAATTATCATGGTTGGATAAGATATAATATCAATTTACACATCTAAACTTTGTGATTCATACTCTACAAATTTTTTTTTTTAGTACAACAACGATAACAGGTGTCGAGAATAAGAGATCAAATCTTTAACCTCTAGGGAGTAAGATGATATCAATTATCGTTGGATATAAGCGATGTAAAACTTATAATATAAGCTAATCAATGTAAGTCGTTTACTACTATTACTCAAACATGTGTAGATTTTATCAAATGTTAACCATTCTTGAAAAAAGTTACGAATAAGAATTAAAATCGATGCAATTATTGCAAGAAGAAATTAATCTATTTCAAATTTTTTCATTTCACAAAATTATGATACATACTTTGATGTCAATTTGCCTACGCTCATTTATGTTATAAATACGAAAACTTAAGGTATAAATTTATGTTCTAAGAAAAGAAATCTATTTTGGATGTTAAACTATAAAAGTTCTTAATCATGAGTTTAAGTTTGTATGAAGAGTTCTATTTGAGAAATAGAAGAAAGATATTAATTATGCATGTAAAAAGCAGGAGGGAAACAAAATGAGTATTAAGAACACACAGTTAGAAGAGGGAGGAAATGAAAGCAAAAAGCTGTTCAATGGGATTTGAAAACCATGATGGCTATGGATATCAGCAACAGCGATGGTGGGTGGAAACAAGATGGAACAGATGCGGATGGAGTTAAAACGGGTCGGATCCGACGATGGGTTGCTGCCGGAGCTACTGATTCCGCCGGTGGATTTGTAGCCGGCAATTGCTCTGGTGCTGGAGCTACTGCCACTGCTTTGGAAACTGCCCCAAAACAAATTAAATACGTTTGGGTTAGTTTGAATTGTAACTCTAAACTTTTGTAGGTTTTTGCAGTTATATTCATTGATGAACAAGAATGTTACCTTGTGGGCTTAGTTTTGGAGAAATAGCTGCTGTAGAAGTTGGTGCAGTTGGTCCAAGTGAGATGGGTCCTGTCAAGTAAAGAAGGATCAAAATTTGAATCCTCTCTCACTCTGAATTTTCATTAATTAAGTGATGTATAAGACGTTTGGTGAGAAGTAGAGAATATTAATCATACCTGGGGATGGCAGTGGAGAACCAGTCGCTGCAAGATATATCAAGATCAACATTAGAACTCTAGCAAAGAAATTCTTACATCTTCCAACTTACATTTAGAGCCCGTTTGGCTTGACTTTTTATGGGCTTAAAAACACATCTTCATGCCTACTAAAAAACGGTTTTTTAAGCACTTAGAAACTCATTACAAGTCGTGCATTGCGTTGGTCTTATTTGCTAAACTGTAATATGAAAAAGGTGTGATGACTGATGATGAGTTTTTAGTTTCTGCTACCTTTGCATTGAGCAGGAAGGTTGCTGATGTTGCAAGAACTTGGAAGGATGAGACCAAGGGCTGCATTGATGGGCAGAGGAACAGGCACGTTAGCAGTAAGTAAAAGGCAGGCACAGTCCATGCTTGTTCCTGAGAGCGACCGCAGTGAGGTGCAGCAACTTTCTTGTTGAGAAGAACCATTGCTGCTACTTCCAGTGATGGCATTGAAACATGGAGTGAAATTGTTGATCATTGAGGTTGTGCAAGGGTAAGGAGTCTGCCCTTCAACTGAAAAACTACCTAAAATAGTTGCTGCAACTGTGATGAATGCTAAGGCCTTCAAAATCTCCATTGTCATTCCTTTGAAGAACAGGGGGAAGGTAAGGGGTGCCCAAGCCCAATGCCTTTCATTCGAAAGTTGTTGTAGTTTATATAAGTTTGAGAATTTGGAGGGAAAGTCTGGTAGATTTGAATCTTGGGATTTGGAGTTCAACCAACTTACTTAACCAAAGTTATACTTCACCATTGCAAGAAGTTTTGGTTCCATCTCTCCTTCCCTCTTTAATGTGAATAATTTGGAGTTTCCATTGGGTGGAGTTTGGCATGTTGGTTATACCAATCAGTAAGGCCTTTGTCTCTGATAGAAAGTAATAAAGTTTTCCACCTAAGGATAAGAAATATAGGACTAAAACGAGACTCAAAAGAGGATCCTTTTGTGTTTATAATGTTCTTTGTATAATCTCAAACTGTCGTTAATTCCAATAAGTAGACAAAATGTTTCTAGAGATTCATGGTGATACATCGTACGAGTTATTTTACTGTGTGTTGTATATCCTCGCATCATTTGAGCCTTAAACAATTAATAAATCAATTCTTTCTTCCAAAACAAGAAACCGGACTAACATTTTCTTATTCACACAAGAGGTTCTATGCATATTAATTTCAAGTTACATGCAAATGCAGATAAGATAATAGGCATGTTGGAACTGATGCTTGTAATCTATTGTCTTTCTTTTCTATTTTTAAAATGTTCATTTTGATTCTTATACTTTCAACTTTGATTGAGTTTATTTTCTATATTCTCAAAATGCTCATTTGGTTATTATACTTCAAACAAATTACTATCTGGGTTCCTGCTGTACTTGTTCTTGCTACTGTTTTTCTTATATAGCTTAAACCCATAATCAAACCCAACTGCAGTTTAAGTTAGTCAATTGAGTCACACCTGTTGAAGAAAGTTGGTCACCTACTTCTTTTTCATTTGGGTGTGACCTCTAAAAAGAACCCAAATTTTCTTTCCAATAAGATAGAAATTGATGCAACTGTTTAATTCAACAGTACTGCAGCCAATGACTCCAGAAGGGATTCCAAGAGATAATAGAATATGACTTATACTTATACTCAACAAATGGCTTAATTTTGGGTTTTAGTTTTCCAAAACAATCTATTGTTTGGTTATATAAAATAAAAAATGAAGTCAAGTTTTGAAAACTAAAAAAACCGCTTTCAAAAAGTTGTTTTTGACAGAAAGTTCAATTATTTTACTTAAAAAGATGTAGATTATTGTAACAAATTGGGATGAAATAAACTCAATTTTTAAAAACCAAATGGTTTCTAATGGAGCCTAAATAAATTTCTTTTTCTTTAATTCACTTGTTAAAAAGTTAAGAAGAATCTCACGGCAAGCAATAATGCACTAACGAGATCCTTATCAAAATTTGAAAATAGCGATGTATGATAATTTGTCTGTGTCACTTCTCTAGCGCTCGCTCATATTCAACTAATCCAATACAATAATTCTCACACACTTTCTCACTCTCTTACTTCCATTACCGCTCGTGCTCACCACTCTAAGAAACGAGAATGTTGGTAAGTGTTGTGCATGACGTCAACAAAATACCTTTTTTTTTCAAATTAAACTTGAATCAAACTATAATTTGAACGTGATATTAAATTTGAGTTATTTGTACAAAACTCTCCATATACGAAAAGTTTGAAAACTTTTCTCTCCTGAGTTTTCTAATTTTTCTTTTAAATTTATTTCAAATAATGTGATATGTACACCCAATTTTATGAAAAAACAATTTAGAACATATAATATAAGAGGATAATTTAAATTTTTTAAATAATAGTAATTAAATTGAAAATGATCTTTAGGGTGGAAGAAATTAATTTTTCAAATCGTAGAAATGGTTGATTCTTTTTTATATTTGAAAGTATTTTTGTGGAACATTTTTTAAAATAGCACAATAGTGAAACTATTTACAATTTTACTAATAAAATCCCAAAAGTCTTGTCCCATATAAATATATAAATAGTTTTTCCTTCATATATATATATATATAACTTTTAATCTTTAATAAATTATATTTTAAGAAAATTAGTTCTTCTAAATTTTATTTTATTTAAATTTTTTATTAAATATTTCATTGGAGCATTTTTAAAAATAGCAAAGTAAATTAAAATATTTACAAGTTATAGCAAAATTTTAGATTCTTTCACTAATAGTCTTCTATCACTATAACATATGAATGACTATCAGTTATAGAATTTGCTATAGATTGTAAATATTTTGTAAAATCTACTATTTTTAAAAATTTTCCTATTTTGTTTTTTTATTTCTATATATTTGAAACTTTTATAATTTTGTAATTAACATTATTCAATTTACTTATTAAATTTAAATAAATCCTAAATTACAAGTTTAATCTAAAAAAATTTAAAACGGTATCTAACAAATCTCTAGTTAAAATTTTAAATTTGTGTTTAATAAATTACAAATGTTTAACTTATTTATGAGCTTTCAATTTTTTTTTTAAATCGGATATTAAGACTTTTTAAATATAAATAAATATATTTTAAGAGAAATTTTTAATAAAAGTAGATTTTACAAAATATAGCAAATTCTATTATGGATAGTCATTAATAATATAATGATAAAAGACTATCAGTGATAGAATACAAAATTTTGCTATAACTTGTAAATATTTTAATTTGCTTTGCTATTTTTAAAAATACCCCTATATTTTAACACTTTCAAATATACTGTGTTTGAATACGTGCATGCATGTGTCTAAGAATCTATAAAACATACAATAAAAAAAATTAAAAGTCTATTGTATAGTACATTTTAAAGATAGAAACCATATATAGAAACAAATTCAAAAGTACGGAGACTAAATACACTTGAGGGAACGAAGACAACAAACCCCCTTCCCCGACCCTATTGCCCGTTCTAGTAAACGTATGTTGAATTAATTTTTAAAAAATCATATAGAAATAACAAAGGGTTGATAAAAATAGCTTAGCAATAGCATTCATTTTGAACTTTTGCATCAAACATTGCATTTAGCACTTTAATTTTGAAAGTGCTCTACATGGTTTCTAACATTTACAACAATGATCTTAAAGAGAAGTGTTAACTTTGTTCTATCAAGATACAATTTACTCTTAAACTCCATATTTTTTAGCGTATTTGTTTCAAAGAAATTATTCATAATCCAATAATGATATATATATGTATGTATATATAATATTTGTCAAGGATTATTCCACAATTAAGAAAACAAGAAAACGTCACATAATAATCTTTACAAGTAAGCTTAGAATATATAATATAATGTTCTTTTAGATGTATACAGCCTAAGCTTTAGATTATATTCTTTTTAAGTGTTGATGAGGAAATTTAGTTTGGCCACCCACTTCAAGCTACATGAATATGTTTTGTCAACATTATTATGTTATTGAAGATTATTCCCAATTTGTTTGATTGGATATAAATAGCTGAAGATGGATAGATATTATTATAGGTTATGAGTAATCAGAAAATCAGTAGTTAATTACATAGAGATCAGAAATGGGATTAATTAAAGAGTCAATTATTTTGGTAACTGTTGTTGTTGTGGGTTTGAGCATGAGCCACAGCAGCTTGGGTCAGTCAGGTGGATGCACCACAGCCTTGATAACCTTATCTCCATGCTTGACTTACATCAATGCCGCTGCTGGAACCACCACCTCTAATACTCCCTCTTCCTCTTGCTGCTCTCGCCTTGCCACCATGGTTCAATCGCAGCCTCGATGCCTTTGCTCCGCTCTCAGTGGCGGTGGCGCAGCCGCTTCCCTCGGTGTCACCATTAACCAAACTCGTGCCCTTCAGCTTCCTGCTGCTTGTCGTCTTCAAACGCCGCCGCCCAGCCGATGTAATGGTATAATTGCCTGTACTTTAACTTTAACATTTTCCTCATATCACATGCATGCATAGCACTATATTATTGCAGTATTCACAGCTTTTCTGTACCGAAATAATTGGAGCTGTAATCTTATATTCATTTCAATTTTATTTTCTTTTAAATCAATTAATCACCTAATTAAAAATGAAAAACTCGTTAGTTTTCGACCATTTTGCGATGGATGAGGCATCCCTAATGTGATAATGGAGTGGTGATCTCGAAACAACTTTTCTATCAACTAGTTTTTTTAAGATACTTTTGAATAGTTTTCTAGCATCACCGTTACATAGATTGTATTATTGTTATTTATTATTATAAAAGAATCATGAATCTACAACGCTTACTAATTGACTTAGATAATGATATAGGTCAAAGAAAGTAAATAGTTCTAATGATTATAATCCAATTATGTTTGGAATATGTTCAAGTTAATAAAAATAAAAAACAATTCAATTATTGAGACAATCGATACATCAATAGAAACATATTTCAATTACATCAATTTTCATTACAAATTAGTTAAACATCGCTTTAGTGACAAAAAATTACACAAAATCTCTAAATGTTGTAATAGGGTAGCGTTTTTTTTTTCTTTTTTAAGGGGAAATTGACAAATTGTATGTGTTGTAGTTTTTTTTTGGTTTTGTCCAAATTTTTTTAAACAAAATTTTATAATTTCTTTACTAGAATAATTAATCTAATTGAGAACTTAATACATGAAGATTAGGTTAATAATAAAACTTTCTAACATTTGGTTTGAATTATATATATATTAAGTACTATTAGGTTTGATCCATTGATTCTTCAAAGATTTGTACAGATTGGGTTAGTCGCCATGTTCGGATCTTTCAAGTTTTCATTTAAAAAAAACTCCAAAATAATCCGAACTCAACTCGATTACACTCCCTACAATATATATAATTTTCTCACTGTTGATCGAACATTTTATAAAAATTTTAAGTTCATTAGTGAGATAAAATAAAACGTTAATTAGAATATAAAATTAATTAAATTTAGGATATCATCTAGGTTTTGTTTTTAATTATTATTAACAAAAAATTATTTGATAGAGGAAATAATGGATGTGAAATGAAAATACAGACAATAGTAGTAATGGCGAAGGTGTGGCAACTCCGACTGTATCCCCAGTAAGTTCACCGGAAAATTCACCCGACGAAGAAGAAGATGGTGAAGCTCGTCCGACAACGTGGACTACGACAACATGGGATCAGCCCAGTTTTCCTTCTACAATAGGCTCTGATGAAAATGTACCAATCACCGGAGGAATCCCATCGGACGGCGGTCAGAGCTTAATCAACTTCGCCGACCTTGTATATCATCTCATTACTCTCAACATACTTTTCATACTTTTGTTACATTAAGCTTCTTAATTATCATTCAACCAAACATTAATTTATATATCTTTGCACTATATTTTCAAATATACGTATCCCTAAAATTCTTGTACTTTTGTACTCTCATGGTATCTTTAATTTAACTTTCTATGTTAACAAGGTTTCTTTTATGTTAAATGCCTTAAATTCATTACGTAGTACTACAAATAATTTAGTATAGGAGTTTCGATATTCGATCGGCGAGTTGGTGTCCAGAAGTGGCGCGTCTTAGTGGAGTTCGGGGAAAACGCCCTGAAAGCTCTTTAGTTTTTGTAATTGAGTATATATAGTTATTTAATTGAGATTTTGATCTTTAAGGTTTAGAGAAGTGTAATATATAAACCCTCTAACTTAATGACGTTGTATTGTATTCTAAACATTCTACCTAATGGTATTTGTTCTCTTTCTTTAACTGTGAATGTAGCTAACACATTATTAGTAAAACATAGATATCTGTATGTCGATCATTACCCTTTTATTTTTTTGTATTTCTTGATTGGTAACACTTTTTATAAATAGTTATTTTATATTACTAAATCTCCTAATCATTCATAACATATGTAATAATGTAGCAACCAATCATCAGAAGTAATTAATAATATACTCGTGCTAATTTATATGGTATGTCTTAATTTCTTATTTTAATTAAACATATGCATATGCATGGATCTATTAATTCGAAAAGGCTAATGTTGTCAAGAGTTTTTGATGTAATACTTTAATATTATATTAGGAAAATCGTACCAAATAGTGCAAATTAACCTATAGCAAGTAAACAATATTTACAAAAATAACAATTTTTAACGGCCATATTTTAATTTTTTTAAATTGTCAGTTTTGTCCTTCAGTTTCAATATATTTTTTATAAATTTATCACTGATAACTTGAAGGGGAGGTGATGTAGATGGTAGGTGACTGAAGTGGAATGACCAACCACGGGCCAGTGCTTTTCAGCAGCGATTGATTTCGGTTAGGAATGCTTGCCGCGACCGACCGATCCAGAGAGAAGAGGATCCAGAGAGAAGTTGATTAAGCTCTGACCGCCGTCCGATGGGATTCCTCCGGTGATTGGTACATTTTCATCAGAGCCTATTGTAGAAGGAAAATTGGGCTGATCCCATGTTGTCGTAGTCCACGTCGTCGGACGAGCTTCACCATCTTCTTCTTCGTCGGGTGAATTTTCCGGTGAACTTACTGGGGATACAGTCGGAGTTGCCACACCTTCGCCATTACTACTATTGTCTGTATTTTCATTTCACATCCATTATTTCCTCTATCAAATAATTTTTTGTTAATAATAATTAAAAACAAAACCTAGATGATATCCTAAATTTAATTAATTTTATATTCTAATTAACGTTTTATTTTATCTCACTAATGGACTTAAATTTTTTATAAAATGTTCGATCAACAGTGAGAAAATTATATATATTGTAGGGAGTGTAATCGAGTTGAGTTCGGATTATTTTGGAGTTTTTTTAAATTGTCAGTTTTGTCCTTCAGTTTCAATATATATTTTATAAATTTATCACTGATAACTTGAATTTTGAATTTTTAAATGATACAAATGTTGATAGCATAACCTGAAAACAATAATTTATTTCAACAAAAGTTGTCAACTATATAATTTCATTTATACTATTAACAATAGAAGCTATCGTATGGATGATATCATGTGTTATTAGTGATTCAAAGCTATTACTGATAGCATGCTAATCTGATCTCTTTCCTTTGTCCATTTATGCTAAAAACAAACAATCACAATATTACTTTATAATAGCATTACCTTGAATATTAATGATATATATTAGCCTATTAGGGATATTGCTTATAGATGCTAACAGTGATTTTCTTTTGTTGCAATTAAAAAAGATTATTGATAGTAGCTATAAATTAAAAATATCAATTGATAGTCTAATTAAACCCCATCGGTTCAAAATTGATATGTTTTATCAAAGAGACACTAAAAGAAAAAGGGTATCTCCCAATGCACAAAATCGTCGGAAGATAAACGAAAAAGCTTCGAGAAATGATCTTCCAACGCATAAACGCATGTCGGGATCAAAGTCTGATAAAATGTGTTCAGAGTGGATCACTCGACTCACAAGATTACAACATCGGGAGATGTGTGTAGGATCTCCCGACGATTAATCTTGTGCGTCGTGAGATCCTATGTTTATATATATAAATACCTTCCATTATTAAATGGTAATGGAAGGTATTATGTATCCATGAAGAGCCTTTCCAAAAAAAAAAAGTATTTTAGAATTAGTATTACTTTTAAATTCATTCAAAGTTAAAACTGCAAAAACTGAACTCCATCCTTACAAACATTTTCTCAAAGTATAGGTCTTACTATTTTGACCTTGTAAGCTAAACCATAACATAAACCATAACAAATCAAAGATAAACATTTAACATCTTGACTAATAGGAACCAAAATGCATATTCATTATAAAATCATAAAATAAGGAACAAAGTCTACATAGCTAAATAGAAAACAAACAAACAAATAAATCTACCCACCAGGTTAATTAGTCATTGCATGTGGTTTGCCACGATTGGTGACCACTACGTACGACATCCCTGACATCAAACCTTAATGGTAGCATGTGGTGTCTTCTTTCCCTTCTTTTCATATGAAGAAAGACAAACCAAAAGAAGAAGAACAAGGGTAAAAAGGGGAAGGAGAAGGAAGAAGAGAAAAAAATAAGAAATGAAAAGATCAGGAGGGAGAGAGACGTCGGAACGAGGAAAAAAGAGAAGAAAAAGAGAATTGACGGTCTTGGAATTTTAAAGGATAACTCCTGATGCTGCTTAAAATTGCATCGAGAGTTATCCAACCACTGTTGACGCTTTAATAAAGCATCGACAGTTCTCCTCTATCTCCCGACGCATTAAGTAATCCATCGAGAGTTCTCTAACATCTCCCGACTCTAGTTTATGTGTCAGTAGATGCCTTATCTCCCAACATGGTTTCTTCCGACTTTGTAAACCGACGTCGAGAGATCCCGAATTTCTTGTAGTGAGATGTCACTTATAAAAGATATCCTTATAAGATATCGCTTATAGTTGCTATCAACGGTATCCTTTAATGCAATCATTGATAGATAATGTTAGTGATATTATTTTACGTTGATAACAATAAAAAAAATACATAGTAGCTATCAAGAATATCAACTGATAGCAACATCGTTGATATAAGATATATGTGATAGGAACTAATACCACATTTCTCAAATTGAAAGGTATCGTTGATAATAGTTATCAGTGATAGTAGCTAACTATGATACCCTTAAATTGAAAGTTACTATACTCTTCAATGACTATTATTGATAAAAGCTATTGATGATAGCCGTTATTAGTTACATAAACTGATAACATATTTCTCAAATTAAAAGCTACCATTGATAGCATCTATTAATGATAGCAACAATATATAACAACTATCAATTGCTATCAATGATAAACTTTTAATTTAAGAAAACTAAAAAAAAAAGTACTTGTAATGGTGACAAGTTATCACTAATAGTATTATTAATGATAACAACCTGTAATAGCTCTTGGTGATATTCACTAATTGTAGCTACTAGTGATAACTTTCAATGTGAAAAAAATCGAGAAGAGGTGTGAAATAATCATTTCTCAAATTAAAAGCTACCAGTGATATCATATTTCATTGATAACAATTATCAGTGATAGATATTATAAGTGATAGTTTTTAAATGGAGAAATTCAACAAAAAAAAAAATGGCCAAAATATTGATTGGACCTGGGTATTATAATCTTTTACTATTTTTTTGTGCTATATATGCAATTTATTTTCTCCGTATTGTATATGCTATTATTTTAGACTTTTTTGCCATTTATGCAAGTAACCCTTTATTCAATTCAACCATGAAAACACAGCTGCCATCTAGATTTGCCAACTTATATCTTAAATTTCATTTTTCGACACATAGCCTCTAATTAGTCTTAGATTTGATTATTTGTAATTTCGTCATTAATTTTTAAAAAAAGTACTGACAATTTGTGATTTGTTCCAAATTTCTCGATTCATAATATCATTTAAAAATAATACCAAATTATTTCACAGCACAAAACTCATTAGTAAAATCTCATACATAATTTTTTCTTAAAAAAATTAAACTTATCCTACTATTTAAAAGAAATTAATTTGGTGAAGAAATTTAAAACAACCATAACTTATTATCACGAAGAAACATAAATGTTCGGTGCACTTTCTAATCCCCTAGTTCTTCCTTCGATTATTTAGACTTCTTTAGTTCGTTCTTTGTATAATCCTCTTGTATATTGAGTTTTTATTAATATTGTTTCCGTTTTAAAAGAAATTATCGTGAAAAAACATACAAAGAATTTAAAAGGATGATGAACAATCTTTACTCAACCAAAAACTGAAAATTTTATGAACCATAATTTAAGACAATAATCATGAAAAACACATTAGTTAAATTAATTGTATAAACAGAAAAAAAATGTATATACGTATATGTATATTTAATTTGGAGGTATAAGCCAAGATTTGGTGCATAGTATGTGTCAACTTGGATAGGAAGAAATCAAAATTGAAGGAATTAGGGAATATCCTAATTCCCCCAAGCGCCCATTTTGTTTAGGGTAAGCGTAAGTTGAATGTAATTGAAAATTCTAAAACCTGATTCCCATTTTTTCAATCTAAACGCTCGCAAAAGTTGGAACATTGGCTTGAACATCAACACACAATCTCCATAACCTTCTTCTTTCTTTTTCTTTCCTTCTCCTTGTGTTTTTCTGACTTTGGGTTTTCTTTTAATTCGTCAAACTCTCCTTTTCTGGCACCTCCGGTTTTGAATCTTCATACCAATCCAACCTCACCCTTTTTTTCTCTTCTTCAATCTGAGCAATACACCACAAATTTCCTCTTCTTCCAGGTATAACTGCTGTTTCTTTTCATTTCTTTCTTGTTCTTTACCAATGCTGCCTTAATTTTATTTATACCCATTTCATAATTTTCCCTTATTGTTCAATAATTCTTGGAATTTTTCTGTTTTGAATCTTGGGTTCTTTATCACCCACTTTTTCTTTTGTTGAATTCGACGCCGGTTTAACTTTGAAAGCAAATTTGCGGTGTAATTTATTCTTTTCTCCCCTAGTTTGTGGATGTTTGAGTAAATGACACGATTATGAGTTCAGTCGAGTTTTTATATCGTTTTCCCCCTTTGTAAATTTTAGGTTTTGGTATAATTTGTGATTGTGTGTTTGGATTAGATGATGGGTTTATATTGGTTCTTGCATACGGTAGGTTGTTGGCTAGAATTTCCTTGATATTAGAGTCTGAGCAGTTTAATTCATGCGGATATGGCCTGGAAGTTTGATGCCATTTAGGCAGTTTAGGTGCAAGAACCCGGGATCATGCACAATAGATGGAGCTTGTTACCGCATTATCAAAACGAGTTATTGGGATAATACTCTATTCTGTTTAGTTTGAGTTGGAGAGTTTTTATCGAAAATCTCTTGCCCTTGACTGGTATCAGTATCTCGTACTAGTCTGTCTTAAATCTCTAGACCAGAGGTTTTATTAAGTCTTCTTCTTCTTCCTGATAAGTTAAAGGTTTCTACATTGCCTTTCTTGGAACCTTCAAATGTTTGTGTGGAAAACTGTGGATCTTACATCCTAATTAATAAGTTCCATTATCATGTCCTGTTGAATAATTCTGCCAGATTTTCTCTTCTCTAGGAATTGCCAATTCAAGCTTAATTCTCTAGACTCGAGGTTTTATTTAGTCTTATTCTTCTTCTTGTTAAGTATGAATATATTTCAGCACAAGGGGTTTCTACGTTGCTTTTCTTCGAATCTTCAAAAGGTTTTTGTGGAAAACTGTAGATGTCATTACATACTAAGTAATAAGTTCCATTATCTGTTGAGTGATTCTGTTCAGATTTTGTCTTCTCTAGGAATTGGTATGTTTTGGCGTATCTCTTTTCTTCATACATATAGTATTGATACAGACTAGGAAAAGCTGAAATATTTAAGAAAGGGAAGATCTTTCTCTTATTCTTCAAAATAAGTAGGTGAGAAGACGAGGTCACCTTCTTTCGTTGTTTCAATATTAATTAGTTTTCTTAGTATATGATGACAATCTTTTGGTCTCATTGGAGTCTTTTTACTCATATACAGCATGCTCTATTTGGAGGGTTCTTTGAAGATATTATTTTTAACATAATTCTTATAGCAATTTTTAATATTGTTAGTTTCAACTGTGAACTCGGAACTCGTAGATGATGTATATAATTGCACTATAAGAGGTCTGATCTTGATTCTAGAACCAGAAATCTTCCGTCTTGGAAGAGTTTGGCAGAGGGGATAAAGGTTGAGTTTAGAATGATGTCAGCATATAAGAAACTAGTGTGGAAAGGATGAGATGTTAGATGATTAGTTAATTTTTATATAGTCAAGTTATTAGTTTTTCTTTTTCATTAGAATGTTCTCTCACAACTTGAAGATGTTTCTTCTGTGTTCACGGAATGGATTCCCTAGTTGTTCTTGATCATTGGCATGCTTTAACTAACTTTTTTGTATCAAAGATATTCTTGAACCTACATTGAAATGTTAAGGGTTTGAAGTTACATCACTTTTTTTTTTTTAAATGTCCAACCAAATTTGTTTATCAATTTTCCATAGTTGTGGATACTTATTATCTAATTCTGGTGCCTCGTTCTTTGTTAAAACTTTGGCCTGTATGTCTTCACTCTTCGCTAATCTCTTTCTAACCAAAAACGAAGTTCATAATAAAAATAAAAAAAGTATTCACTAATCTCTAATATCCTGGTACTTACGTTTGCATTTCTTTTACATATCTAACTTTATTGACTTGAGTAATGAATCTAGTCATTCATTATTTGAGATATCACAGATTGTAGTTTTACTTCAGGCTTTGTAGCTAAAGCTCACAGACAAGTATATATTTGCGCAATTTTTTTTGGGTAGCTTTATAGGTTAAGAGGTAAACTTGAGTACTAGAAACTTTATACAATTTATTTACTTGGGAATTTCCCTGTATCTTTTTTACTTATTTGGAAAGTCTTATCATGAAAAAAACACCTATTACTGATGGGAATGAAAGTGCTTTTTTCTAATTGTTGGCCATTTATTGGTTAATTTCACATCATGAGATTTGAATATTGGTTAGATTAGTCGTATCATTATTATACACCTTTTCTTTCATTTGCTTGTTTATTCAAACAGTTTTCTTATTTCTGGATGGGTTAAGACCCTAGTTTTGGAATTTATAACTATCTCTCATTGACTGCCTGAATTAGTTGCCTCTCATAATGCTTTGTCCATAGATACCACATTGTAGGAGTACATCCATCACGGAGTTGTGTGATGAATGTTGTTTTGCGGCTTAAAAATTCAATTATCAGTATGTGCAGAGATGCTTTCTTTTCATCTTCTAAATTGTTACCTAATGTTGGATAGTGATTATCATTCTGTATTTCAATCACATCAAACTTTGAGAAGGTATTGACTGGTTCTCTAATGTTTGAATATTCTTCTTTGCTTCTCAGGATACTTGCTTTCTAAATAAGAAACAACCTGTGGTGGATAATCATCAGAAACGAATGAAAAGCGATTATGTTGACTGATCTGATTGACGGTCTCCCAGACGCTGTTGCCCATCAGTGCCTTGCACGTGTTCCCTTCCACCTCTATCCAAAGTTGGAGCTTGTTTCTCACTCCTGGCAAGCTGCCATTCGTAGTGCTGAACTGTTTAGAGTTCGACAGGAGATTGGATCATCAGAAGATCTTTTATGCGTATGTGCATTTGAACCTGAGAATCTATGGCAGCTTTACGACCCCATCAGAGACCTTTGGATAACAATTCCTGTACTTCCATCGAGAATTAGGCATCTTGCACACTTTGGTGCTGTCTCCACTGCTGGAAAGTTGTTTGTGCTGGGTGGTGGCAGTGATGCTGTTGATCCGTTAACCGGTGATCAAGATAGAAACTTTGCAACCAATGAGGTGTGGTCATACGATCCTGTAATACGTCGGTGGTCTCAACGTGCATCAATGCTCATACCACGTGCCATGTTTGCTTGTGGTGTTTTAGAAGGAAAGATTGTTGTTGCAGGTGGTTTTACTAGCTGCAGAAAATCTATTTCTCAGGCAGAAATGTACGATCCTGATAAAGACGTTTGGATTTCCCTGCCTGATCTACACCGTACTCACAATTCTGCTTGCACAGGAGTGGTGATTGGAGGCGAGTTGCACGTCTTGCACAAGGGAATATCAAAAGTGCAAATTTTCGACAGCCTGCGGCTAGAATGGAGAGTTGAAGAGTATGGTTGGCCCCAAGGTCCAATGGCTGTTGTTCAAGATTCACTTTATGTGATGGGTCATGGACATATTTTCAAGTACCACGGAAGAGAACCTAAAAAATACGTTATTTCAGCATCCGAATTTCGCCAACGAATAGGGTTTGCAATGATTAGTTTGAGAGATGAAATTTACGTGATCGGAGGGGATATTGGTCCCGACCGTTTGAATTGGCACATCAAGCCAACGTCAGATGTTGACATATTAACGACAGGAGGCGAGAGACCAACATGGCGACATGCTGCTTCGATGACAAGATGCCGTGGGGCAATTCGGGGATGTGCTCAGTTGAGAATTTAGGAACTTTCTACATTCGTTTGTGTTTGTACCAATGTAATTGAATTGTATTTTGGGTCTGGAAAATCTTCCCTTCCCATGGCTGCCTCTTTTTGTAATCTTTGGTCTTTGATGTTAAATCCAGAGGGCAGTATATGTTGATGGATGGCTCCTGGAATTTGGATTTCATAGGAACGGTCTACAGTCTAATAGTACATGAATATTGAATATTACGAATTAGTATGATGTAGGAGGGGTCCAAATTTTCATTTCTAAATACTTTAATCAAAAAGAATGATTTATTGGCATCCATATTTTCTTTCTCCCAGTTTTATTTCATAGTTCATGATAAATAGCTTGTGTAAGGAGGGCAGTTTTGCTCACTGTACTAACTCTATATATTCTTACTCGAAGGCTTAAGCATGGGAAATGATTTTTTAATAACATACACAAGCTTCAATCGCCAGATAAATGGTGTATGTTGATTACATCTCATCTTTCATACAATATACATATTATATATAACAACAATAATAGTTTTTTTTTTATATATATGTTTCAATACATAAGAATATTTCACTCCTCCCTTACACGAAAATTAAAAAAATTCCTTCCACAAAAATTATAAAATATCCAACAAAAACACTACTTTGTAGAAAACGACTTCTTGTTTTCTATAAACTGTGTGGTTAAACTTTTGTATTGATTTGATTACAAATTTATAGTTGACAGTAAACAAATGATGTGGATTGGATAAATTTTATTATTCACAAATCATATCATCAAGGTGTATGTCATCGTAATAGCAAGTACGACAGGCAAAGATGGTAGATTGTTTCTTATGTCTCTGAATGGCAAATTCTATCATCATAAATTATAAATTTCATGAAACTGTACTGAAAATTTAATCGAGTATGCCAATTCTTACTTTCTAACAAGTTTTTGTTTCATAAAGGTTGTATTAATCTTTCAATATTTAAATCAATAAGCAGAAAATTTATCTGTTGCAAAGCTTGTACGATTTCACTTCTGCAGTAGTGCACAAACCATTCTTACATAACATAACGTATAACAAAGTAGCCAACAAGCTGGAAAATAACATAAACATTACAATATTTTCTTCACTTTCTTGTAACTACGATAATAAACACTGCCCTTCAAAACAGAAAGTGAATGCAAATTACCATCCAAACTGATATGAAAAGAAAGAAACTAAATGAAAAGAAAGAAACTAAATGAAAAGAAAAGGCTCCAACGACCAACAGTAGGACTCTGAGAGTATACAGCTTTCAAATACAATGATAAACAAACACAAACTGGACAAAGGCTTCTAGGAAGAAAACTCGATGGTGACAAACTACCTCCACAGCAAACCAAACATGCCACCGAAACCATCACCTGAACTCCCCACCCTTACGTTTTCTGCTCAATGGAAATGAGAAAAGTGAACAACCGAACAAAAGATTTATAAAGAGAGAGGAGTACGTTTACGATATAAAAAGGTTTACCTTATATACCGCTCTGCTCCATGTGGTCAATGATCTCGTGGAAGGCAACAAACCTTGCAAAAACCAGTAAGAAAGTTCCATACAAGACAAGTACAAAGATGATAAAACCAAGAGATAATGAACACAGGAAGGTCATAACTATCACTATCCTATCCCACCTTTTCTTTCAAAAAAAATTGAAAAGGCAGCTGAGAAGGAATATTTTCCTTCATAGTGTGCAAGCAAAGGAGTGAAGCTATAAAATTTAGATGAGTTTAGAGAAAAAGAAAGGGATTGAGGATGTTAAGAAAAGGAGAGATTGAACTGTCGAATAACAAATTCATCAGGGACAAGGAACCTAACCAATAAGTCATCAGACTATCTATGTAAGAAGGATAGCAGTTAGAACTGAGGATATGTAAGGAATGGATGGAAAGAATGAAACAGTAACCTACAGAAATAAAACGAAGCATTAGTTTGGGTCCCTACAGTATGATACAAATTACATGACTACCTAAACTCTAGAATGGAATGGAGGCTAAAAATCTGGTAAGGACGCGATGGCCAGAACAGAGATAATAGCCAGCAGACACATGACTAATCTTAGGGATGTTAATATGAAATTAGATAGATAATAGTCAGCAGATTCATGCAGATTGCAGAATGAAGGTTTCATTCACTACAACATTAAAGTTCTCCAACAGCCTACTTCCGCCTTCCCCATATCTTAGATTTAATCTGTGTTGCTTTTCTATCACACCATATCTTGTCTTTGTCTGCCAAAACCAAATCATGTTCTGCACTCAAGCACAGATTAAGGTGCATCATCTGAATATTAGTTGAGAAAGCATCAGAGCCCATAGCTGCGATAGAAGGATGTACACCAGCACTGAAAACCAAGGATACTCATAACTGTCTTCACTAACCAATTTATTGATTTATATACAAACTGAAACTAACCGGCTGACAGAGTAAGCCTATTTACAGGAGCTTGAAGCTCCCTGAAGTTCATTCATTGGCAACATCGAGATTAAGAATGCGACGTAGAGTCTTAGTCGCAGAGTCAGCACTATGAAAGAAAAATCTGGCGGAAAAGTTTTGGTCTCGAGTTGGGGATGGAGGTGCAGACTTAGCAGATGGATGATGCATTTCAAATTCAGGGGCAGAACGAGCCAACTCCAGTGATGTAGTTCTCTTAGCAACTGAAAATTTGGGAATAGGCAATGAACTAGGAGGTGGTGAATTTGAGTAAGTGGGTCCAGCCCAAAGCTCAGAAAACGAGAAACTCCTATCATAGAATTCTTCATGGAAAGCATTACTCTGGTTTGACGATTTGGGTTTGATAGGAATTGGGGCACTTCTCACAGTAGCAAGTTGTTTTCTATTTTCAGAGTTGGAGAATAAACAAGGTGGGGGTGTTTTAGGAGAAGGGTAGAAATGTTCGTTTTCAGAGCCACAAGCCTTCAAAGGAGTTGGAAGGATTCCAGCTCCCGATTGGAAACTCCTACAATTCATCCCTCTGAAATCTCGGGATCGGAGTGATCCAAATCGAGCTGGGCCATGTGGCTTGACTCGATCATAATATTGGTTCCTATGCTGCTCAATAACAACCACTGCTTCCATAGCAAAACAACTTCCAAATCCAAGTCAAAGTATGTATCCAGTTTTAAGTTGAAAAACAAGATCGCAGTTGAGTAGATCCAACTTCTACAACTCAACACAAAAGATGATAACTATACTCAAAAGCAACAGCCTTTAAAACAACCCTAGTTTATCTCTTCCACGCTAGATCCAAATCAAACCTCAACAAGTTCAAAGAAGATCCCACCTGTACAGCTGAAAAAAAAAACAACAAACAACAAACAATGAAAATTTACCCTTATCTAAACCAGATCTACAAACTAAAGCTAAGCAGTGCAAGGAAAAACATATTGAATCACAACCCAGAAAAAAAAAAACAATTCAAACATAGATCCATAACCAACACCGATTCAAAAACTAATATTACAGAGAAAGCATTAATTTGTTGAAACATTTGTAGAAGAGGGTGAGAGATAAACGCACCGGAATTATGGACGAAAAGTTGCTGAGTAGGAGGATTTAAGATCTACAGAAATGAAAAGGCATGAAGAAGATTTAGAGTACTGAAGTTGTTGTTGTTGGAGGAGTTGTAGTGGCACTAATTTGTTCCTTCCTATATTTGTTTTTTCTGGGTTTTTGAAGATTTAAACTTCAGTTGGGATTAGAGTGGTGTGGTGTGGTGCCATGGAGGTTGCTTGTTGATCCCTCAGCGAGGGTTTGATGAACCAAAATCGACGGAACTGAAATCATTTCAGAGTTGTATTTAAATATCACCACCCTTCTTCATACCCTCTACCTCTACCTCTATCTATTCCCTTTTTTACCCTTCTCTTTCATTTTATTTACCAAACTACCATTTTTGTTGCTTCGTTTTCACATTAAATTGTAAATTGTTTTTCAAATCAACTTTAGATTTGGATAATAAGTAAAATTTATAAGCGATATAAATTTCTATTATTTATTTAATTTTAAATAATTATAAAGTCAATTTTTAATTTTTTTTATTTAACTAAGTCTTAATTAATTATAATTTTTTTAAATCAATATTAATAGACATTATCACTACATACAAAAAAAAATAGTATTTAGAGACGTGAGGTTAAAGTTTAAATCTGGAAAATGGAATCAAGTTGAAACAATTTTAATATTCAAATATAAATTTGTAATATTTGGAAATTTATGGATTAAATAAAAATTATACTCAAAACTTTTTTTTTATATGCTTATATATGCATGAACAGTGACAAATATATAAATTTTGTTGACGAGAGAGTTTATAATTCGATAGAATGATAATTTTATAACTGAATTAGCTACAGATATATATATAAAGAGAATTAACCCAAACACATATAAAAGACAAGAAGAAAAACGTATATATAAAAAGGAAATTCTTACGAATGAAAAAAAAAGAGAGAAAAATAATTTACAAAAAAACTTGAATAAACTATAAAGAATTTGATAAACTTTAGTAAATAGTTTCAATTAGTTGTTATATTTGAAAATCCGAAAAAGTAAAGTGTATATATATATATATTTATTGTATTCCCACTCATTTTAACTTTCAACTTGTTTCAATCATCAAAAGAAAAAAGAAAAAGATTAGAATTGTTAATTCAAGCAATACATAAGCATATGCAACTTTTATTTTCTTTCTTCTATATATATGAATTAAAGGGCAAAAAGGAAATAAAAGTTAATTTTGAGAAAAGAAAAAAATAGAAAAGTCAAAAGTGTATAATTGAAGAGATATATTTATGATAACCGAATCTAAAAATATATATTAAAAAAGAAAATATAGTAGAAAATGAAGAATGATG
Organism: Cucumis hystrix; assembly: GCA_025688845.1. Taxonomy (NCBI): domain Eukaryota; kingdom Viridiplantae; phylum Streptophyta; class Magnoliopsida; order Cucurbitales; family Cucurbitaceae; genus Cucumis; species Cucumis hystrix. The sequence goes on from CM046887.1 coordinate 5,073,200, forward strand.
TGGATGTATCATGTATGTATGTATGTATGAATATTAATTAATCGAAGTAATGCAATAATGGGAGGGAGTAGCATTCACGTTATCATATTCTTTACCCTTATTTATATGAATCAATAAAATAGTCATGGATGATTGATCAAACCCCCTGTGGGCCTTCACCATGGCCCATTTTTATGGGCCCGCCCAGTTAGATATATGGAGGTTGCTTGGAATCTTCGGTAATTAAAAAAAATTGGAAAGAATATGGCGTCGCCCGGACTTGAACCGGAGACCTTCAGTGTGTTAGACTGACGTGATAACCAACTACACCACGACACCACATGTTACCTTCTCTTCGCTTTACTTTATTTAAACTTCTAATTTGTTTTTAGTACATTTGAATCTTTTCCAAATAGACACCAACTGACCTCCTTTGGTTCGATTGGTTTTGATCAATTGACTCGATTTTTTGGTTTATCAATCTTAAGGCTAAATTTATAATATTTGAGAGTTCATATATACCAAATAAACATAAAAATCATGGTAAGAAAATAAAATTTTAATTTAACTTAAAGAAGAAAAAAAAACCTTTCTTACTCTTTTTCTTTTATTAAAATATTTATTCAATTTTAGTTACTATTAAATGTTTAATTTTAGTCCTTATATTTAAATGAATATTAAATTTATAGTCTCGAAATAATAATATTTTTTATGCAAAACACAATATATGAATATTTTGAAAAAAAAAAATGTTTATATGTAACATTTAAGCTTTATTAAATTTAAGCTTTATTAGAAGAACAAAAGCGAAAAAATTGAATCAAAATCACCACTTTTCAAAAAATACACGTTTAGAAAGACGTGATAAAGGCAAAATATAAATATGTGTTGGATTTAGAGCTCCAATTTTGAAAGAAATACTTCTTCACTTAGCTACATGTTCCTCATATCGACACGGCTTTTACAAATTCGTCTTTAGTAAAGATCATAAAGCACAAAGCACCGAAGGCTCATCAAAAGCCTGGAAAAAGATGAAATAAGATACTTAACCTGAGAATAGAGAGAGAACAAATCAACACAATTATGAAAACTAATCCTGTTTCTTTATCATTTACGAATGATATCACTAATATCCATGTATCAGTGATAATATCAGTAATAGAATTTAGATAGATATCAGCAAAAGTTGGTAAACACATATATACTCTCTCTAAACTAATCATTGTGTCCTTTTCACACCAAATGTGTCTTCTAGTCCATCACTAACCTTTCTTCTTCGTTCTGCAATCATCTCAGAATAAGCCTGCAAATGCACAGAACCTTCTCATGTAAAAGAACACCAACTTCTTTCTTCCTCTCGCTTTCTTTTAGCAGTAAAAATAAAATACTATCAGAAATGCTCCAATATCGACGCTTTTGTCTAAGTGATCTTGCATTCATAAAATATGCAGAGTCCCATTCTATTAAAGGTGATTCTACATTCACATACCAAATTCAAAATTAATCAAAGACGGGTTATATAGGAGCTGTATAATTTGATGCACAAACCTTTGGATATGAGTAGAGAAAGATGTACCACCATAAGCATATTAACGTGAGTATGACTGCGGTCACTGCTATCGACTTTATAGCAACCCAGCTAGAGGCAATCACTAGCAATCCTGTCAGTGTTATAGTCCATGGTTGACACCTTGTGACAAAATGATAAGAACATCAAAATCACGAAGTAATGGCAAAGTGATATATCACAAATCGACCCAAAAAATTAAGCTAAAGGGTTATGATAAATTTAGTTATATCAATACTCTAATATTTCCTCTCATTTGTGAGCTTGAAAATTTGTAGAAGGTTCAAGAAAATCAATATTAATTAATTAGTTAAAAAATGACATGACAAGATTTTGAACATAGGACCTTCGGATATGGTAAACATAATTCATTATATCAATCCTCTAAAAAAGAGTTCTACACTGAAACTAAAAACTTTGACGACACTTAAGCGAGAGTATCTCATTTCTCACCAAACCAATCTGGACTGGCAACGGCCGGTTTTTTCATGGACATTAGAGAGTTCTTCGTTTTCTTATCTTTTTTCCATTTTAGCAGATTCAAAGAGGAGGAACACAGAAAGGCAATATTCACGATGATCGTAAGCATGTGTACAAAGAGGTATATAGATCTAAACGGTACAAAAATCTGCTTTGAAATTGAGTCCCAGTTGCCTTTTTAGCACTGATGCATTTACTTTCTTTCTAAAAATCCCAAATCAATCAGTTCAGTTGCTTTTTGATTCATTTGAAGTCATGTGAACTGTGGCCTATACTATAGGATAAGGATAAAACACTAAAAGCTTATCTAACTTCTTCATACCATTACATTACCCTCTAGAAATTATTCTAGCTAAAGTAAACATTAATGGAAGAAAAAGCACTTTTGTAATGAAGTTTGTAATTATGGAAATTGAAATAATTGCAATCACAGCCTTAAAATTTTCAGATAGAAAGATGATTCTCCACAGAAACATGTCAGTCATGAGTCCCATGACCAAACTTGTAAAGAGATGAACAATATGTCATAATCAGCACATGCTATGGGATAGAAACAGTAAACAATATGTGATATGTCTAACTAAGAACAACATAATACTGTTAAGAAAAAAAATCCATCATTAATCATTCAATCCATCATTAATCATTCAACTTCTGAAACTAGAAATCCAAATGTAGCCGACCCCCACCATGTTAAACTTAAAAAACAAAAGAAAAAGACCCAACATTATTTAGGCACATTGCTGAATACATAATTTTCGCTGTATAACCATAACCAACCAAAAATGTAAACAATAAACCAAGATAGAAATTCACGATTCCTTGATTTGTTAGCATTAATTCCGAAATCCCAATATTGTGATTCTCTGAAAACCTCAAAAAACTAATCTGGTAACAGAAATTTTAGATAGTTGATGAAAAGCCAATGATAAAAACATAAAAATGCAGAAAACGAGAGTAAAAATGGAGGAAGAAAAAACCCCTGAAATGGAAAGCTAACCAAGAAGGCTTTGTATCCCAGACGGAGTCATATTCAAAAGAGTGGTAATTCAAGTATCCATCCATATCATCGACGACCCCATTTTCATCTAGAAACTGAGAATCATTCTCGTTGCCTGATTGCTTCCCAAAAACCAACGTTTTGCTGCGAAATTTTGTGCAACTGGGAGTAAAAGAAAGGAGTTGTGAAGAAGCAGCGAAGTTAGAAAGAAGGGTTTGTGTTGAAGAAGGGAAATGATAGGGTCGTAGAGACGATGCAAGGAATGGAGAAACGGCTCCCATAGAATTGGGTTCTTGTGTTACAACTTTCAAGTAGTGTGGTGATTATGGAGTATGGGGGCATGGAGCTGAGCCGCGGAAGTTGCTATTGGGGACTTCCGGTTAGCTTAATTAACACAGGATAAAATGCATGGCCCACGAAATATGATGCACCCAGTCACCCGCAGCTCATAAATTTCTTATACAAGTAGACTCATTTTTGGGCTTCTCCAAATGAGAAATTTGTATGGATGACTTGAAATTTAGGTAAAAAAAACATTGGATGATTCAAGGTATTGTAGTATAACTTGGAGATTTTTGTGAGATCAGAGCCTAAAAGAGAGGAAATTCTGGGTTAATCTTGAGTAATCTCAGGCATGATGGAAAGCAGAGCAAATGTTAGTACTATGGCAGGGGTGTCTCAGTGCAGGACTACTGAGATGAAAAACATAAGGATTTTAGAGATGGGTCTTAGACCATCTTAGGGTAGTGCTCAGTCGGGATTGGAATTAGAAAAGGAAACTATTAAGGATCTCAAGCAGTCACGTGGAAGCTCGAGCAAGATTGAAGATCGGAGGTTCATTCCGAAGCAATCTCGATGCTTGTTTGACTGAGATTGGACGTCGAGAAACAAGTCTAAGGCAATCTCAGACACGAGTAATTCGATCGAGGTTGAAGGTAAAAAGGAAAATTAGAAGGATCTCGAGCATGTGCTAGCTGAGACTAGAGATAGAAAAGGTTTAATCGGTGATCTCAAGACGTTGATCTCGGATCAATTCCAGGTGAGAGCATTATAATTTAATTGTTCAGTGGAATAGGAATCCAGGTGTCTTAAATATATTTCATGCATTTTGCTGCTAAGTAAGAGTTAGCGAGTTTTTGAAAATTTAAAAGATGACTAATCTAATTTAGGATTAATATAAACAAGAGCTTAAAACAAAAGAAAAAGTGTGTTATTATGAGATTTTGTTAAGACATTCATTAAGGATTTGTGTTGTTAAGGAGCTTTCCGACAAGAAGGGTTTGAGCAAGACATTCTAAGCAAAAGGAAAACCTAGTACCGTGAGTGATTTTTTCAAAGAAAAACAAAAGTTTTCTAAAGTTCTTTCTTTAAAATTGAATCATGTAATATTATGCATAGTAGAAAGCATGTTGTTATATTATGCATATTTATGTTGACCATTGGTTTCAGTAAAGCATGTTTTATAAAGGTGAAGTTATGTGTATGTTTTATGTGATTGTATTCTATGCTTTGATTGAGAATAAATCATTAGTCATATTCCTATCAATGAGCTAGCTAATTATGTGCACACAATGAGTCAAGACAACCATAGAGTGAGTGGACCACATGGCAATGATCAACTGACCAATACAGTAGTGTTAGTGGCCTGAGCAACGCGAGAAGTGAATAAGTGAGATTCCAGGAGATGCTGATGGTGATGCAATTATCATAGTAGTCTATACGTGGGAGTGATTCACATTCTTGACGAAAGGAATAGTGGATGACTAATGTGTGTTTATGTTTATTGAAATAAGGCGTTGAGGCAGTATTTATGGAACGAAAATGATTATTGATATGCATTGTATTCCCAAAAAAGGTTTTCAAAGCATCACTTACTAAGTCATTGACTTATGTTTTAAGTTTTTCCCTTTCCTAGATTGTAAGGCGTAGATGCTGGTTAAGAAGCTAAGCTAGCAGACCAGATGTTTCAAGGTTGAAGGATGTGAAGGCGTTTAGGATTTCTTTGTATAAGCTCTTGTTTTTGTGATTGTAGAACTCACGAGTTTAAGTTAATAAAAGTACAAGAAGTTGTTTTTATTCCACTGCTTATGTTAGGTTTTGAATCACATAATTGTTTAAGTTCAAATATTCTAGTCGCGTCAAGTATCACATAGTAAGATTAAGAACACGTGCAGGACGAGACATGACAGAATTTGAAACCGAAACCTGATCTTGTCCCATATAGGTGTTCATGTTGGCAATAATCCTTTTGTGGAGGACAAATTCAAATCAAATTACATAAATCTATTCTTGTACATCAAGAAAAGTCATCTCGCTGTCGCTCTCTCTCTTCTTTTTCTCACACATCACTATTCTCTTTACATCTCTAGCTCTTTCTCTTGTCTCACCCTTTTCGGTCTCTCAATTCCTTTTCTCACTCATAAATCACATTTCTCTTATTTATCTCTTGCTCTTCTTTTTTTCACTCGCAAATTACTTCTTTCAGGATATCTTTGATTCTTCCTTTTCTCACTCATAAATGACTATTCTCTCTCTCTATATATCTCCCACTCAATTTCCCTCTCTCTTTCTTGTTGGTCTCTCTCCTTACTCTTCTATTCTTACCATCCTCTCCTACACTTCCCTTCACTCATCCCCTCCTTCCTCTCCCTCGTAGGTACGTGATTCTCTTTGTTTCACATTCTTCACCTATTCTTTTCCATCTATTTTATGCTCATGAATTTGAAATTTTCATTATGAAGATGTTCGTCAAGTTGGAAAGGCTCACTAGTGAAGAAGAAAAACAAAAAGCAAAACGGAAAAGAAAAAAGAGTTTTCATCGAAGTTTGTAGGCTAGAAAAAAAGAAAAACAAGGAAAGAGGAAAAATGAGTTTCGTTAAAGCTAGTTTGCCGAAGAAGTTGTGATCGCACCAGAAAAAACACAAGATAGCACTAGAGAAGAAGAAGGAAGAAGGAAGAAGGAAGAAGGAAGAAAAAAAAAACAAGGGGATATTCATAATCTGAAGAAAGATTTTAAAACATATTCTAAACTAATGTCATGTATTTTTGTTGTCAAACAAAATAATGAGTTGTTAATAGAAAAACCATGAATCTCTATCAATCGAAACAACATTGGTAGAGAAAGAAATAATTATTATTTTTGCAGTAGCTATTATTATTTTCGTGGTTGTTGTTCTAATAATCAAGATTAGTGAACTTGAAGTTAAGAAAATAATTCATTTGTAAAATATAGCAAATTGATTACCTGATGCATTTATAGATGAAAAAAAAAAGTAACTAAGTCACATATACCAACTGCAAATGGATATCTCAACACATCAAATTGTCATTAATGAATCTGGAATACATAAGAAGTGTGGTAGGCGATAAAAATACTCGAAAAGAAAAATAATCTATAATCAAAAGGATATGGTTGAAGATATAAATACCTGTAAAGAATGTAAAATACCTAAAGATAACAATAAGATTTCAATAAACTATGTCATGAGAAAAAAGATGAAATTGAACTAATATAGTTGTTGACAACATTTTTGCATATAATGTTGTTCTTTATATATTATCTGAAAATGAGGATCCTAAACCAAAATTTGTTAAAGAATGTTGACAGAAAATATATTGGTCTTTATGAAAAGAAATAATGGAGGCATAATTAAACTCAATTTCAAACCATCAAGTTTTTGGACCAATAGTCGAGACATAGAAAGTGTCAAATCTGTGGGATACAAATGAGTATTTTGTGTGAAAAAGAAATGAAAATAATGAAGTCACAAGATATAAAGCAAGATTAGTTGCACATGATTTTTTATAAAGACCTGATATTGATTATGAAAAACATATTCTCAAGTGGTGGATGTAATCACTTTAAGACTTTTAATTGGCCTAAATGTGTATGAAAATATAGATAAATATTTTATGGATGTGGTCACGACATATTTATATGAATCTTTTGATAATGATATTTATATGAAAGTCTCAAAAGAATTTAAGATACCTACAACATATAAAGTAAGTTCTATGGAACTATATTCGATATGGTACAATGGCCTGAGTAGATATTATTGAAAGAATAATATCAAAATAATACAATATGCCAATGTGTTTTTATAAAAAAGAATCACAGTTATGATTTGCTATTATAACTGTATATGTTGATAATTTTAATATAATTGACTCTTGAGGAGCTTTTAAAGACAATAGAATGTCTTTAAAAAAAATTCGAGGTGAAAGGTCTTGAAAAACCAAAATTTTGTCTTGGTTTTCAAATTGAGCATTCAGTAGATGAAATATTTGTTCATTAGTCCAACTTATACACAATTTTTTTTTTGAACAGGTTTTTTATGGAACACATCCATTGAACATTCCAATGCAAGTTCGTTCACTAGATGTGAAGGAAGATATACTTCGAACTTGAGATGATAATGAAGACTTCTTAGTCCAGAAGTATCATATCTTACTTGCTTATAATATAAGACCATATATTGCATTTTCAGTAAATTTATCAGCTAGATTAAGTTCATTATTTCCAACAACAAGACATTGAAATTAAGTTAAGTATATACTCCATTATCTCTAAGGAACAATTGGGGTGAGTTTGTTTTGTTTAAATAAATCAAAATTTGATTTAATTATTTTTGCAGATTCTGGATATTTATCTGATCCACACAAAGCTAGATCTCAAACAAATAATCTATTCACATATGGATGAACTACTATATCATGACGATCAGTGAAACATACCATAATAATCACTTCTTCAAATTATGTTGAAAGTCTTGCAATGCACGGGATAAGTTGAGAATTGTGTATGGCTAAGATCAATGACTCAACAAATACGCAGTACATGTGACTTGTCTTCTAGTAAAAATCTTCCAACAATACTATATGAATACAACACGACATGTGTAGCTCAAGTCAAGGAGGTTATGTTGAAAGAGATAGAACAAAATATATTTCACCAAAGCTTTCTTACACTCGTGATCTTCAAGAAAATGATGACATACAAAACAATAAATTTGTTCGATAGATAACCTAGTAAACTTATTTACAAAATCATTATCTATCGCAACCTTTAAAAAAATGGTGAACAACATTGGAATGTGATGAATTAGGGATCTAAGTGACCTTTCCATAAAAGAGAGTAAATTGCATTTTTGTAGGTGTATAAATTATATGAAACCCCATACTTTTTTTTCTTTAATAGGATTTTAGTACAGATTCCTTTCAGTAGATCTTTTTTCATTAGTTTTTTCCTAACAAGATTTTTATTTCATATACATATGGATATCTAAAGGAGCCCATTATGCTTAGTGTCAAAATGTCATGTGTCACTTCTTTCACATTCCATCTACATTGTCGCGTGTCTTGAAGATACTAACTTTTAGTGTCCATGTAATCCACTTCATGTTTGCCAAATTGTCTATAAATAATATCACTCAGTGGGTTTTGTGTTATACACATATTGATAGAAATTTCACGAAATTGGAGATAGTGAAAATTTTATAATTTTTTTTCATTTTTATAATTTCTTATTTATTTTAATAGTATATTTTTTCGATACGCATATTCCAAGTATGCTTCACTTTTACAATAGTATCATACTTTTGTGTAAAATAATAGCCAATTAGGCCATTCATGTTAGAAATAGAGAAACTTAGACAATTAGATAACTAGATTTATTTATTTAGGCTATGGGTCTAAGATTTGCAATCTTTTAGGCTCATTTGATGCATGTAGTCCTAAGCAATTCAACGTAATGGGCTCCACTTAGGCTTCAAAATTCGTTTACTTTCTAGTGGCCCAAATTGAAGAACAAGCCGCAACAAATTTCTTCCCTAGGGTTGAGCCCAATGACCTTATTGGGCTCAAACTCTGTTCACTAAAGCTTTCTTTCTTTCTTTCTTTCTTTAATCAACTTCGCCTCAAGGCTCAAACTCAACCATGACCTCATCACATTCACCGCCAATTCCTTGCCGTTTCAGAAAAAGAAAAACAATCAAATGTGTTGAAGAATCGAAGCAATGTCATCCATCGTTATTCGTTATGCTTTGAGGATTTTACTCACGTCGCATTCCCAAGAACCAAGAAGAAAACAAGACAAGAACCACTCCAAATGGGTCTGAATGAAAATACAATCCCAACCCATTTTTTGTTTGTCTTCTTCCCCAACCCCTCTCTGTTTCTTTAATCATAAAAATATTTTTTTGTTTCCCATATCCCGATACCCCAGATTGTCGAACACTTAGCCGTTTCAATTGAAACTGCCACACAGAGACAGCCAACAATGCCAACCCATTTCAGATGGAACTCTCACGGTGGGCTTCACATGCCTCCCATTTCCATATCACTACTGGTCAGTGCTTATCGAATCCATTGATTTTGTTCTTACATTCTTTCTGTCGTTTCCTTAACCATTTTGTGGTTAACACTTGCTTACACAATTTCTGATTTGCCATTCTGATTGTTAATTTAGATAATAATCTCTTCATTCTTTGAATATAAGATGTTGAGTTTTGTGTAGATTTATGCTGGAATTATACTGTCTACAATAACATCTTATTATATCTAGACAAACCCAATACTAGATCTTGTTGTCTTTACTCTACATTGACTTGCCAAAAGATATATGACTAGATAACATTCTTATATGAAGTGGTATTAGCACTATATTGGCTTTGTGATTACGTCATCTTTGTTTTGAAAATGAAATCAATCATATCAACCTCCAGATTTGCAACGTCTGAATTAGATATTTTGGGTAATTGGTCTTTAGTTGATAACAATTCATATGTCTCGATCAATGTGGTAATCAGCACTATGGGGGAGAAGAGATTCGATAGGGAAGGTGAGAATAAAAGTGCACCAAATCCCACAGTTACTCTGTAGATGTATTGAGATTATATTAAATGAATTAACATCTGAAACTTTTGGTGAATTGATTTGGATGACAAGATATTAGAAGTTCAGATTCCTAAATTATCATTTTTCTTCTTTATTTGATTTGATAGAAGAGTGTTGAAAATATATTGAACTTGATCATTCGTCTGACAACTTAGATCCCTTTTTCTATTTTTGAGAATCATGCTTCTTTTCTTATATTTCTTTATTATGACGTAGGAAACATTAGATTTTTGTTAGCTCATTTAAAAAAAAAAAAATACCAAATTCTTAAAAAAAAAAAAATTCTAGCTTCCCAAATTTGTTTGGATATTGAAACGAAATTTAAAACAAAAATTACAAGACAAAGAAACTTAGGGAATGAATCAATGTTTGTAAGCTTCATTTTCAAAAACCAAAAACCAAATAGTTATGAAAGGAACTTTATTTAAGAGGACTCAAATTGTATAAACACACTTTGATGAAGGGATCGACAGTCCTTGACTCACAATAGTATAGTGTCTAGTTCAAAAGTGTAGAGTCATGCCATTCTTTGTTTTGATAATCATTTTGTTTTTAAAAATTATGCATGGTATTCAAATTTTCTCAGTATTTAAACTAACTTTTTAGTTTTAAGTTTTGGCATATATTTTCAAAATACTCCTAAAATGTGGCAACAAAATATAGTTAGTGGATAGAAGTGGTAGTAAACAAACCGGTCTTAGTTTAAGCTCTACAGTTGTCAGTAGCACCTTCTCCACTGGTGCATACTTTGACTTTCTACTCCATTTTGCAGGAGAAACTTCAAATCAAAAAGGCACATCGAAGTTCAACCACAAACCTAGTCAACCTAACTGTGTATTGGGAGGTACTAATTCCATTGTACTTAATAGTAATAATGAAAGGAAAGAAGTTTATAGGAGGGAATACCAAGGATATGTTCAATGCTATTTTCCACATTCGGAAGCCTAATCTTAAAGAATATATCTGAATGTATGTGTATATATGAATTTATAGGTTTTGAGAAATTCCATTTAACCCAAACACTTCACGTGTTTGTATGTGACACCTTGTCTGCCATTGTTTCATAGGTAGACTGTAAACAGGAAAAAACTATTACAACAGAATAATTAGAAAAAAACTCCCCTTTCAAACAATTCTATGTGGTTTGCAAAACAAATCTCCACTATCTTATATTACTACAACCTACAATCTACCTTATCCTATCGACTACTAGCCCCAGTTGTTTAGAAGCAATTCGAATCAATATGGATTGATCGAGTTGTCTCACATTAAATCGCTGTCAAAGCGGAAATGATTTGGGATATGAAGATGATGTTTTCTTTTTATTGACAGACGAAACTTGGACCAAAGTTTCTGTGTTCCATGTGGTGAAAGGATATACAAAAATTGACAATACATCATGGCTGTGGCTGTGCTGTGTGGCTAGGCTAGCTAGGATTAGAACACTTTTTCAAATAGGACCTTGGCAATGTGGTAGTTGATAGTCCAAGGATCGAAATAGGCTGCATAATACAGACTTTTTGCTACCGTTAGAAATGTGTGCTTGATTTGTGAGTCAATAATATCATTGCTATCTGAGGGGTTTTGGATCACCAGTTGCATAAGTTTCCTCATGTCATCTTCTATCTCTTGGGGCATTTTGTTGTCTGTTTTCTCCTTATAGATGCCACCATTGGTTACCTGAAGGAATAAAACAAAGGAAGGTCAATTTGTGGTTGTAATGAATGAATTAAGGGGGAAAAGGGATGGGGAATATAATGTTTTTATTATGTGGGGTGCAATGGGTTGTGCCTCTGTATAAAACACTAACCTTGTGCTTTTTAAAGTGACCAAGTTGATGGCACACTTTGTTTGTGAGGTAGGAAAGCTTCTGATATTGAGGATTAGACAACAGATCTTCCAAAGTTGAACAGCCTGAGTTGAGAATTATTGTTTGCACCAATAACTCTGCCTCTTCCTTGTGCACATCTCCATCCTCTTGCCACTTAAACAACCATTTCTTCCACTATATTTTAATCAATGAAAACGTTAATACTTAATTTTCAAGTAGCAAATACAAAATTTAAAATACTCGAAGTTAGTTAGCTGCATTCTTTTGGCCCTATGCTAATGAACAGAATTTCTCTCTGTTGATGATTGCGATAGGAATTTATATCACTTTAGCTTTTGTATCTACTTCATGTCTACTCAGTATGTGTAGTTTTTGATAGGGTATGATGTGATGGGCATTTTTTTTTTCAATTTGAGAAAAGAGAAAAGAGATATGAAGGAATTGACTACTATTCAAAAAAAAGTTGAACATAATGTGTTTGAATGGCATTATTATGGAGTTGTGAATGAAAACTAAAACAAAATAAACTCTCACAGCTTGATGCAAATGGTGGGTGATGTCGAGACCGTGTGACACCAGTATATCCAAAGAGATATTGGTTAGGGTTCGAAGCAAAATCCCAACTAGTCCTTGTCCTCCTTTTTGTTGCACATTGCTTGATCTCCTGTCAAAACAAATCCCAAAATCAACGACTTTTCAAACACCCATATCTTTATTCTTTCTTTCTAACTCATCAACTCTTGACTTCTTTTTTCCACCAATAATTGTCCCACACACTCAAACTTCTTCTTCTCATTCATTCTTACAAACACGAAATGATAACATATCTTCAATCATCTTCATTCATTATCTTTATCAATAACAACCCTCATCTTCCTGTTGCCATTTTTCTCTTTTCAAACTCGATTCTAGTCTCTCAACCAACCACTTAACCAAGAAACTATGAGATTTTTTTTTCTTTTTTACCTTTTGAAAGGTGTAGAACATAGAAAAACTAAAGCAATAGAAGACAAACATATAGGAATATAATGTTACGGAATAATGTCTAGTTATACTATAATTAAAGGAGTTGGTAGATATGATAAAGGCTATACGTTTTTATTGCTAATTTATATGCCTGTTTTCTTTTTTATGTCAGATTGTAGCTGTATAATTGGATCCATATGTTATTATTATTATTTTTCTTTTTTGGTAATTTCAAGGTAAGGAATTAGGCATTTATTTTACAACTGTTTAAGATAATACATGAAGGTGTTGACGAGTGTTATTTCACAGTGTGACAAAGCATAAAACAAAATCCCCACTATTGTTGTACAAGAATATAGATTGAAACACAACCATCCACAAAGAAATTGACACAAATACAGACATAGGATGCCACAAACTTCCCACATAATGGTAAACAAGAAATATACAGTATAAGATATGTGGAAAAAGACAGCAAAATAAATCCCAAAGTCGAATTAATAATAATAATAAAGAACAATGGTAAATATACCAACCATGCGCGAAGTATTAGTAGATATAACACAATTTAGATCTAGCTCGTGAAGTTTATCAAGTGATTAGTTATATATGTTGCTATATACTTAATTATTATTCCTAAAAGCGCTATCTTATGCAATTATATCCCAAGCAAACCATTTGGAAAATAAATTTTTTTATATACGATTATGATTAAAGAAAAGGAGAAGTACCATGCATTATTATCGTAGGATTGAGCAGCATCCAAGTTGGTAAATTGTTGGACAAAGGCTCGTCGTTGGTCAGCATTGGCGTCCTTGAAATGGGACTCGATGGCGTCGACCAATGCGGCTGTCTTGGTCCATGCAAGCCTCTCCTTAGCCCTTTCTGGCTCAAAAATGGAACACACTGCACCAAAATATGAGAACAAAAGGTTCGTTCTTCTCATTCCATAATCTCTCAGCTTGTTCTCTATGTACCATCTATGCCCCCAATCAAAAAGCACAAGTAATTGTTAATCAATCAATTTAATTTGTTAAACGTAATGAAACTGATTAATGATAATAGTAACAGTAATGTTTGCTCACTTTTGAATATCAACCCACTCAATCTGATGCAATAGTTGGCAGTTGTTGTAGTCCAATTTTGCAAGCTCCAAGTATGTGTCATTGTTTACCTTAAACATCCTGAAATTGTAATCACATTTATCTAATTACTCCACTTTTCTTTTTTGTATGTAAGTCATCAAAATTAGATTAACTATATAAAGTTGATAATAGAGACCTGTAGAGAGTTTTTCCAATCCAAACATCATTTTTGCCACCATACTGTTCTATGAAGAGACGAGTCTCAACCCGAGGCAAGCTTGCAAACCATGGAACTTCGAGAGCGTAACCAACCTGCAATCAAAGGTTTAAAATATATCAGTACATGGATCCAAAGGTACATTTTGGGCGTAATAAAGAATAAAGTTATACAGTTGAGTTTTAAAGTATGATGACCTCGCCAGGTAAATCCTTAGTGATGATCCACTTGTCCAAAAGATCATTATTGGCCTGTTTCTGTCGGAGAAATTTGGAGGAAAATTGTTTAGCATCCTCAAGAATTTTCTCTCCGGGGAACATTACCTGATCGGAAGCCCGATACAGGTTGAACATTCCGGTCACCGCCTGCGTGGACTGCCCCGCAATGCACACGAACTCTCCATCTTTCTCAAAATGCTTGAACACATCTATCAAATCATATAATTCATTCATTCATTCATTCCACCTTAATTCATAGTTCATTCCTCGAATCATTCTAATAAAATTCCCTCTATATATTAATAATAACAATTACTAATTGTTTTTTACCCGCAGAAACATCATGGCCATACAGCCTGAGGAGTCTGAATCCCATGGCTGTGTCGTCTATATCATGAAATTGCGAATTTCTTGCCCAACATATTCCTTCATCACTCCAATATCTTTCAGAAAAAGTAGACAATAATAGTGTTTTAAACACAAATCAAATCAACCCCTCATGTAATTTTAATTCAATTCAATTCAATTCAATTCAATTGATTCTGATTTTGTAGTGTACCTTCGCACATAATTTACACACTCAACTATTTGTGAATGGAAGAATCTAGAAATTCCAAGTCTTTGTAGCCTGTCCACAGCCCATATGTGCTCGAACAAGTCCACAGGGTACACATTCGGCACTGAAAAGAGCATAAACAAACAAAGAATCCAATTCACTCTTGTTTGATTATTTTCAAGACTATAACAATACAAGTAAAGAGTTAAAAGAGTTTATATATTATATTCCTCCTCAACTCATAGGAGTGAATTGAGGTTTCGTATTTGGTTATTTTGAAACATTATCAAAATAGTAGGACTGAAAAAATAGTAGGACTGATGTTTGATTATTTGAAATATTAATTAAATAATAGTAGGACTGATTTTTGATTATTTGAAATATTAATTAAATAATAGATTCAAGACATTTATAGACGTGTAAAGAAAAAGAAATTAAAAGTAGAAGAGATATATATTTTGTTTTACCTCCACCATTAAAGCGGTTGACAACGGAATCTAGATATTTAAAGCAATTGGGGTCGTTGGTTTGCATGAGTGCAAAGGCAGTGGAGGCAGGAGAACTCAAGAAAGAGCCATCTTGACATTGCAATTTGAGAAGCTTTTCCCAATCCAAACCCTCCATTCCTTCCATTCCTTCTAAGCTATGCAATAGCGTTGTTGGCACTTTATGCATTATATCTTTTGGTATCCTGTTTTGGACACACATTTCTTAGTGCTCTCTCCTCATATACATTATCCCATTTTTCTAATTATTTACCATGCACCCAACTCCACCTATTACAACTTTCCCTCTATTTTTCAAAACATATGACAAACACACAATAAATTAATAATCAAAATGCACTAAAGTATTTGCACTATTCACGTACTATATAACAAAAATGTCTATTATTTTGTGGTTATGTTGTACTCTTTTTTGTTTTTTTTTTTTTGCAATCCACCTGGTTGTCCAACCATTGTTGCTTAGACAGACCGACTCTTTTTTAAGTTTTTCTATTCCATCTTTTTGCAGTTCAACTACTGTTTATAATGACTGTTTTGATAAGTTTTTGGATAGTGTGAATGCAGAAAGATGGGTGGAAGGTGTGTAGTAGTGGAAGTATACCTGGTCAACTTGATGTTCCTTCGGTGGTTAATCTCTTGCAAGATAGGGGAATGCGTGGGAAGAATTTGGAGATTAAGTTTTTGAGCAAATTGGAGAAGGGAAGGGAAAGCAATCTCAAAGCCAATAGGCATGTGTTCAGCATTTTCATGTTGGAGCTTGGAAATGTTTTGGTTAAGGAAAGCTATTCCTTTGAGAGACTTTTGGGGATGGAGATTCCAATATTTCAAGGCTACAACACAAGCCAATGTGTTAAGAATGCGATCATGAGCTGAGAATATTTGACTGTCACCCCAAGACCCATCTTGTAATTGATTCTTTGCAATCCACTCAAGGGTACAAGGGAATAGAGGACCATTCTTCTTAACCTCTTCTTGATCTTCCTCTCCTCCTCCTTCTTTGCTCCGTATTAGAGCCACCCATGCCGTGTCGTAAGCCGAGATGCTTATGTCACCATCGTCCATTGACTTCAGCATTGCCTTTATCTCCTTCACTCTTTCCTCTATCTCTTTCCATATCAACACCTGTTATTTTTTATTTTTTATATCACATTCCAACGAAACAGTTTATAAAATATAATAGAAAGAAAAACTTAAATGGACTAAAAAGAGTTGATAAATTTTGCTATTTTTTTTA
Organism: Cucumis hystrix; assembly: GCA_025688845.1. Classification (NCBI taxonomy): domain Eukaryota; kingdom Viridiplantae; phylum Streptophyta; class Magnoliopsida; order Cucurbitales; family Cucurbitaceae; genus Cucumis; species Cucumis hystrix. Next base: position 5,089,736 of record CM046887.1, read on the forward strand.
TAAAAAGCTTTAATAAGTCGGATTTCAATGTGGTATTTAGGTTTCAAAACTTATATATTTTAATACGGAGAACTAAATTAAAACTTCGAGAAAGAGAAAGAGAAGAGACAATAATGATGAATAGATACAAAACTCCACGTAGGAGAGAGAACAGAAAAAAGCAACAAAGAGACCATTCAACAATACACAGTTCATAACATAAAAAATTTAAAAAAGAGTAACATTTTGAAAGGTAATAATTTTATTTCCATAGAAAAGAAAAAAGGGAAAGGTTTATGAGTTGAGCCAATCCCATCACATGCAAAGGGAGAGTTGAAATTATGTATGGAGAGTATAAATATAGGAATGAAGTGCATGAGGGACAAGTAAGCCAATGTTATTGAGTGGGGATCAGGCACTTTCAGTTATATACACACACATATAAGCCAAAAAAAAAAAAAATACAGATAACTCTTGACTTTAGTATATGAATTTCATTTTTACATGCATGCCCCTAACCCCAAAACAATTCCTAATCTATGCTAATTAGTAAATTTAAATTAATATGGGAAATTAAGTCAAAAAGAAAGAAAGAAAGGGGGAAACTAGAAAGGTACTTGAGGAGTAGTTTCTGATTGTATGTCATCCTCCACAAACTGATGCCACTTTATAACTGGCACACCACTTTGTAGCACATCGCTGTACTCTGCGGGTTGGTGACAAATATTAGTGTGTATATATATATATAACATTTTTCATAAAATTAAAAAACTTTTTCCTTTTTTTCCTTTTGTGTGTGCGTGTACAGTGCACATATAAACATATACCTTGAGTGGGAGGCTTGGAAATGGCATTGCATTTGATGATATTGGATCTTCTGTCTTTAACCTTCAATAATGAACAGCCACCTGATCCTATATACAAATGCATATATTATTATTATATATATGTACACATTTAAATCAATGTGTTAGATTAGATTAGGTATAGTGTCTATACAATTAATAATTAAATTTGCTAATTTTCCCATTCAATTTTTTTTTATCAGTACTACTTGGAGATTTAAACATATGTATCATTTAATATATGTCTTTTCTTTCAACATCATGAAGAACAAGAGAAAAAAGTTTATTCCTTCTGTTATATCTTTTAGCAGATGAAAGAAAGACCAAACCTCCAACCACTAAAAAAGAAAGACGTGTCGATTGATATTCGAACACCAGAAGGTTAGTGAAGGGAAACCCCCATTTTAAAGAAAATAATAATGATAAAAGGAGAGAAAGAAAAAGATGCATGGGGGGTGTTGTGTGTAGAGGAGGAACATACCAGGAGGATGAGGATGAGGGTGGAAAGAGACATGGGAGGAAGAGGAAGAAGAAGAAGAAAGAAAAGGGGAATTTGGTGAAGAAGAAGAAGGAAGAAGGTGAGAAAGAGAAGAGGAGGAGGACATGATGGTTGTGGTGGTGGTGGTGGTGATGGTTATGTTTTTTGTTTTTGTTTGTATTTTTTTTGGGGGGGTGAGTGTTTTTTTAAATAATATTGGGGTTTTTGTTTTGAAGTTGAAAAGAAGTTAGTGAAAGAGGAAGGCATTTTAAAAGGGAAGAGGACAGAAACGACTTCCCATGAGATTCCCGCTCTTAGGCATACAGCATCATCCAAAACACCATGGAATTGAGGGCACTCCTGTCCTTTTCTCTCAACGCCCCCCCACCCCCCATTAACATTTCTCGTATTCTTTCCTTATCGTTTTATTCTCGTTTGGTAAATCTATAAATAAATTATTAAAAACTACTTTTTTTTTTAAAAAAAAAAATTGTTAAAAATAGTAAATTTGATAAAATATTTACAACATATAGCAAAATTTTTCAGATTCTATCAATAGTAGACATTGATAGACACGGATATGTTTCAATTAGTGACATTGATAGACACAGATATGTTTCAATTAGTGACATTGATAGAAATTTATCAGTTTCTATCATTGATAGAATCTAAAATTTTGCTATAACTTGTAAATATTTTAGTTTATTTTATGGAGAATTTTAAAAAATAGCAATTTTTACAAAATATTTACCATATATAGCAAAATTTTTAAATTCTATCACTGATAGTCACTGATATGCTACAGTGATAAAAGTTTATCGATGAATATCATTGATAGAATCCAAAATTTTGCTATAGCTTTTACATATTTTAATTTTTTTTTTAAAAAAAATATCCATTATTTTATTATATATATTTGAAAATGCTTTTTTTTTTTTTTTTGTTTTTCAAATTTGAATTAATTTTTTAAAATCATTGGTATGATGTGAATAGTACCAAAGAAAGAAACTAAATTTGGGGATGAAAACAGTGCAATGATCTTAATATTCATCAATAAAAAAAACAAGATAGTTACTAAAACGTTGCTTTGATATTTTTAAAATTTAAAAGTTATTTGTTTTTGTGTGCAACGGGATGTTGCCAAAAATGGTGTTTATAAGGCTTCATTTTTAAAAGCTAAAAAACGACCAGTTTTTTTTTTCTTCTAAATTAAGCTTATAAACACATATCTTTCTATTTTAGTTTTTGTTAGTAATCAAATTTTAGATTTTTTTTTCCTGTTGTATAGATTTTCATTAATATTTAAAAAAATAAAGTGAAATTTAAAACTAAATTAAAATCAAATTCGAATTTACACATCAAAACTGAACCAAAACTTTAAGAATAAAAAGGATTTTTGTTTTCTTTTTTGTTTTTTTTTTCTTCCTAATTTTGGCATGAATTCATTGCCTTGTGCAGAGAATTTAATTAAATTCATTTCCTCAGTGATGGTAAGGTTTATGGATTTACCAATAAATCCCTAAAAACCAAAACTTTGAGAATAAAATGGGTTTTTTTTCTTATAGTTTTTATTTTTTTCCCTTTTTTTGCAATCAATTCATTGCATTCTGCAGAGACAATTTAATTAATTTCCTTTCCTCACTGAATGGAAAGGCTTTTCCACATCAGATGAATATGTTTTTCCATATTCAAATTGCTTTCACCAATTTCATTAAAGAAAAAAAAATCATTTCAAATTCAAACATTACTTCCATCATAAACACATTAACAAAATTTTGTATGAATCTTAGATTGTGTAAAATTAAGTCTGTAATTATAACATAAAATCAGTAGAGGTAGACAAATGACGTAGTGCGTAGCTAGAACATCAAGTTAAGTCGGACACACTACCGTATCATAGAATTAGAGGTTTAACTTATAAAACTCTAAATTAGTATTTATATATATATATATAGTCTTTAAACGTTCGAACGTGTATAATAGGTTACAAAAGTTTTCATTTTTTGCTTATTGTTTCCCACATTGGTACAAACGCATAGTTAACTATCCAAAATTTCATGTTAGGGGCACAATTTAATTTATATAACGTTAAAGTTTTAGTCCGTTAACGTCTCAACTTATGTCATATGTAATTCTAAACTTTGAAGAATAATATATTGTAGATCACGAAATCTCTAGTGTGTATGGAACTTTTTTTTTTAAATGTCACTATTAGATACAAAGTCGAATCTTTGAGGTTTAATTAGAAACAAAAATAATTTTTCGTTTTATATAATGCTAATTTTTAAACGTTTTTTATATTTCATCGTATTTTTTGGATGCTAAAACTGAAAATTCATGTCTATTAAACTTCTTTAAGAAGTTTATTAAAGTTCAAATCAAAATTTTAGATAGTTTAATAGCCATAATTTTTTAACTTAAACATTAAAACTTAAATATTAAATAATTATTAAATAAATTTAGAATTTACAAAATATTTGTAAATAAACATGGAAAGAAATTAAAAATGGAATTTACTTTTTTTAACTTTTTGTTTGTTTGAGGTAACCAAAATATAATAAATGTTTCTTTTTTTAGTTGGAAAGCCCAAATTTATTTTCCAATATAGACAGAGCAGACACTTCTACTACGAAGCATATACACATCATTTGTAAGCATTCAATTATAAAATAAATTCTATTTTTGAAATGCTAGAAACTAAGTTCGATTCCACGATTAATGCTAACCCGGATAACTCACCTGCTAGAGGTGAGCATCGGTCAGTCAGTGTCTAATTTTTTTATCAAATCGATATCGATTAGCAAATGTTCAAATCAACCATGACTATGAAAGAGTACAAATCGACCCTTGGTTAGTTTAAGTTGGTTCAAGTCTTTGAAATTTTTAAAAAATGTTACTCAAATTGACACCGACTGAACCTCTTCTTATCTTCGACCAAACACCTTCGATTCGGCTGGTTTTTGTCGGTTCGACTTTTCAACTAGTCATACTCACTCGTACCACCTATCACTGTACCTACTTAAGAATTACTATTTTTTATTTTTCTAATATATATTTTTAAAGGGTATTTAGAATTTATATTCAAAATGAAAATTCGAGGAAGGGCACGTGACCCCTAGCCCCAAGGTGATTCCATTGGTAGGCGTAAGGTGTTAGATGGACTTATGAATTATTGTGAAATTGAAATAATGTTTATCAATTTCATTGTCCTTTCTATATATAGTGAGTGATCATTGAAACATATGTTAAGTTAATGTTTAATAATTAGATTGATTGCATATAGTTTAATTGGACCTACATCATGAAAAGAATTAGGTTTGATAATAAAAATTTAATCATGATTATGTCTAATATCAAGCTTCCTAACCTAATTAAACCTCGTTTCAAGAGAGTAATAATCAATCAAGTTCAGATAATTAGAAAACGTTATTTTGGGAAAAATAATTCAAAAACCGAATTGTATGACTTTAATGAATTAAATAAGAAAATCAACAATAACCTTAAACTCTTTTGTCTTTTTGATATTCAATCTTTGCTTTACTTTCCTTTCATGTTAATTAAAAATCACATCCTTCAAATCAACACAACTCTACAATAGCTAAGAAAGAAAGAAAAAAGTACTTCCATACTTGAATTACAAAATTATGGAATTCTTAGATCAAACTTCTCTGTGAATTAAATAATTATGATGTAACTAAGATCTCTCTTAGGTCATAACTTTCATATTTCTTTGAATCAATATACGTAGATGTGTAATTGAGACATTGATGTGAGAAAAAATCTGACTAACTTTGTGTATGTTTTAACATGACATAAATTAATAATCAAATAGATGGAAGTGTTGTCCCCTTTAGGTGTGATTGAGCAATTTTTTGTCCCATGATTTGGATACAATAATATTTTAGGATTTGATGAGATTTAAAACCATGCCTTTATATCTACTCAATAGTGGATCTAATCAGTATCCTTTTGGGGCCATGTTGAGCCCTAACCAATTTTATACATTGCATTGATTTATGTTCTTTTTTTTTTAGTATTATTTGATGAACAAATATTTGATATATATATAAAGTTGTTTTTGAAACACAAATCATTGTAATATGCCCTTTGGGACGATTTTCAATCAGTGAGTGAAAAGGTCCAATTAATTATTAATGAAAAAGAACTGTTGTTGCTCCCAATTAGGTGGTGATTGAACAACTACTGTCTCTAAAGAGATCAGTTGTGTTTTCATCAATGTTATTAGGATTTGATTTGTTTTAGATATATGGGTTTGTACATTATTATTATGAAACCCACAAGAGTTGATAGTGGATCTCATTTTGTCATTTTTGGTCATGCCCAAGGATGAAGGAGGACCTAGCATTGTTCATATACTTGGGCAGTGCCTATGTGCGGTTGCCCCAATTGTGATCTGCTATTTGGTACCGTTTTTGCTCATGTCATTATGGATAGAACATGATCTAATTGAATGTCTTGCATATATATATATATATGATTGGATATTTTATTTATATATGTTTTTCTTTTCTTTTTATATTGTTTTTCTTTGTTTATCTTTTCTAAATTTAAAATTTGTTGGTGAACAACGTTATGAAACTGGATAAAGAGTTAAAAGCAAACTTTACGACGTTACAAAAGAATTGTAAACTGATTTAGGTCTTGAATTCTTTCAAGTATTGGATATACTTTGTTAAATGCTTTATATATAAGTGTGTTGTTGCTATTGTTTGAGAAAGAGTAGAGTCTATGTTAAGCAATATGAATTAGTTTATGTGAGATAATTAGGAAATAAAACTAATTGTTGGATGGTCAGAAAAAAGTAGAAAGTAAGGACTAAAGTGATTATGTTTGATGTGTATGGCATGCATTTATCTCAAACTTAAATTTAGAAATACATTTCACAAATGCATCAAAAATCAACATCCAAAGGTATTGAAATTAAAACTATATCCATTTTACCCTTATACCAAACTTCAAATAACTTTAAACACACACCCTTCCTCACTACCCTTAACCCTACCTCTTCGAAATTTTATATGGAGAGTTTGCAAAAATAGCAAAAAGAATTATGATAATAGAGCTCATGTCATTTATATCTTCTAAATTGCAAAAATGACAAATTTAAAAGTAGATTACTGTTTGATTACCATCAATTACTAGCCATATTTGCCAAATTTGCAATATGCAAAAAAGAAGTGTTATGAGTTTTTTTATTTAATTTTTTTGTCATCTAATGCAATTTTCCATTTTATAATATAAGAACTATGACTAAGCTATGATATAAGAATTATTACTTATACCATATATCTCCTGCAATCAATACAACAAAAAGTAATCTTAAATTCAAACAAAAGTAACTACCATATAGCAACATGATACGTATAATACAACGTTTATGAAAGCATATGACCACATTTATGCTATTATCCTAACTATGTAACAAGATATACAATCTTCTAGCTAATTACATTTATTTTGTTAAACAGTTCGTACATATTTCAATCTATCTCCTCGTGATTTCATCAGTTGTAAGACCATGTGGCTTTCAACACATCTAATTCAATTTGTGTTTTTCTATCTGAATCTTCAAGTCTGGCTTTTAAGGATTGTATCTCAGTTTGTTTGTCCACTATGATTTGTGAGGACTCATCGATAAATTGCATTCTCTTTTCTTAACTTCTTAGGCTTTGGTGCAAAAACTAAGACCTTTAATATGGTCCACTCATGTGTCTAGCTAAATACATGGTCGTGTATTTCTTCTCTCTATGTTATTGAAGACCCTTCCTAGGTGGAGGCCTCCCTTAGCTCTAGTTAGACTATACCACTATATCTAAAACAAATAATTGTACAACTTTATATAAATGAAAGTAACATTGGAGAAATAAAAAGTTATATATGTATCATTATCAGCTTCTTGATTAACAAACAAGAGTCGATATCCTTTGAGTGTGTATTCTGAAACAAGTCTATTAGTCCGACTACTTGATCGTGATCGTAATGTCCTTTCTGTACAACAAATCACATAAAAGATAATAATAATACTTTCTTATGAATCAAATACAGAAAGACTAGAGAAATGAAAAATCAATATGGATTTTGTAAGGCAAATGTAAGTAAACAGAAAGAGGTAAAACAATTCTTACTTTTCATTATGGGAATTCAAACTTAAGGCATAAATGTGACAATCTTCGATGACAAGTAGTCGATCATGTGAGGTCTTCTTGTGCCTCTGTAGGACTTTGCATATTTTTTATAATGTTTGTGTAATTTTCACTCACATTTTTTGAACGAATTTTGCGTAATATTGATGAAATTATTGACAAGTTGGTTGACTAAGTCATACTAAAATTGGTTCTAAATAAAAAATAAAAGGATTGTAACCGACGCATTCACGCACACACAGATAGATACAAATATATATATTAAAAAGAACGCGTGCAAAGCTGAAATTTTAAATTTAAATTTTAAAATAGTTTTTAATTATATGAAAAAATATAAAAAATTTAATTTAACATTTAAAATAGTATATAACTTTAATTTTTGTTTTTAAGATATTGAAATATTATAAGTCGGTAAAATAAAATATTTGTAATTATATATTATAAATAATTTATACAAAATAAAAAAGATTAATTACAAAGCAAAATATCTATTTAAATTTTTTTAATTATATATAGCTTAGAAATTAAACATTTTCGTGATATTTTAATTTTTTATGTATTATTTTAATTGTAACCATCGACGATTATTGTCTGATAAAATCATAAAATCATTTAAAAATATTCTCAAACTGAAATTTTATAAACTATGTCTTAATTGTAGGAACTAAATTTGTCATTGAGTCAATACAAAATTAATAAACTTATAGTGTCACAACTTAAAAATTAATTATAAAAGATATCTTTAATTTATATATATATATATATATATATATATATATATATATATGCTATTATTAAATCCAAATCTACCAATGATGTTGAGGTTACCATATTGGACAATTAGATCTTAGTTAGATAATATAAAAGATCTATATAACAATACAAGTTTATGAATACACACCTATATAACTACAAAATTATATAAATAAAGAGAAAATTAGTGAGCGACCATAATATAACAAAATATACTTTTTTTTTCACTAAAAATAAATTAAAGAAAGAAAGAAGATAAAGAAAAGAAAAGAAAAGAATTAAGAATTAAATGATATAAATAAAATCAAAGGATGGATAAAGAAGTCTCTCCAATCCAAAATTAAAATTAATGGAATATAGATACATAGATGAAATAATGTTCTAGTGCATGGTAAGTATTGTAGGAATTTAGTTGATACTTTCGTCGAAGGCCTCATTGCATCTCTATACATTGGTTGGAAAACATAAAAATATCTCTTGTTTTACACCAAATTCTCCAATATATTGATTTATTTTATTGCTCACAATTTCATTTTATTTTACATAGAAACACTGAGAGAAAAAATGTTTGGAAGTGTGAACATGAGTCACAAAGAGGATGAGCGAGAATGTGCGGGTGATAGAAGGAAAGAAGAGAAATTTATATAGCTTTAAAATCGAGTTAATGAATGGTCATACGTTTTTTCTTAATTTCATTCTGTGTAATGACGAGAGTTTTAAGACACTAAAAGAAAATTAATGAATTTAATTAATTGAGAGATAATGAAGGATGTGTAGATTCATACCTTCTTAATTTAATTTTGTGTGAAGAAAGTTTTAAGGCATTAAAAAAAAATTAATGAATTTAATTAAGTAAGAGATAACGAGGAACACGTAGATTCATACGTTTTTTCTTAATTTAATTTTGTGTGAAGAGACTTTTAAAGCATTAAAAAGAAATTAATTAATTTAATTAATTGAGAAATAACGAGGAATGTGTAGATGCATGTATTCACTGACGAAAACCGATAATAATTAGAAAATTTAACAAATTAAAAATGCAATTAACAATAAAACCAAGATAATAATTAGAAAATTTAAGAAATTAAAAATGCAATTAACAATAAAACTAAGATAATAATTAGAAAATTTAACAAATTAAAAATGCAATTAATAATAAAACCAAGATAATAATTAGAAAATTTAACAAATTAAAAATGCAATTAACAATAAAACCAAGATAATAATTAGAAATTTTAACAAATTAAAAATGCAATTAACAATAAAACCAAGATAATAAT
>CM046887.1:5099244-5133989 GCA_025688845.1 Cucumis hystrix
AAAATGCAATTAACAATAAAACCAAGATAGTAAATAAAAAATCAAAATGGAAAGAAAAAATTTATCCCTATTGCATCTTACAATCAGTAGTCTTTTAACAGACTCTCTACATTCCTTTGGTAACTCTTTTCATGTTCCACACAACTAACCAAATATGTATTATATGATAGACTTCCATGAAACCATGAAACCCACAAGACAAATGAGCTATTTTATGGAAGTCTACAAAGCGGACATGCATGGCAAAGTTCACCATGAATATGAGTTTAGTGCTCTCAACTCTCAAGCTATCAAGCCAAGATGTTGAGTTGCCATAGAAGCCTACTAGAAGATAAATATGTATTATATGATAGACCTCTATGAAGAGATAGAAATAGATCTATTAAGCATAAACGCAACAAATAGTCTATTTTGTTAATAAAAAGTTTACATTAATAGACATATTAATGATACATTGATAAAATACACTGAAAAGAATCCTAAACAATATACATACATAACGATGGTTGATAAGTGGTGAATCAATAACTTATTAGAGATAGACATATAAATGATTTATCAGAGAATAATGTCTATAAGTAATGGTTTATTAGTGACTGAGGATAGAGATCTATTCGATGATAAACTATTAAGATAGTCTATTAATATTAGAGGCCTATTACGTATAGACTATTAAATGGTATAGTGATGGACCTTTTTTTTTTTCACAAAATCTTTGAGAAGAATATTGTATTTTCAAAATATTTTTGTGATGTATTTGCCAGTATGGCGATCAATTTTGTCACCCGTCAAGTTATCCTAGGACTTAAATGTTTTAAGTTTTAACAAAGTTGTATGTTAATAGATGACGAGAATTATTACATCGAGTATTTTTCAAAAAGACAAATTGAATTTGGTCATAATTTTGAGGGAAATCTAGGAAAGAAAGGAAAACAAAAGTAACACAAGCATTGTCAAAATTGTAAAGAGGGAATTTTGCCATCATTTTTGCAACTCAAACCCTTCTATTTGTAATGATCAATAAATAGTAGGCTTTTTATTTTAAAATTTTATTGAAATATATTATTATGGGGTATTTTTAAAAATAGTAAAATAAATTATAATATTTACAAGCTATAGCAAAATTTTGAATTCTATTAATGATAAAAACTGATAAATTTCTATCACTATCAATCAATGTCTATTACTATCGATGTCTATTATTAATAGAATCTGAAATTTTTTATATATTGTAAATATTTTATCAAATTTGCTATTATTATTGTAGAATAAATAAATATTTTTTAATTAAAAAATCATTGCAACAATTAGTTGAATAAAGGAATCAAAATGCTTTGTTCAAATCCTTTAATCCCAGTTGTTATACTAAAAGAATTGCTATTAAACTCAAAACAAAAAGAACAAAGTGTGGAGTTTGAAAACTTAACCCAAATATAACCAACTCAAACCTCCAAAACTAAAAGTATATATGTTTTCTATAAATATGCAACACTTAAAAGTTAACAAAGTACTAACAATTTCCACATGAAAAGTATTTTTTTAACAATTTTTTAAGTCTAATGGTATTAATAAAACTTTTTTAAAGATTACTTTTGGCAAGATACAAAGTTATTTAGTATAATTTAGCTGTTTTAATTAAAAGAAACAAAAACTTTCTTGAGTAACAACAATTCATCAAAATTCAAGAACTAAAATATCAACTAAATTTTCAATAATAGGAAAAAAAAAGTAACAATGAGATGATTCATTGAATTAAAGTTCAACTGGATTGAAGAAAACATCCTACTTAACAAAAAAAAAAAAAATCAATTCAATATGCAAGGATCAACTCAACTCAACTCAACCCAACCCAAAAAATCCAAATTGGACCAGGTTAGATTGGCGGGTTTTTTCTTTTCATCTTTCTTTAGACAAATTTTCATGTTGTACAAATTGTCATTCAAGGAGTATAGTGATATATATGTTATACATTTAGATTTCAAATCTTCACCGGACTCAATTTTTTCCTCCAATTTTCTACCTAACCCAACCCTTACGGTTTGGGTTGGATAATATGGATTGGTCGGATTAGAACACTAGTAAATTCAACAGTCAATGGTAATCCAAATGAGTAAATGATAATGGCAGTTCCAATGTACAAAGTGAGAAGTTCGAGATGTGCCAATTTTACAACAACAAAACCAAAGGCATAATGGTATCGCTAGCTGAATACCTTTTTCCCACAAAGCTGCTGACTCTCATTTCAACCAAAAAAGAAAGATGTTTGATTGATTCTAACAATTGACATCAAAACTCTATTCAAGGGGGAGAAAAAGAACAATGATTTAATATTTCACAGCAATCAAAAAGGAACGCTCTCTACCATTTGCTTTTTGGTCATACCTTCAACAATTCCTGAAATACAGTACAAACACATGTTGATTGGGTTGTCATAGTGGTACTAACACACAAGGAACGTGTCAGAAAACTATTGTGACTAATCAAATAGGTTTAGTAAGTGATCTTGCAAAAACTCTGAAATGTAGATTCTAACTCAAATCCCATCAATATTTGTGTTTGGATCCACGATTAAGTGCATGTTTGAAAGTGATTTTGAAATTGTTAAAATAAGTGGCCATATTTAAAATTATTCGTTTAATTTTACACTATCAAATGTATTTTTTATTCTATTAAAATTGATTTTGCATTTATTAAAAGCACTCTTCAAGTGGTTTTAAATATGACAAAACTTCTCTTAACTATTTTAGAATCACTCAAACATGTCAAATCAGTAGAACGGTATAGAGTTTTTGGGTCTTTTGAGTCCTTTGATAATAGTTTGAGTAATAGTTCTGAAACTCAAAGAGTTCAATCGAAATGGACCATACCTTCTCTTTTTGCTTGTATAAGACATCAATCTTCTTCATATAGTCATCGGTCAGTTTCTGCACGAAGAAATCATCTTAATTTGGGATGCTCAAAATAATGGGAAAGAGAGAAATAAAACCCCTAATATATGTGCTGGATAACTTAAAATCCATTGTATGCAATGATTACAAAATGTTTTCACAACTCGTGCTTTTGAATTCGGTACAACCTTTCCAAGGTTTGATGCCTTCACCAGGGAATAACATCCTCCATTCCTTTCTATCATCTTGTGTGAACTTACTCGAATTTTAATAGAAAATAACTGAGGTAGGGCCAAAAGCTCTAAATGACTGAGTTTAAAAGCAACAACAAACCTGCAAATCACTTGACAAGTCCTTAACATTATCTTCCGAAAGTTTTTTCTCCTGAAACAAGAACAAAACATTTAAGGAAACCAGAGTAAGCGCAAAAACTATACAATAGAGAACGGAGCTTGCTCTTGGGAAGGCAGATCAATAGGACTTAGAAGCAGAAAACCATGAAAATGTATGTCTTACGAACCTTTTCCAATTTTTCATACGCTTTTAAAGCATCTCTTCTTATATTCCTTACTGCCACCTGTAAACAGGCAGATGCAGAACCAAGATTCATGATCAGTGGCTGTTTAAGCATAGATCCCAAAAGTCTTGAAATAGAAACTCATAGCAATCTAGATCAGAACATATATCTCGATCTATTTCCAACCTCAAACCCTTTGTACTAACACAAAAATATGATACATACCTTCCCTTCCTCTGCCTGCTTTGCAACAACTTTTGACAGCTCCTGAAATGTGAAGTAGCCAAATATATCACCGAGCACAAAGGTGAAGAAAAAAAAAAGAAAGAAAGAAAAAGAAAAGAGGGATCATATGGATTGAAAAAGTTTATATAAAAAGTTGAGATTTTAAAATTGTCTTCCTAATTTGCCCCCAAATTATCAAAATTAATAAACAATAGGTATTAAAAGTTGGAATGTAAAAATTTACATTTCTCCAAAGGAAATGCTAATAACATGTAACTTTCCATTAGTGTCCCACACATTTTAAATTTTGACTCATTGAGCTTAATGCCTTAAACATTTAGAGTTTGTGATAAATCATAGAAATCACAATCACACAAGATATTTTTATTGAGTCATCTAAGAATCATAGATACAGACAAGGTGACATCATTTTTTACAAATCTAGGACAAGGACAATGCAAAGTGCCAAAGACACATTTATTAAAATATTTTGGCAAATATTGAATTACCATAAACTTTGAACGTGTATCAATAGAAACTTAAAGCTAATAATTGTATCAATTTAAACTCTAAATTTTTGTAAATGAAGCAATATATAGACCATTTGTATGTGATCTGTTGTTATTTTCACTTCAATCTGTTTAAAATCAACTCAAAATCACCTAAATAAGAGTAACTATTTTCCAAAAGCCCACCAAAGAAGCAAGAAAAATATCAAACAACTATTTCTAAATAAGTAAAGAAAAAAAGAGGAAGAAACACTGATTAAAAACCACTCAAATTTAATAAAAACCCGCTAATATCTATAGGATCTAAATTCATTCACTAAAGAAAGTTTAGGTATTAAAACAAGATTGAAATTTAAAAGAAATAACTTTGTGGGTTATATGCTTAAAATATGAGATTGAACTATTCCATATTCAATGGTTCATGAAGTTTTTGACTGCCTTATTCAAACACAAATTTACTCAATCTAAATCAAATTTTCATTGTTCACTCAAGAATCTAAAAGTCGTTTTTGTTGGATGACATTCTACCACAAGGCCTTGTGTTTCTGAAATTGACTCGAAGAAGCAAATGTTAAAATCCAATTTCATGCTTAAAGATTTGTGACATGGGAAATACTTTCTTGGGCGGGAGATTTCCCAATCCAAACAAGGATTATCTCTCTCACAAAGAAAGTATCATTTGCAAATACATGAAGATACTAACTTCCTTGAAACAAAGGCTGCTCAATGGATCCCCCATCTTTCTTAGGACAGTGGCACAAATTTATCGCTTGATGAAGCATCTTGTTACCAAAGATTGATTGGACGTTTCTTATACCTTCAACTCAACCTTATATTTCTGTTTCAGTCCACTGCCTAAGTCAAGTTCTTCAAAAATCTACTACACAACATATGAATGTTGCTCCCCAGATTCTTCGTCACCTGAAGAAGGCACCTAGCCAAGTGGTTTTATTGAAGCCAACTTCTAACTTCCAGCCTAAATCCTTTGTGGATGCTAACTGGGGTGCATGTGCATGTGGATGTGTTAGATACCTAGATTAGTATAGGGCAGGGGTATAAGGGTAATTAGTTATGTAGGCAGTTAGATGGTTATAAATAGGAAGTTGGGGAGGGAAGAAAGGGGGGATGAGTTTTGTGGGTAGTTTTTCTGCACTCTTCCTTGAGAGAGAGGATAGGCAGAGAGGGTAGTATTTTACTTGTTCTTAGTTAATTTCTGCATTTTCATCTCAGAATTGGTATACATCAATTTTTCTCTGTAATAGTGAGTTTATATTAATTGAATAAGAACACATCTTATTGGTGTTCTATCAGGATGCTAACTGGGATGCATGTGTAGATACCAGAAAATCAGGTTCTTGGAGACTTACATCTTGACCATATTTTTCCAGCTCTCACATACTGAGACAATCAAGCCACTATCTCCATAGCTTCAAACCCAATCTTTCACGAGCACACCAAGCACATAAAGATTGACTATCACTTGGTTCATGAAAAACTTGTAGAATTTCCTTAAGTTATTCTCTGTACGTTCCAATTTACAGCTAACTGACATTTTCACTAAGACATTAGCCTCATCCTTATTTTCTCCATTTTAAGAAAGTTGGGGGCTTAAGATATTCACACCCCAACTTGAGGAGGAGTATTATATGTAATTAGTTGAGGTTTAGTTAGTCAGTTAAGTTGAAGGCTGTTATTATTTTGCCTACTTATTCTATTTATTTAGAGGACTCGTATCAGTGTATTGCATGAGTTTTAACTCATACATTCTTCTACATGAATTATTTTTGTCCTATACTCATATATTATTATGTGGCTATTTAGTATGCTTAATGAGTTATCAACTATTATGCTAAGAAGTGCCAATATGTGTCCAACAAGGACAGTTTAAGAAAACTTAAGTGTCTGTGCTTCTTAGGTAAAGTGAAAAATATAACATTCACCACGACCACCTGCTCTAATCTCAACAAGGCAGGCAATTTAAATAGTGGAAGTGAGTCTCTTCAATTTCATGAATAGGTACAGAACCACAAGAGTTTTACAGCAATGTTCTGCAAGGCATAATTGCAGACTGCTTCTTTCACTATAACATGATCAGACTAGACAAGGAACGATAGAACTGCATCTTAAGATGAACGTTCAAAAGATATGGAGAAAAAAAATGTTTTCTACTGGTTCCTACATAATTGGCATTAAACAATGCAAAAATAGAAAAGGCTTAATGGTACATCTAGTTGGAAATTCTTAGCAAATACAAAGGAAAATACCTTTCTTCTTTCGGACGTGAGTTGAGGGAGAGTCAACCGTATGACTTCTCCATCATTGTTTGGAGTCATTCCCAAGTCAGAGTTGACTATGGCCTTCTCTATTGACTTTAAGCTGAAGATGATAACTCGTTAAGAGTTAATGCTGATTGCCAAGAGACATTATAGAAATGCATTACACTGTTCAGCTGGATGGCATCATTCTATAGCTAATAATAAGAGGCTGTTTATGTCCACAGCAATCTCAACCAGTAAGTCAAGATTAGAGAAGATTGAAAAGCTCCAAAAAAATGACTGCAATGTGAAACCTTCTTATTCATAAAACAAAAATTATGATGACAAAATTTTGAAGCCCTTGAGTTGGTCTCTAAAAGAAAAGCAAGCTAGGAACAGTCATATCTACAAATTTGAAATGGACAAAGGAACAAGGAAGATCCTAAAGTTCCTCAATTTCAAGGATTCGTGGTAAAGGGTCATCGTAACATCCACCATGCATTGTTTTATAGCAATTCTAAAACTACAGGAGTTTGGAAAAAGTGAAGCCATATAGTGCCTGAGGGTGCACCAACCAACATATCCAAAAAGGTTCCTAAATACATTCAACTCAGCCAACTGGCACATTGAATACCTGGATTTATCATATGGCTGGACCAAGAGTGAGCTTGCATCAGGTGTACTAATTTGAGCAATGCTCTTCAGGCTAACTGGACTGCCGTAATACTCCACCTGAAAATTCATGAAAGCGACAGATGGTTTTGTACATAACACATATCATTAGCATGTTACTCGTCTCATAATGAAGCAACTATCCACTAACCAGCCAAATTTAAGAATTGCCCTATACCTCAATCTTATCAAGCATGGCAGGATTTGATCTCCCAGTCCTAATTGAATTGAAATTAGACCGAACAGTATCGATAGTCTTTTCCATTCTTGCTTTCTGGAGAATACTTGGATGGTCATTCGCACGATTATTTCTTAGCGTAAGCTTGCTTAAGTATAATACACAGCAAGTCTCCACATAAATGAAAATATGAACTTACTACATCTTT
Organism: Cucumis hystrix; assembly: GCA_025688845.1. Taxonomy (NCBI): domain Eukaryota; kingdom Viridiplantae; phylum Streptophyta; class Magnoliopsida; order Cucurbitales; family Cucurbitaceae; genus Cucumis; species Cucumis hystrix. The sequence continues at coordinate 5,106,697 of CM046887.1, forward strand.
CTCGATCAATGTTTTCTCTGCTTCAATTTCTTCGATTGTTGCAGCCCTCACAACTAACCTTCTAAAAACAAAAATTCAGAAGCAACATAAGATCAACACAACTGAAAAAACTACCAAAATCAACTTCACGTGGCAATAAGACAAATGCCAAAGCAAAATGCTCTGAACGTTTGAAGAGTGCTGCCCCACGTTACCACTTCACTAGAGAGGACGTTCAAATTTACACCAATTCACAAGGAGGTACAAACAAACCACAAGGCGCGTAATTAGTAAACGAAATAATAGTAAAATACATGCCTGTTTTTCAACACATTCCCAGAAACAGAGAGTTGGGTAGAGAGCACTAGGGCTTGTCGGTTGAGCCTGACGTAGTTCGAAGCTGACTTCCATGAACAAAGATGCGCAGTAATGGAGCCGCATTTGACGCAATTTAACCCTCCATTATAATCTAGAAGGGGAGGCATTGGGGGATGAATGATGCTGAAGAAACCAACAGAAAAGGTAGAAAGAGGAAGCAAAATTGTGGGTTGAAGAATGACGTACCTGGGAGTGAGAGGAGGGATTTGGGAGGGGGATTCTGGAAGAGGGAACGGCGGATAGAGGCGGTGGCGGAGAAAGGGGTGGCCATGGATACGGAAATGAAAGAATCGAAGGTGATAAGGGGGAAGGAAAATGGTTTGAAGTTCAAAAGGATGCCATTGCTTTGTCCAAACTCAAAGTCTCCTTCACCGTTGTGGATAAGAATTCCAAAAGATATTTGATTTTGAATTTCTTTTGGTATCAGCAAGGGTTGTTTGGATACGATGAATACTGTATTCCTCAAGCGGATAGGGCTCTTACTACTGTTCACTCAAAATATATTTTTATTAAAAATATTTACAAATATAGCAAAATCCGTATGTATCAACCTAAACTATTTTAATAGTATGATATTTTGGTATATTGAGGTTCTTTTAATATCTTAGTTTAAGATTTATAGAAAGATATAGTTGCAAATATATAAATTAAATTAAATTAAAAATAATTAAATATATAACAAACCTCTTAAAGTGTATCAATGTTAAAAGTCTATCTCTTATAGACTACTTATCGACCATAGCGTTGGAAGTCTATGAGTGATAGATCGATATTTGCAACATAATTTATTAGTGATAAACTTCTAATTTGATAGATTTTGCTATAATTATAATTTTTAAAAATATTGTTATATAATTAATTATTTTAAATGTAATTACTGTATTTACCATCATTTAGACTTTGAACAAGATATAGAAATTAAAAATAGTATTTTAGTATTTAATTAAGAAGTGAAAAGTATAGTAAGAAAAATAAAATAAAGAATAGCAATAATTAAGAGGCGTAACAATTCTCAACAACCAACTTTATTCTCGAAATGAGGGTAGATTCCTTATTTTGTTTTGACCCTTTCTTTCTTCAATAAGAAAAGAAAGCCTACTTCTTGTTTGGTCTCTACTTTCTACTCTCACTCTCTCTATCACACTTCACTTCACATCCACAATTTCTTCTTCATCTCTCTAATCTCTCTCTCTCTCTCTTTCTCTCTTTCTCTCCTCCATGGGTTCAGTGAAGATGCCTTCGCCCTTCTTCTGGATCTCCACAATGGCGCTTTTTACACTCTCGGCTGCTGCTACCGTCCACCAAGTAGGCGACTCTCCCGGTTGGACCACTCTCATTCCCGTCGATTATGCCAAATGGGCTTCTTCCCAGAAATTCCATGTCGGCGACTCTCTTCGTAAGTACCCACTTCCCCCTTTTTTTTCCTTCTCCTAATTTTCTTTTCATTTTACTTTACCCTTAACAAATTTGAGAAACTACGTTACAGTGTTTACATACAACAGCAAGTTCCACAATGTACTGCAAGTGGCTCAAGATCAATACAAAGCTTGCAACTCATCTTCTCCGGTGGCGTCGTACAGCTCCGGCGCAGATTCCATCGTTTTGAAAAGACCTGGAACCTTCTACTTCCTCTGTGGCTTTCCCGGGCACTGTCAACTGGGGCAGAAGGTGGAAGTCAAAGTTACTTCAGGTTCATCCTCTCATTTACCTGCTCCCTCCCCAAGCCCAAGCCCAAGCCCAATGGGCGGCCCATCTGCTTCTGCTTCTGCTCCCACCCCAAGTGCTGCGTCTACTCTGTCCCACTTCTTCTCTATACTAATTTGCCTCTCTTTGGAGTTTGCTTTGTTGTACTCTGTGTTTGTTTGAATTTCAATGCTGCTTCTTCCACTTCTGTTGTTGTGTGTTCTACCTCATATGATTGTACTTTGAATGTTGGAGCTAGTTCTAAATGTTGTTGTTTCTTGTTTGTATCATCATATACTATATATTTCTCACCTAATTTGCTTGTTTGGTGTTGCTTGTTACCCATTTGCTTTTTAGACTGATTCAACTGTTTGTTCATTGTTGTATAATAAGCACTTCAAAAAGTGTGTAGCTCAAATCTCATCTAAATGCAGATGACTATAATGTAATAAGGATCACTAAGAATAGGAATACTATGTTTGAAGTGCACAATTGGATTTGTTATTGATTATTGGAATTGGGTTGGGTAACTGTTTTTTTTTTTTTTTTTTTACTAATTTCTAAATTTGTATAAATCATAATTTTCTAAAATTTAAAGTACTTCCTAAATTTTTTTAAAAAATTATCATATATATAAATCATAATTTCTTAAATTCTAAAGTATTTTAATATGTGGTATGAAAGTACATACGGAAATATTAATAATATAGAGTGGAGTTAGCATAGCTATTTTAGATAATTAAAAGGGGCTTTTTAATAAAACCGAGAAGTGTTTGATGTGTTGGAATTTAATAATGATTATTGAGTAATCAGATGAACATAAATGAGTTTGTGAAATGTGAAACGGTGAGAAAGAAGATTGAGTTGAAAATTCTCCAAGTAGAATGAGTCTTGTAGTATAAATTGGGCCTAAAAAATGTTCAATCTGAACATGAGTTTTTGTTTAAATTACATTGCAAATCCCACTTTGGTCCACCAAACAGCTCGTTGGAAGTCATTTGGCCTTAGAAGTTGGGTTGGAGGAGTGGTAATTATCATGTGTTTGAGATTTAAATTGTCTATGTATTAAGGGTATAGAGTTGAGTTACGTATAGTTAAGTTAGAAATTGAGATTGAGTTATAATGTTTGTGTTTAGGGTGTACTCTTTCTTTAATTTTGTGCATCGCAAAGGTAACTTTAATGATATTAACTATGTTATACTAATTGTAACTAAGTTGTTTAAGTAATCGTAACCGAGTAGTTTAGGAGTTAACTTTAGAAAGAAAAGAAACCCTAAACTTTATTAGACAAGCCAACTTTACCTCAAAATTCTTTTATAAATATTTTTAAGTTCATTTTATCATTCAACAACAGTCTCGTTACACTTTTTTTTTCTTTTTTTAGATAGGCTTCTCTTGAGTAATAGAAGTTTAAGATTTTAAAACATTTTAATTTTTAGTAGTTAATAGAATATTAATGGAATGTTCTGAATTTTTAGAGTTTTTTTTTAATAAAAAAATTAGTTACAATTTTTGTAAGATTTAAAAAGGATATTTTTGTTTAATATATTTTCATCACATCGATACACAGTGATAGAAGTCCATCAATATCAATCATTTATTGATAAATTCTAAAATTTGGTTTATTTTTCTATTTTATAAAATGTGTCTATTTTGAATTGGGTATTTTTCTTTAATTGTTAACCCCGGATCAACGTTCAGCCCAAATCCCAAATTCCCACTCTTCATTTCCTCTCTTCTGCTTCCTCTACTTCAAATATCCTAATCCTCCCTACTTCAATGGCGGACTTTGAATCCTCCGCTCCTCAACCTCCCAATTCCAATTACCTTCTCTCTCTTCCCCCCTCCCCCCCATCTCTCGATCCTCCTCCTTCTCCTCCAATTCGCCCCCTTTTCCCTTTCTCCAAGCGCCCCGCCATTCGAGTCACTTCCGAGTTCGACAGTGAATCTTCCATTTTCTTCCACAAGGTCTCATGCAAGCTCCTCGACAACCACGCCAAGGTTAAGTTCTCCTTCCAAAACGACAATAAGGGCCAAATCACTGACTCCCAGTTCCAATTCCGTTCCAAGTACCTCTCCATTCATTATGATCCTGACGAACACAATGCTCTCCTCCGTTCTTCTATCGATGTTGGCCCTAGGTTGCACTTCCGTGCTGCTCATGATGTTAAGGTTTCTTTCCCCCTGCTTTTTCTAAGTTTCATTTTGTTTTTGTGTGTTTTTCTTGATGCCCAACCTACTATTTCAAGCAAATAAGGCCACATGCCTGAGAAATTTCTGTTAAATTAGAATGTAAACTGCATTTCTCAAATTTTCTTTTGTTGGGATGTGTGCTCAAGGCCTAGAGCACGGATGGTTATGGTTGACTTTTGATATCTCCTGGGATGCTGGATTGTGCCTTTATGCTATGATTTTTATGAACTTACATATGTTTGTTTCAGGGTCAACAAGGAGAGCTTGGTGTGGTTGCTAAAATTGCCGATCCTGGTTACTCCTTGGAACTGTCTTCACCTGTTCCTGCTATTGGAGCGGTTAGTTTTAGTAAATTGTGAATCTTTATCCTCAGTGGCACTGCCAGTGTGTATATGAACTGCATGATATTACTTCCCATATTCGATAGCGTTACAGGAATTGTTACTATAATGTTTTTAGTATTTTGTCACTGGGAACCTTTTATTGAGCTGTTAAGATTGACTATACTTCGACCGATATTGATATTATTTAGCCAAGAGCAACTTTTAAGTTTCCAATGGGTGAAATTTCACTGGAAGAAAGAGAAGAGGAGGAAGTGAACCGAGCAATGTCAATAAATGGTGTTCTTAAAGGGCAATTTCTGAATGGCAACTGCGCTGCTCACTACAAGGATGAAGAAGTGGAACTGAGATACAGCTACAAGGTTAGAATAATAACAAATGTCAAAGTTGTTGTTGCCTTGTATCTTGAACTTTCTATGACCAAAAAGATGCAAGCATGGCTTGTTCTGAATTGTTTGCTGTTGGAACTTACTAGTCTTTTACTCTCAACATTGTTTGGTGAGCGTCTGAACTCTTTTGCAGGATGAGGCACTTTCATTTATTCCAAAAGTTTCTTTGCCATCAAATGCATTGTCATTTGCATTCAAGCGTCGGTTTGGTCCTTCTGATAAATTGAGGTTAGGTTTCAATCTCGGTAAAGGGTGTTTGATGGCTAATAATTCTAATAGTTGATTGTAGTCCATTTAAGATATAGCTTAATACCCTTGTCCTAAATCTACATTTCACAATTAACTTCATCAGCTATTGGTATGATTTTGATTCTAACTACTGGAGTGCGGTGTACAAGCACACATATGGGAAAGATTTGAAACTTAAAGCTGGTTACGATACAAAGGAGAAACTCGGCTGGGCTTCTCTTTGGGTAAGTTGTTCCAGCTGTTTACGCGTTTCAGAAAGAATACTAATGGAAACACTAACAGCAGGATAGTTATGAAACAAGTTTTTGAGCTGAGCTACCATGAGTTTCAGGTTGGAGATGAAGGCGGGAAAGCAAAAACAGCTCCAATGAAGATGAAAGTACAATTCATGTTACAAGTTCCACAAGATGACATTAGGTCTGCAGCTCTAATGTTCAGGGTCAAAAAGAGATGGGATATATGATTCAGACTTTCTTCATTCTCCTTATCTACATCTGAATTCTAGCTTTCTTTTAAATACATGTTAAAATTTTAAATGTTGCTGTAAACATCTGTGGGATGATGGTGCTATTAATGAAGTTTCTTTTGTAGACAGGAGAAAGAAAGGAAAATATAAGAAAATAGTTTAGGGAAGCTAAATTTAGGGGGACAAAGGTTCTATTTTCATAAATCTGCCAATGGATCCATAGATTGTATATTAATGTTGGCAACATATCTTACATGATGTAACTATGAAAATGTTGGAAAAACTATTTTTTAGTTCTAAGTCTTAGATGAATATGTTTGTTTGATCCGTAAGTTTTAAAAAAATACTTTTTTTAGTCTCTAGGTTTATAAATGATTTATGAGTAATGTGTTTTTTTTTTTTTTAGTTATTGAGTTTTTTAAAAGAGATTTAAAAAGTCACTCAAATAATTTTATATTTTTTAAAGTATAAAAAAATAATTATATAGATATTTTAAATTAGAACAATAATTTTTAAAAAGGAGCATTTTCAAAAATAACAAAATAAATTAAAATATTTTTAAGTTATAGCAAAATTTTGAAATCTATCAATGATAGAAACATTCTGAAATTTTGTTATAAATATTTTGTCAAATTTATTATTTTTTTACAATTTTCCTTTTAAAAATAATGTCCTCTAAAACTATTTTTTATAATTTTAATTATCCTATAATTATTTTCTAAAAAAATTAAAGAAACAAATACTAATGAAATCTATTTTTTAAAATTTAGCGAATAAAAATGAACCTTTGAAATTTTAAGGTCCAAATAAGTCTATTTTTATAAATTTATGGATTAAAAATATAAATGTATATTTTTAAAATTTGGAGACCAAATGTGTATGTTTATCAAAACTTGGAGACTATAAAAGTAATTTTTGTGATGATTGGTTTGGTTTTGATTTATATTATGAATTTGTTGAGGCCATGATTACCAAGGAAAAATGTAATAAATCAATAGTAATTTGAAAAATGCTTTCGTAATTGTAATTAAGAGTGGCATCCACCCTTGAATCCATACTGAAAAAGTAAAATTTGGTCAAGCAACGAAGTATACTTTTCGGTTTTTGATAAAATTGGACGCGAAATATAATAATTTGTAGAGAGGGAATGAGTATTTTTAGTCAATCTTTCATTGAATAAATCACATATTATCATTCAACAACTAATTAGTTTAAGAAACTAATTATCCTTATTTAATGAACAAGATTTGCATCAAGATTCATAAACTTATCAAATGCATTTTCATCTCAGTGGTTTAAATGCATACTATACGTTTGCTTAAAGTTCTCAGGTTCCATCATTGTGACAATCAAAATAAGAAAAGTCTCTATCTTAAAAATGATTAATTAACTTAATTCAAATTGGATCATACAAGAAAAGATTAAAAGGAAAAATGCTTAAAATCAATTCAGGAATTACGAGTTAACAATTTTGATTAAAAAACTATGCTTAGCTCCATTAGAAATTAAACAAAGATTCACACTCTCATATTGATCTAGTATACAAAATCAAGATTGAAATTAATATGCATTAAAACATCGATTCTCAAGAAAGATTAAACTAAAAACTCATTTCCAAGAAGTACCTTTTAGTTCCCCATCGATCTTCTAGTAGCATCAAGAAGAAGGATGAACATCGAAGACGTCTTCAAAGAAATTGACAGAAATTTTATTGATGAATTTGGAGAGAATTTACAAAAGATTGAGCCATAACTATTTGGGATTGAATGTGGATGATGAATTATGAAGTTGATTGTGTAAAATACAAGAGAAAAAGGGGTTTTATAACTAAATGATCGTCAAAGTTTGAAGCGCTACAACGTTAGGCATAACTGTCAATGGCATCGTGGCGATCTAAGCATGGATTCTGTGGCACTGCATGAAAAGTTAGCTCTTGGGAAAATAGCTGCGTGATACACATTGTAGTGTACAGATGACGCCAACAAGAGTATTTTTGTAATTTGGATCTTTTGCCTCGTTTTAGATCAAAATTGAGTCATGCTTGTTCTGATGGACTTCCTTGCTTTACTGGATCATATTTTCTATAAAATAAGGCTCGCTTATTTATTATTATCCAATGAGCAATGATATTATGAAATAACTTGAAAAGTATGTGATATTTCTATAAATTTGTGGTTGATGTGATAACCATTGTGAAACTACTTTTGAGAATTTTTATGAGTTATATATGAGGATTTTGGATTTGAACGTGATTTTAATCTTCATATTAATATTGAATATTTGTTAAAAGACAAAAGACAAACGATTGTTTGAGAATGATTTATAAGAATTAACAATTGATGGAATGGTTCTGTTAGATATTATGAGAAGTGGTTTTCAAACCACTAGATCTAGTACATATCCATGCATGTATATTAGAAAGGATACCAAAGATAAATGACTTTCTCATTTTATTGATGAAGAGTTCAAAGGTATTTATACACATGTGAGAAAGAATAATTAGTTACATGAGAAGTTAATAGTTAACAAAACTAACTAACAAGTTGTAACTGTTTAATACTCCCCCTCTAGATAAAGCAAAGATATCTTGTAGACCCATCTTGTTTATTAACGGAAAAAGAATATTAGTCGGAAGAGGCTTGGTAAAAATATCTGCAAGCTGATTAGAATAGAACCATCCACTATTCTATCCCGAACAAAATGGCAGTCCAACTCGTTGTGTTTGGTTCGCTCATGAAACATGGGATTGTTGGCAATGTAGATGGCAGCTTGATTATCACAAAACAGGACAGTTGGAGATGCAGTTTTAATCTGCAGTTCATTAAGAAGGCTTCGAAGCCATATAACTTCACAAGTAGTGATAGCTAAGGCTCAATATTCCGCTTCCGCAGATGACCTTGCGATGGTCTGTTGCTTCTTAGACTTCCATGAAACAAGAGAATTTCCAATGAAGACGCAGAAACCAGTTACTGAGCGTCTTGTATCTGAGCAGGAACCCCAATCTGCATCAGCAAAAACGCTAATGGAGCAGTCTTTCACTTTTGGTAACATGATGCCTTTTCCAGGAGATCCTTTGAGATATCTTACCAAATAATTGGTTGCATTCATGTGACTTAAGGTTGGTTTGGCCATAAACTGACTCAGTTTATGTACTGGAAAGGTTATATCAGGTCGAGATATATTTAGATATAGTAGTTTTCCAACGAGTCGTCTGTATGAAGTGGCATCATGAAGAATGTCTTTATCAGATATACTCAACTTTGATGTGGGATCCATTGGTATAGAAGTTGGTTTGGCACAAAGAAGCCCTATATCTTCAATGAGTTGAAGAGTGTAATGTCTCTGTGAAAGAAAGAGTCCTGATGAGTTTCTTGCCAATTCAAGGCCAAGAAATAACTTTAAAGAACCCAAATCTTTGAGCATGAATTTCTGATTAAGATTTCTTTTTAATTCTTGTATGTGAAGCACATTTGCACCCATGATGATAATGTCATCAACGTAAACAAGGAGAGCTATAAAAGAGTCATCTTTGCCTCTGATGAATAAAGAATAGTCGGCTTTGGATTGTTGGAAACCAAGAGAGAACAAGAAAGTGGAGAACTTTGTAAACCATTGCCTTGAAGCCTGTTTTAATCCATAGATGGATTTATGTAGTTTACATACCAGTTTCTCCCCCTGAATCTCATGTTGTGGCTTATAGCCTAATGGCAAGTCCATATAAACTTCTTCAAACAAGTCTCCATGTAAGAAGGCATTGTTGACATCAAGTTGAACTAATGACCATTCTTTAGAAATAGCCAAGGTTAGCAAAGTTTTAACAGTGACCATTTTGGCGACCGGTGAGAAGGCTTCAAAAAAGTCAAGACCTTCTTGTTGAGCATATCCTTTTGCAACCAAACGGGCTTTGTATCTCTCGATAGAACCATCAGCCTTGTGTTTAATCTTGTATACCCAACGACAGCCAACTGAATTTTTGCCTTTTGGCAGAGGGACAATACTCCATGTTCGATTCATCTCCATGGCTTCTAGTTCTGTTTTCATGGCTTTGCGCCATTCTTGAGATAAAACTGCTTCATGGTAAAATGAGGGTTCTTTTTTTATAGAAGTTTGGAGGATGGAATGTTTGTAGGAGGGGGATAAGGCTTGGTAAGTCAGGTATAGGTTTATGGGATATTTGGTGGATTTTTGGATAGGTGGAGGTTGTGTGGTGAGTAGACTACAATGATATGCTTGTAGGTAGGAAGGTGGCTTGATTATACGAGTGGATCTTCTAATGATAACTGTTTCATTATCATTAGGAATATTGTCAGGCTGATTATGCTGAGATGTGGTAGACTCACTGTTGGCAGTCATATTATCAGTACTCATTGGCTGTTGATTTTGAGAATCATTAGATTCAGAATTGTTGCTCCTGGTGTCTTCATATCTTATGGAGTTGGTCTGTATGCTCGATGTGGGATTCAAGGTAGTATGAGAATGGGAGTCACATTCATGGAAAGGTTTGGGTATGGAAAAACCAGGTAAAAAATCAACTGGTATTTGGGTTTTGGAAATGTTATGGAAAGGAAAAGTAGTTTCATGGAAGACAACGCTTCTTGAGACAAAGACTATTTTGTGCTCAATATCATATAACTTGTAGGCTTTCATGCCTTGTGGATAGCCAATAAAGACAGCAGGGATAGCTTAGGGCTGAAACTTAGATCGATTATGCGATAATGAAGACGCATAACATAAACGCCAAAAACTTTCAACAACTTGTAATCAGGACGGAAGTTGTTTAGCTTTTAAAATGGAGATTCCCATTTCAATAGTTTAGAGGGAGTCCTGTTGATCAGATATACAGCAGTGAGGATGCAATCTCCCCAAAAATTTAGAGGAGCTTGAGACTTAAAATAGAGAGCACGAGTTGTATTCAAGATGTGCTGATGTTTCCTTTCAACAACAGAGTTCTGCTGCGGTCATTGAACACAGGAATATTGATGTACTACTCCCTTTTGTTCAAAAAAGGTAGTGAACTTGAGTTCATGTGCATTGTCGGATCTTACTTTCTTGATTGTTTTTTCATATTGAGTCTCTACAAGTTTGAAAAACTGTGGTATGATAGATATAACGTTGGATTTGTGTCTAAGCATGAACACTCAAGTATAACGAGTGGCATCATCAACAATGGTAAGGAAAAAGGAATATCCAGAATATGTTTGTATTGAAAAAGGTCCCCAAATATCTATGTGAATTAGATCAAAGGTATTTGAAGATAGATTGTTATTGGAAGTAAAGGAAAGTTTCCTTTGTTTAGCCAAAGGACATATTGTACAATGAGGCAAACTATTTGCAATAGAAGACTTTGAAAACAAAAAATTCTGTAAGAAATTTAAAGAATCAGCATAGGGGTGACCCATCCGTTGGTGCCATATGGATGCTTTATTTTCAGAGACAGTGCAGACATATGAAAGAAAAGTTGGTTGATCAAGGATGTATAGTCCTTGAAAAAGTTTAACTTTGCAAATCTTCTTCGAAGTGTACTTGTCCTGAATTATGCAAGTGTCAGTAAAGAACTGAACAGAGAATGAAGATCCCTTTGTGATTGCGCTTATAGAAAGTAAGTTGAAGGAGAATTCAGGCATATAGAGAACATTTTTCAAAATAAGTGTATCAGATAGCTTCACAGTGCCAATGTTTTTTACTTGATAAGTATTTTTATTTGGCAAGCTAATGGATGCAAAACATGATTGAATATCAGTGAGAAACTCTTTAGAACAACATATATGAATGGAAGCTCCAGAATCAACAACCCAGTATGAATTAGAGAGAGTACCTGTTATGTGATTGGTGGGGCTATTTGATGAAGTTGTAAATTGAGTTTGAAGCTGGTTGAGGAGGGCTTGGCATTGTAATAAAGATTCTGTTGGGTTTGAGATGTTGTTATTTAGACTAGTAGAGGAATCCTGGGTTTGAGTGAGAACTGAATTTGTACTGTTGTTAGGAGAGGAGCCTGAATTATTACTGTTGGTTTTCTGTTGCTATCTTGTTTTATATCCAGGGGGATATCCATGTATTTTGTAACATTTATCAACAGTGTATCCTGGAATGTTACAATGAGTATTTGTGGAGGTGCTTCTAGAATTATTTGTAGAAGCAACAAGAGCAACAGCCGGAGAATTGACAGTAGTAGGTGAAAGAGAGGCAATAGCTCTTTGTTGTTCTTCGTGAATAAGAAGAGAAAAGGCACAGGATATGGAAGGGGTAGGTTCCATGTGAAGAAGTTGTGTTCGAGTATGAGCATAAGATTCATTGAGTCCCATAAGAAAGTCCATGAGATGCTCTGTGTGAAGGAAATCGGCTACTTCTTGAATTCCTCCACATCGACAATTTCCACAAGTGCAAGTAGGTCTGTATGAATTTAATTCATCAATTAAGGTTTTAAACTTGGTAAAATACATGCTCACCGATTCATGATTTTGTGAAAGGGTTGTGAGCGATCTTTTCAGATGGAAGATGCGAGGAGCATTCTTCCGTTGGAATGGCTCTTTGAGATCAAGCCAAATGCTCCTTGCTGAATCTGCAAAAAGGATGCTGGCTGAGATGGTCTTGGATACTGAATTCCGTTGGAATGGTCAGGGAAGAGAACCATCAATAAAACCAAGTTTGTTTTTAACGGATAGGCCGATTATCATTAAGCGGCTCCAGAAAACGTAAGTATCCTCCGCTAATGGTTCAGTGACTAATATCAAACTCGTGTTATCATTGTGGTGTAGGTAAAAGGGATTAAGGTATCCCTTATTCGGATCAACAGGATTTCGAGGGCCATCGAAGGTGGAAGGAGGATTTTCTTGGATCAGTGATGTGGTTGAGGGATTTGGATTGAAAGGTTGGGAGGTTTGTTGGCCATGGCGGAAGTAGTGGGCAAGAAAGGAAAGAAAAGGAAGAAGAAAGTATGAGGCGGGAAAAAAAATTGAAGAAGGATTATTCAACTGATATCATATTAGAAAAGACACCAAAGATAAATGACTCATTTTATTTATGAAGAGTTCAAAGGTATTTATACATATGTGAGAAAGAATAATTAGTTACATGAGAAGTTAATAGTTAACAAAACGAACTAACAAGTTGTAACTGTTTAATAATGTAGGTTTATGAATTTTCAAGAAATGATTTATTACTATAAACTCGAAAGTTCAAGATTTCATGAACATTTGATAAAGTCGTCAATATCTTATAGGCAAAACATTTCTTTATAACTCGAATTATTCAAAACCATAATAAACATATTTTTCAAGAAATTCTTTCCTAAGAAACTCTAAAGTGATTTTGGCACTCATCAGGTTATAGGCTTCCTTGATCTTTAATTCACCTGAAATCAAATTTATGACTTTAGATTACACTTTGATAGACCTCATAACTCAAAGTTACGTAAGTATATCATTCATAGTCCCATTTAATCCTTAACCAAAACTCGACCATGATCATGTTCTTCGTACTTTAATCCTTCAAGTATTGATTTATACTCAAATTATCTCAAAATCAACGTACAAGCTATTAACTAGTAACCAATAGCTCCTTAAGTTAAGGTTTCATACCTCATAGGTTCTTCATAATATCATTTAACTTATTTACTCCTTAATCAATGCCTACTTAAGAATTTTGCTCAATAATTCTCATATTATTCAAAATTATCCCAAAATTGGCTTTAGACCCAAATTTATGCAATTTATATCCAAAATATCTTTAAAATATCTAAATAATCACAAAAATTTCTCACAAGCTTCAAATAAATAAAAATAGGCCAATTGGTGTCAATGGCACTTGGGTGGGGTGGGAGACAAAAAAAAGTGTAATTAGGGTGTGTTGGATGTCACGGTCATGCTTGAAAGTGCAATTGTGACACTGGACACATGGGTGAGCGACCGTGTGCAGCAGGACAAGCACATGGTCATGTGGATGGGTGTCAGGGGGCTAGTTGGTGTTAGGCTGCCTGACTTCCCTGTTTTACAACCAAGGCTGCCTGACTTCAAAAGGAACTTCTTACTTTACTAACTTGTATTTTTATAGAATTTTATCTCATTTGGATGGCCTCGAACAATCTCCTCAAAGAAAGCTCTCGAGATTTGATAGTTTTTTTTTTAACAATTTGCTTCTCTTCTCGATTTCTCCACCTTCTTGTACTCAATTTTGTCCGACAGTTCCAACTTATCTCACTCACTCAACTTTTGAGTAATTTGGGAGAATCGACTTAATCTTTCAGCTCCTTATGTGGAGTCTAGGAGCCACTCTTTTACTCCATTCAAATTGAGCCAACAAACTTATATACCAAGAGTAGATTAACAGATAAAGTAAATTAAAAGTGAAATACCACTACAAATCATAGCTATGTATATTTAATTAAAGATTTTGGATTTTGGTGGAGAATGTTATTAATTATGACAAGAGATCTGAGTACCCCTAAGTTGTTCGAGGATTAAAACTTTCAAGGAGGAAAGTTTCTAAAAGGTAGAGGATCTGAAAATTTGATGAGGACAAAAAGGATCCGTGACATGCCATATGGAGATTCATTATTGTATCAGTTGTTAAGTATTTTGGTTTTAAACACCTTATTTAAAGTTTTGTCTCATTTGTTTATCTTTATTTCTTTAAAGATTTGTCAGAACCCACGGATAATGTTTTCAAATTATTTTTATTGGTTTTGTTGATTTTATGTCTTCGGACATTTATTGATATTAATTTTATAAAAAATTTAGTTTTCCATCTTCAAGATGTCGTTTGATATATATCTTTTGAGTAATGATTTTAATTTAACTTAATAGTTCAGATCGTTACATTAAGAGCGTACTAAACCATTTTGAGTACTTGAGTAACAATAGACTTGAGTGATCGAAAGCAAAAACTCGAGCAAAATGAGGACATAAATCGTTTACGTGAAGATGAAAGGGTTATTTTAATTAGTGGTAGTTTTGTCATTTTTTGAGATAATGTAATTTGAATCTCAAACGTTTACAATATGATTTTGATGACAATCTCGACCATGAAGGAACGAGAAAGCATATCTACAAATTTACAAAAAGCATGCTATTTTCAAAAGATAAAAAGTAAAAGTAGTTATTTTGGATAGGGTCTATTAGACAATGTAGAGCTTAAGAACATATTTGATAAAAACTCGAAACTAAAAATGTAAACTAACCTATAGACAAACAACAACACCAATAACTAATCTTATAATTCAACCTTCCAAACAAAAAGTTGGGTCCAATTGGAAGGCTTAAACTAGAATACACTCTTTGTTCTTGTGCATTAGAAAAAGTCATCCAAATCTTTATTATGGAAAATGTTTCTGTCGTTTCTTCAAACTAAGAAATTTTGATATCAAATCTAGAAAATGTATTTCTTCAACACCAATATCAGTTTGCCTTTCGTTTTTAGGTTATTACAATTGAAACAGTAGGAATTCAAACCTACAACCTATGAAAACGGTTACTTGACCAATTGAACTATGCTCAAGCCAGCAATAATCGAACATCTTTGATTGATGGTCGCATCAAAGAACTCTGGAAACAAGCAATTAGTTATGAGTTCATTCATAAAAGAATGACCAAATTAAGTTAAATCATTTCAGGAGGCCAACCTGTAATCAGAGAATGTAAAAGAATAAATGATGAAATAAAATCACAAATGAGAAGTGCTTTATTCAATGCGAACGATCTTGGGGTGGCAATGTTTAAATTTGCAAATATCATCGAAGAAATCATCTGCACTGCCATGGCTACTCTTCATCCGAAGTATATTTATAACCAATGCCTTCAAATTCTTGGCATACTTTGTAAACGATTCGAGAGTATTCATCTTCTGTTCGGCGTTCAACGGTGATCTAACCGTAACCCATACTTCTTCCAAACATGAGATTGCAAAATCTGGATCCACCTGAGTAACAAAAGAATGTAATTTATAAGCCAAGAACTCAATCCATCTCAAGAACAAGTTGATTCTACTTACACTTTTAAGGCTGTGTTTTTGGCAAAGTGCAGCAAACATTGCTCCATGAATGTCAAACTTTTGCAACTTTGGATGGTTATTGAAAAACTCAACAAAGTCAATTTCTGGGAAAGGTTCAAGTGCATCATAGTCTCCAGTGAACTCAACCTTCATGTAAAGATGTTTCACTTCACTCCCACATTCAAGAATTTTGCTTATTGCATTCCAACACCATTGGATACCTCTTAAGGACAGAGTCTCCAGTGAAGCAAGCTTATCAAAATCCACCATGTATACTCTTCCTATCAAAGGTTTCCATACCCAAAAAAAAACATAGTTATTATCCCTTTTATCATGCCATACTTTGCAAATTGTAAGGATAAAGGTTCATATCGCTGAGGTCTTAGAAATGAAGTTCAAATGACTTTCAAGCGTTAGTACTTTTGCAAATTTATCAGAGCCCACCTTGTAGGCTCTTTCTATTAGAGGTTTAAGAAACAAAGTTATCATTGTATCATGAAATATTTCGAACCATAAAGATAGGCAATAAATATTATAAGGCTCCTAAAGTTATCCTGTGAGCGTAGTACTTTAATTAAAACGTTTTCAAATTTCCATCTTGTATACTCCCTAGTTCCTATTGATGGTTTCCATACAAGAAACTACTATATCCCCTAAATCATGTTGTATTTTGTAAACATTAAAGACAAACAAGACAATCACTATCATAACTGTCATAAAATGAGTTTGCAATGACTATTGAATGTGGTACTTTAATATAATTAAGGTTCTTCTATTTAGTGTTTTGATCACATACGTGTATACTATGAAAGAAAAATTTTCTTTTAAATGGTTGAAAGAATATTTCAACCTCACAAGAATCATACCGAACTTTCCTTCATAAGATTTTTAGTTAAGATGATTACCGTGATTATTGGCAATTGAAAGATTTCTCAAGGAACTTGTCCCACGGGCTCTAATCCAACTACAGCCTTGAACTTCAAGGAGTTGAAGTTTAGGAGCATTGATCAAAAGTGAGCAGTTCCCCAAGCCATAGAAGTCCAGCTTACATTGCTCCAAAAGCTTCAGCTCAATTGAAACTGAAGAAAGACCTTCACAGGCAAGGAGCAATAAGTTGGATAAATTAGGACATGCATGAAGAGCAGTGTTCAATGCAGGATCCTCAAATTTGGCACCAACAATCTCAAGGTTTTTTAGCTTTTGAAACACATCCCACCTGGGTGAATGTGTCATTAACACACCCCATAATTTAAGTGTCTCCAAATTTGCTGCAGATTTAAGGCATTCCAACTTGGAAGGGCTCTCTTGACAAGCCTGAAGATCAACCAGATTATCCATTCGTAGCTCAAGGTGTCGAAGCGTAGGGCCAACACTAGACAACCACGAAGCAAGACCAGCACCTGTAAATGGACTATAAACAACAAGCTCCTCCAAGTGAACAATGGATGATATTATCCTCCAAATGATGGTGTCGGGACTCAACCCGCCCGAATGGTTGTCAAAAGAGTTACGAGGGAAATAGAGACTTCGAATGTAGGGTGTCGAGTCTTTCCAGCGCTTAGATACGCAATTGCAGACAGCCACATCCCGAGCATTGCTCATATGTGACAAGATGCACTGAACAATAGCATCCGGGAGCGAGTCCATTCTGTGTGGACAACCATCAAACAGATTGTGGTCAGTAACCAAACATTTCACAGAGAAGAATCAGCAGGGAATAAAAGGTAACATGACATTACTATGTAAACAAGAACCATAAGAAACTTTCAATCATTCAAACTTCCTGATTCAACAAAATTTCATACAATTTGCACCCAATTTCCTTTTAGCGTTTTAGTTCAACACATTATCAAAAAAAAAAAATCACATGGACTAGTTCGGGATCAGTAGTGTCTTCACAAAAACAACTACACAAAATGCACCCATGTTTTTCATCCAAAATGAAACAAACAGAAAGCATTTAGGGTCATAAACTGGCAGAGAAGTCTTGTAATTGGCAGATGAAAAAAGTGAAAAGAAAGCACATTTGCATGATGAATCAGAACGGAACAAGTCCCATGGTTTGTTATGTTAATATTTGATTAACCCACTTTCAAAATGATGTAATTGATTACATTAACAAAGATATTAGTAAAAATGACATAGTTCAGTAGCTAAAAAAAAGGCAAACCCCAAAGTGAAAAAAAAGCATTCTCATTGAAGAATTGAAGATCCATAAACAAGGAGAGAAAAGCAAAGAGCTCAAAAGAAAAACAAAAACACCAGGAAAGGAAAGAAAGAGTATAACATGAAACCCAGAAAAAGGTGGGGCAATGAATGAAGTTTGTAGAAGTTGGAGAGGGGGGGGAAGGAGCTTACAATAGTGAAAAGTGGGGAAGTGGGTATTGAGAGGAAGAGGAAAGTGAAGATGGGAGATGGATCTGAGGAGGGTTTATGTTAGAGAGAGAGAGAGAGAGAGAGAATGAATGCAATGAAGAAGGAGCGCGCTTATAGAGACGTTTGAAAGTAGAAAAAGAGAGAGAGGGAGGGAGGGTTATATTGTGGGTTTTGGTGTTTTGGGTTTTGGATTTTGGATTTTGATAATTTTCAAAATTTGAAAGCGTGAGAGTTGGGAGGGAGAGACCATTACCCTCTCCCTCTCTCTCTTATTTTCAATTTCCCCTCTCCCCTTTCCAATTCTTTTCTTTTCTTTTCCGCCCCTCTCCTTCTCCATTCTTTTTCTTTTATATGATTTCTTTTTGCTTCCTATATTTTTTTTCATTTTTAAAAATATAATTTTAAATTTTATCCTACTCTTTAAGTTACATTTTCTTTTACTGAATTTGATTAAATAATAACATTATTTTTCATTAAAATAAATATTTACAAATCTATACTATATATATATAAAAAAAAAAACATTTGTTTTCACTTTTTGCATTTTTAGGTTATATGTTAGTAATTTTACCATATATATATATGTAAATTTTTTTAATAATTAAGTATATAACAACATTTAAAAAAAACGGTAAATATTACAAAGTCTATTAGTGATATATTTCTATAGCGGATAGACTTATATGATATATTAGTTATATGCCAATATTTACAACTTTGATAGACTTTTATCCTTAATAAACTTTCACAAATTTTGTTATATTTTTAATATTTTAAAATGTTTCTATATATATTTTTAATTATTTAAAATATAATTGTTATGTTTGCAATTAACTCGTTTTTTAATTAATATATTTTTAAATATTCACGTTGAAATAACAGTGAATCCAAATTAGAAAAATAACAATAGCTTTTCTAAATAAAATTAATAGATTTTTAATTATTCAAGTGAAAAAAATATTTTTTTTTAAAATTAATTAATAGATTTTTAAAATATTCACTTTTGGATAAAAGATAATAAAAGATAATAAAATTAAAAAAAATATTTCACAGATAACATAATCTAAAAAACAAAACAATAGATTCTTAAATATTTTTTTAAAAAATAGACTGTGGGATATACATTTGATTTTTTTCCTTTAGTGATAATGCTGCCTAATTTGACATTTAAATAATTAAATAAACTTTGTTAGTATATCTCTTTAGCATCACACTAGAGAGATTTTAAATAAATAACATTTTATCTATTAATATTAGTATCTACATCATGTTAAAACAATCAATTTTTAATGTTAAAATATTTTTAAAAAAAATTAATTTGTATCTCTTACTAATACATCCAAAATAATGAAAAAAAATTATATTTTGTTACAACTATTATCTACTTCAGAAAATAAATAAAATATTAAAACAAAATTATCATTATTTTATCTCTAACTAATATCTACTTTATTAAATTTTTTTAATAAAATTTTATATCTAAACTTTTTTTTGTAAAATAAAAATTAGAATATCAAATCTAGCTTTTAAATAGTTGAGTTAAACATTTTTTTAGTTTTAATTTTGTTAACTTACTCTCCTAATTTTTATGAAATTTTTGTAGCTTGATTTCAAAAATCATTGCAACCTTTTTAAAAAAAAAAAAAAAAATTAAGACTATAATATAATTTCATTGTTTAAGGTAAACTATTTTCTTTCAAAAAAAATTATAATTTAATGTAAATTGTGTTTTTTCCTTATTTGTATGTGATTGAGTTTTAGATTATTTTAATAATTTTATCGTTTAAAATAATTGTATTACAATATATGTATATAATACAAAATTTATAGTAAAAATACTACATAATATATTTTGAAATTTTGAAATTAACTGATTTTGATCTTAAAATTATTATTTTTTTGATTAAAATACCATTTCGGTCTTTTTATTTTGAAGTTGGTTCAATTTTAGTCTTTATCTAATTTTATTGTATACTTTAAATGAGTCTTAACTTTAGTCTCAAGTACTAGTGTTCACACGGGATTTCGAAGAAATGTATTTCGTGGAATTGAATTTTGTATATTGATGAATATTGTGAATACAATCTCTAGTATTTACTCCTTTGATGCTTTCTCTCAAATACAAGATAAAAACTTTAGAACTTCTTGGTCTTCGATCTTCAAGATATTGTAGTTGCAGGTCGATTTGAACTTCGATCTTCTGGAATCCAAGGAAAGTTTAATCTTCCAAGTCTTCAATCTTTCAGAAGATGATGATCTCGAAGTTGATACGAACTTGCACGTCTTAAGAGCTTTATAGAAGTTTGAATCAGACCTTCAGTACTTCAGAGCTTCAATTCTTCCTTCAACCAAAGACCCCAAAAATGAATGGCAAGGGTCTCTATTTATAGAGAAATTTTAGGGGTTTTAGTTGAGCTTGGGCTCATTTGCTTGGTGGGCTTGGACTTGGGTTCATTTGCTTGTTGGGCTTGGACTGAGCTCATTTACGAGTTGGGCTTGGACTTGGGCCCATCTGCTTCTTGGACTTGGGCTTGAGCCCATTTGTTTACTGGATCATATTTATTGTGATAATGTGACATAATTTAATTGGTCAAAATTTCTTGCTCAACAAATGCCCCCTTTTCGAGATTAGTGCACGTGTATGGGTGGGCGAGTCTCGAAAACGATAAGCTGAAACCAAAAATACAAGTAATTTGTTCTTGACTTTGACTTCAGTTAATATGTCAAATTAATCACACTATGCATTTGGACATAAGTGTAGTTAAAATGTTATACGAAGTTTGGAATATAACCCACTGTCAATTTTAAAGTGAATTTTGATTTTAATAAAAATCATTTGGAATATGGCCAAGAGAATTTTTTTTAACCCATGAATTTTATGGGATAATTGAGACTTAAGTCAAAGTTTTGATTTTTTTAATCCCATTATTTGATTTATTTTTCTTTGCAATAGAAGAAAAACAAAAATAATTTGGATTTTTTTTTCAATCCTAGATTTATTTAGGAAAACAAAAATTTAAAGAGTTAACTTATTTGTTTGTTTTTTTAATAAAGAAAAAGATTAGGAACTAATTCCAACTACTAACTCAATCTTAACACATTTGTTGAGGAGTTGGTGGAAAAGTTGGAGATTTGACATCTTTCTTTCTCTATAAATAGAGAAGAAAGTTAGAGCAAAAATCATTCTCCTTAATTGCTTATCACCCTTCCTTGTGTATTTGTCTTCTCCAAAGTTTTTTTTTTTTTTTTTCGGTTTTTCTTTTTTATTTTTCTTTTTGTTTCATTCTTTTTTTTTCAAATATTTTTTCAAATATTTTTTCAACTCTTTTTTCTTTTCTTTTTTTCTTTTCTTTTTCTTCTTTCTTTTCCGTTTTTTTTCCATTTTTTTTTCTCTTTCCTTGTTTTATTTTCTTTCCTGTTTTTTTCTATTCTATTTTTTTTTTCACTTTCATCTTTTGAAGATGGAGCACACCAAGCTTGATTGAAGACGAAATGGAGATGGAGATCCTGCGGCATATCGAAGACGGAGATGGAGATGGAGATCAGATCGACTCGATTGCGGCACATCGAAGATGGAGATCAGATCGACTCGACTGCAGCACATCGAAGATGGAGATGGAGAGATCAGATCGACTCGATTGCGGCACATCGAAGATGGAGATCAGATCGACTCGACTGCAGCACATCGAAGATGGAGATGGAGATCCGCACATCGACGATGGAGATCCGCACATCGAAGATGGAGATGGAGATCCGCACATCGAAGATGGAGATCCGCACATCGAAGATGGAGATGGAGATCCGCACGACTGCAACACATGGAGATGGAGATGATTATCTTCTCGACTGCAACACATGAAGATGGAGATGTGATCTTCTCGACTGCAACACATGGAGATGGAGATGATGATCTTCTCGACTGCAAATGATGACGGCTGCTGCAACACTTTGAAGATGCAGATGATGATCTTCTCGAGTTCAACACATGGAGAAGAAGATGATGATCTTCTCGACTGCAACACATGGAGAGAGAGATGATGATCTTCTCGACTCCTGCAACACGTCGAAGATGCAGATGATGACGACTACTACAACACGTCGAAGAATATGGAGATGAATCCTCTCAGCTACAACACATCGAAGAAAATGAAGATGAATCCTCTCGGCTACAACATATGTGAGAATGAAGATGAATCCTCTTGGCTGCAACACCTGTGAGAAGATGAAGATGATGACAGCTGCTGCAACACGTCGAAGATGCAGATGATGACGATTGCTGCAACACGTCGAAGAATATAGAGATGAATCCTCTCAACTGCAACACATCGAAGAAGATGAAGATGAATGCTCTCGGCTACAACATATGTGAGAATGAAGATGAATCCTCTTGGCTGCAACACATGTGAGAAGATAAAGATGATGACAGCTGCTGCAACACGTCGAAGATGCAGATGATGACGAATGCTGCAACACATCGAAGAAGATAGAGATGAATCCTCTCAACTGCAACACGTCGAAGAAGATGAAGATGAATCCTCTCGACTGCAACATATGTGAGAAGATGAAGATGATGAAGATCCTCTCGGCTGCAACACATGGGAGGATATGAAGATAATGAAGATCCTCTCGATTGCAACACGTCTCGACTGCAACATGCAAAAGAAGATGAAGATGAATCCTCTCAACAGCAACACGTCGAAGAAGATGAAGATGAATCCTCTCAGCTGTGGCACGTGGAAGAAGGTGGAGATGAATTCTCTCGTCTGCAACACATGAGAGAAGAAGATCCTCTCAGCCACAACATTTGGGAGAAAAGACTCGTTACTTTGACTTTGCCCCCTTTCTTTTTCTATTGTAACTGATCATGAATTTCATTTTCTATTGAGATTATATCATCACGATAAAGCATAATACCTTTTTTTTTTCGTGCGACTGAACTTAAACTTTAAGCTGCCTACGTACCCTTTTTATAATATAGGAATCAAGTCATAACGTAGTCCAATTGAGTTTTTTTTTTTTTTTTTGTCATTCACCTTTTAAGCTCTTGTGGACTAGGAGCATCATGCAGTTTAGCCTCTTGCGATAAGGAGCTTTACCCATTTAACAACTTATTTTTTTTATAAGATATTTGTTCACTTTCTTCATTTGTAGAATTGGTGAATATAATAAGTTTTGGCTTCACGATCAAGAGACCTTCTGTGTTTATGTCAACAAACAACTTCCTCTTCATGCTTGATGGGACACGACTGTGAATCTTCTCGTCATTGTTTTCTTCATGAAGTGATTTTACCTTCAAAATTTTCATCTCTTTTTCATGTTGATCGCTTGTCATCTTTAGTAGATCAAAAACAGATGTTGGAGGTTGATATTTCTTCGATGTGGAGATACTTAGCCTTTTGAAAGCTGAAGTTCGAGTGGAAGTAGACGTTGGACATTGATTTTTTCCTTCTTTTGTGGCCATACTCAATCTTTGAAAGATTGAAGATCGAGTAGTTAAAGGCTTGATACGATCAAAGACAAAAGTCCTTTGCTTAATTTTATTTGAATTGTCTGACTTCTTCAGCAGATGCATAATTGTTGTCGACTTCTGTTATATTGACAGCATGACATTCAGTGACTTTTAATACTTCCTTGGGATGAACATCAAGGAAGCTTCTTGGAAGGAATTCTCTCAAAGTTATCGACCGTCGAGGCCGGAAGAAGTCCTCGTCTTTTCCTTTGACAGGCTTAGGTTTCCATATCTTCTTGTTTCTTTTTTCCCTTCTTTTTGTGGGAGATGCTTCCTTTTGCATGCTTTTGACAAAATGACGACTCTTTTTTAATGCAATTTGGTTGTCTTCCTTTAAGACGAGTCACAACTATCCATCCTTTGTCATCATCTTCAACAGGCTCTTCTTTGTTTTGGGAGTCCGTCGTCACGATCTTTTGTTGTAATTGAAAAACTATAGGTTCAAAAGTCCCAAACTGAATTAAGCTTTTTCTTTTATCATAAAGTTGCATTGATGGTGGAACACTTGAAGTCATCTCGACTGCAACATGATTCGTCTCAACTAATTCATCAATATCCAACTCGATCTTCTTTTCACGAGCTAACTTTAGAATCAACTCCTTCAACACGAAACACTTTACAACAGAGTGACTAATGACCCTATGGTACTTACGGTATTTAGGATCATCTACTTTTCCTGCTTGTTCCGGTCGTTTTCATTCTGGCAGTTGAATAAGTTGCTTCTCTAACAGCTGCTCTAACATGTCTGCAACATCAGAGCAGGAAATGGATTAACTTTTTCTTGTCTTTCTTTAAGAGTTGGGCGTCGTTTTTCCTCGCTATCATGCTTTCCTTCAATTTTTGTTTCTTTTCTTTTAGAGAAAGATTTCAAAGGGGTTGCATGAACAACCATAGACTCATTTTTATGACACTATTTGCAATCATTTTAGTGTCATCAATTTCATTCTTGTCATTCCTCATTTTTGGAACCAAGAAATCTTTTGCTCCTCTGCGAGTGATACTTAGTTCCATATCATGGGCACGAGTCGCCAACTCTTCAAACGTGCATGGTTTTATCCCCTGCAAAATATAGAGAAGTTCCCAATACATGCCTTGGGTGCACATCTCAACTGTAGACATTTCTGTGAGCCTGTCTTTGCAATCCAAGCTTAGAGCTCTCCATCGGTTTATGTAGTCGATGACTGACTCCTCCTTCCGTTGTTTGGTATTTGTCAACTCCATCATGCTAACTATGCGTCGGGTGCTATAGAAGAGATTGAGAAAGTCCCCCTCAAGCTGCTCCCAACTGTCAATGGATTCATGTTCCAGGTCGATGTACCAGTCGAAGGCGTTTCCTTTCAGAGTTCGAACGAACTGTTTTACCAACAAATCTCCTCTTGTACCAGCAGTTTCACATGTTTCAATGAAGTGAGCAACATGTTGTCTTGGGTTACCCTTTCCATCAAACTATTGGAACTTGGGTGGTTGGTATCCATTCGGCATTCTGAGATTGTCGATCCTCTTCGTATATGGTTTGGAATACAGAGAGAGAGTTTGAGCAGGTCCACCATATTGAGTTTTGATGGAGTTTGCAATCATCTCTTGCAACTGCTGAATAGACAATGATGCAATTGAGGTCGAATTTTGTTGTTGACTTTCTTGCATAACTGCCTTCCCTTTGTCAGTATTTTTTATAGTATGTGTATGGCTTGATTCAGCAGCATCACGACGTTCGATGTGATTCTTGAGAGATGCAATCTCATTATCCTTTTCTTCAACTGCCTTCATGAGCATGTTGATCTTCTTTTCAAGCTCAGTCATTCTGTCTTCACTTGTATCCACGCCAGTCACCATAATCAACATGATATTTGGATGAGGCATCTCCTCATTCGAGCGTTCACAAGAAGAAATTTGTTCGTCGATCACAGGATTTTCTTTGATTATAATTCCACCTTTTGGTGGCTTGGACAGTTGCTCCCAAATGTTCTTTGCGACCTCAAAGGATGGCATTTCCTTAGATGATTGAGTCTCCCTTGAGCGGCTGCGAGTATTTGGCTGCTTGCCGATGTCACTTGGAGCTTTGAAAGTATTGCCTTGGGATGTCATGATTTCTTTAGATATTCTTCAAAAGAGAAAGAGATGAAATGTAGAGATTGTCCCATTGGGCGTGCCAAACTGTTCACACGAGATTTTGAAGAAATGTATTTCGTGGAATTGAATTTTGTATATTGATGAATATTGTGAATACAATCTCTAGTATTTACTCCTTTAATGCTTTCTCTCGAATACAAGATAAAAACTTTAGAACTTCTTGGTCTTCGGTCTTCAAGATGTTGTAGTTGCAAGTCGATTTGAACTTCGATCTTCTGGAATCGAGGGAAAGTTTAATCTTCCAAGTTTTCAATCTTTCAGAAGATGATGATCTCGAAGTTGATACGAACTTACGTCTTGAGAGCTTTATAGAAGTTTGAATCTTCAATTCTTTACTTCAGTGCTTCAATTCTTCCTTCAACCAAAGACCCCAAAATGAATGGCAAGGGTCTCTATTTATAGAGAAGTTTTATGGGTTTTAGTTGAGCTTGGGCTCATTTGCTTGGTGGGCTTGGACTTGGGTCCATTTGCTTGTTGGGCAGACTTGGGCCCATCTGCTTCTTGGACTTGGGCTTGAGCCCATTTGTTTATTGAACCATATTTACTGTGATGATGTGACATAATTTAATTGGTCAAAATTTGTTGGTCAACAACTAGTTTATTGTTATTTTTTAAAAAAATGTCTAATATAGCAATTTTAATATAAATTAAAAAAAAATTAGCATATTGTTTTTCCTTCCTTTGAATTATTGCTATTGTTTAATCAATTTGAGTAAAAATTAATTTTTAAGGACTAAATTTAAGTTTAGTTGAAAATGTATATGGAGACTAAAAGAAGTACTCATATATAGATATATTTCAAAGTTTATAATAAAAGTGTTGTATATAAGATTTAAAATTTTAGTCGAATTGGCAGAGTGATACATGTTGCAAAAATAAATGTTGATCATTGTTGTATCGTGTTCAAGTAAGAAATGGAATCAAAGAAAAATGTTACTCACATAAATAAATTAGAGATTTTTTTTAAGAGAAAAAACACATCCGAAATCTTTTCTTTAAAGTATATATATGAAAAGAATAATGGCTTTCAAATTATAAAATAAATTAAATAATGAGAAATTTACATAAATAAAATAAAATGGAAAGTATTTACATCCTACAACAAAAAAGATAGATAGTTTGGGCTAGGTTAAAATTTTGTTATGGACCGTAAATAGTTTACAAATTCTTCCATTTTTAAAAACCTTCAATAATAATATATCATTATAACCATAAACGGTTATATAACCATTAAAATAATAATAACAATTATTCTTAATTTTTAAATCAAAGATTCATTATAAATCACTACAATGATAGTCATTTTCAGCACCACTAGCACCACTAACTCCGAGATCAGTAGTTCCATTTTCCACCCACACTTTAATCACAATTCATTTTGAAAAAATAAGTTAGAAATTTAACCTCAAAGGTTGAGGGAATACTTTCTAAAAAAACAAGTTAAAATTTATGGAAAGTATGAAAATTACTAGAAATTAAGCTCGTATTTTAACTCTCGTTTTTATGTTTATATTCCATTTTCCTCAACACAACTTTCTAACTATTACTATAGGTTTGAGTTCTTTTCTCTTTTTTTTTTTTTTTTTTTTTTTTTTTTTTTTTTTTTTTTTTTTTTT
>CM046887.1:5133999-5164546 GCA_025688845.1 Cucumis hystrix
TTTTTTTTTTTTTTTTTTTTTTTTTTTTTTTTTTTTTTTTTTTTTTTCTTTTCAGATTCAATATAAACAAATTGATGTCGTATATATGCATATTTATTTGATTTTTCTAAAACATACCTATGCGTATTGAAAATATTACAATGTGTATGTGATAGATCATGATAGACTAGTATAGACTAGTATTTATATCTATTATGCATAGATAGTAATATTTTGCTATATTTGGTAAATATTTTTGTTTAATTTACAATTTTAAAAAATAATCGTATATAGTTTAAAATTTTTTATTCTACCAGTTAAGTCATATAAATCTTGCAAGTGATAATTGGTTGGAGGACTCTTGTCAAATAAATTTATCTTTTGTTTTTTCAGCTATTAATTTTCTAATTAAATCTTAGCTCACCTTAAAACCTAAGAAAATTGAGCTTCTTAATTCATGATTTCAAAAACAATTAAACATATACCTAATTAGATTTGGATTACTCTTTGATCGGTGACGTAGAGATAAGAAGTAGTTCTCCACTCTAAGTTTCGATCTCTCTACAAGATCAAACTTGTCTAGATGTTTTTCACATGCAACCTTAAGTCAAAAATTACAAAAGGATTGTGATGAGACTTTGTCGTCTGCAAGATAATTTTCAGAAAACCCTGAATCTTCAATTATCAAAAACTCCTCTAACAAAAGACAAAACTTAAATAGCTAACTTCCAATAAAATCTATGAATAGGATATTAAGGTTAAATCCTTAATCTATTATAATTAGGATTATTTTCTTTTATTAATTAGGATTAAGGTGGTTTACATCACAACCCTCTTAAGTTTTATTAAAAAGAATAAAATTGAAAAATATTAAAATTACATTCCAATTATTCAATAAAATATAGTTAATATTTCGACGTTGGGTCGGTTCATATCAATCTATATCATAAATAGTAATGTTGGCATCTAGTTTTAATGATCATTTTCACATTAGGGACTAAATCGTCAAAAAATTGGAAGTACATAGACTAAATTGTTATGTATTAAATTTTATAGACTAAATTGTTACAAAAATAAAAATATAGGAACTAAATCGCTACAGATCAAAGTTCAAAGATTAAGGGCCTCTTTGAAATGACTTTAAGATTTTTTTTTTCAAAATGCATTTTCATTTAAACATTTTTTTTCCTGAAAACTCCTTAAAACAAAGACGTATTGACAATTTTTTTTCAAAAGTGTTTTTAAGTAAAAGTTTTTTTTTATTTGTTATATACTAAAAAATGTTTGTATTAGTTTTAAATTACAATAAAGAATTTGTCTGTGGAGGTGGTGGTCAAATTCGGCCAACAGTCATCGAGAATAATGGTCGGAAGTGACTAATGATGGTCATTGGAAAACAGTTGTTGGAAGTTGGTCGTCGTTTGTCACATACAATAGTCACCAGAGATGGTGGCCAAAGCTGCCCAGTGGCGATCGTGGAAAACGATGATCGAAGTTTGGTGACAACGGTCACATAAGGTTGGCCGACAACGATTGCTGTAAAGACAATTGTTGGACATTGGCTATAGTCGGTCATCAAAGATAGTGGTCGGAGATCGCAGGTGACAATTTTCAAAAAATGGTAAAGGAAAGCCGACTAATGATAATCACCAAAAAATCATGACCAGAGGTTAGTCGCTTGCAAAAATGGTAAACGAAAATTCATCATCAATGGTGAATAAAAAACAGTTGGAAAAAACAATGATTCAAGGTTCACCGACAATGATTGACAATGGTAAATGGTGTGGCGATGTCTGTCGTCAGAAAATAGTGATCGAATAATGCAGTCGAAAGTTGGTATACAACGGTTGCCAAAAAGGGAAATTGAAAAATGACAACAAAAAGTTGTCAATGGTGTCGTAAAAACGATCGTTGGGATTTGGTAAGGGGTAGACATAAAAAACATTTGTCAAAAGTTGGTAGATGATGGTTGTCAGAAAGCGATCGTCATAAGTTGACAAATAACGATGACGGGAAAAACATTAGACGAAATTTGACCGTCAATAATCAGTGAAAAAACTAGCTAAAAAAACAATGACGGGATGTTCGTGGGGGACTCTTGACGGTGGCCAATTGGTTGGCTTGCGTCAATTGCCAGAAAATGATCACCCAAAGTTTGCTTGTGACAATTGTTGGAAGACGGTCGTCGGAGGTTAGTCATAATTTTTAAAATCTAGTTTAAATGGTTGTGAAATACATAATTTTTTTAAAAACAACTTATTTTATAATTTAATCACTGGAAAATACGATCTAAAGCAAACTAAATTTTTATTTAATTTTCTTATTTGAAAAAGCTCAAATTAAAATAAAAAAAAAAGAGTCAAATTGAATTTGAAGTTAAATTCAATTTCCCCTAATTGATGCCGAGAGGTGGATCGTATTGAGGGACTACAATTCTACAATGAACAATGAAAAACAATCATCGGTTAACTTCCCCCCACCAAGTGAGTCTCTCCCCATCCACACTCTCTCAAATGGGCTTTCACGTCCTCAGAGCCCCTCCTTTCTCTTCCTCCACCACCATATTCTTCAAACCCACTTCTTCCTCTTCCTTTCTCTTCAAATTTCGCTATCCTCTCTACTCTCCACCCTTTTCCAAATCTTCCTCCTCCATTTCCTATTTCCTACCTTCTTCACCCAATTATGTTGCTTCTCCCACAACTGCAATTCCACTTTCTGGGTCTTTTTCTCGGAGTACTCGTAGTTTTCGTGGTGGGTTTATTGCTGCTGCAACTGCCTCTGGGTCAGTCCAAAGATCGGAGGAGCTGAGGCCTTCTATTTCGACTGAGCAATCTTGGGTTCTGGAACAAAATGGGACTGAGTAAGACTGTGCACTTCTTTTCAAATCCTAACTCGCATTTTCTTCTATTCGTTTCCTTTTTTTTTTTTTTTGGAACTTTTCAAGTGATGTAGATATATTTGTTAATGTGTATGCTGTAATTGGGAGGCCTGAAAGAGTTCGATGATCTAACCTATGTGTAATTGAAATGTTGAATCATCGTGTGTAGACGGATGGACTTTGTTTGTTACTCCAATTACCAATTTTGAAGTTTATGCTGTTTAAGGTTGTTACTGCGTACACAGTATATAAATTTTTATGTACAAGTTTAGGCTGCTTTGGAGACAGAAGTCTATGCGAACTAATTCCTTGTTGTGCACCACAGAAGCTTCAAAAACCAGCATTGCATTCTGTTTGGCCACGTTTTTGTAGACATAGACGTCCTCTTATTTAATCTTATGAAAGTTTTGTTTTTTCATTTTTGTTAAAAAAAATAAATAACGTTCATTGAGAGACAACAAAAGTACAAAGGGGATACAAGGCATATAACCATATTAACATTATTCTTATTCATTTGTATTTTTTATAGCAAAATAAAACTATATTCATGACAAATCCAATATACAGAAAAAGGGAGATGAGTTATCCAAAAATGCCATGAGTTTGCAAAAGGCTTCTTCACTGGCGAAACCATATCAAGGTGTTCAGAAATTGGCCGTAAAGGAAGAAGAGAATATTTGAAGGAACTTATAGTGTTTGTAAATTTTGGAGGTCTTGAGAGTTACGTGCTGCAGTCTGTAATTGTGGCTTTCTAGCTAGGGACTTTTGTATCTACGCTTCCCTCATAAAATTAATGCTTCTTGCGTGCACTTTCTGTAATCTCATATAGCTTTCGCAATGGTGGGCAGCCCCACTTTTCTCTATTGTATCTTTCATGGAGAATATATTTCACAAAGTTTTTCCATCTCAAGTAATACAAGTTTAATTATGTGCCAAATATGAACATTTCTTTTCTTTCTTTTCATGACCAGATTCTTACCAGCTTCTGACGTGCCTTTAAGAGGTCGTGTTTATCATGAAACCTATGGATGTCAAATGAATATTAATGATATGGAGGTAGTTCTATCTATCATGAAAAAAGCTGGATACAGTGAAACTGTTGACACTCCTGAGACTGCAGAGATCATTTTTATCAACACTTGTGCTATCAGGGACAATGCTGAACAGAAGGTGTGGCAGAGACTTAATTACTTTTGGTTTCTGAAGAGACATTGGAAAAGTAATGTTGCTACCGGAAGATCACAGTCTCGACATCCTCCAAAAGTAGTTGTTTTGGGGTGTATGGCTGAGAGGTTGAAAGATAAAATACTAGATTCAGACAAGATGGTTGATGTGGTTTGCGGACCTGATGCTTACAGAGATCTACCAAGATTATTGGATGAAGTAGATTATGGTCAGAAGGGAATAAACACACTTCTTTCCCTTGAAGAAACTTATGCCGATATAAGTCCAGTACGAATAGCCAAAAATTCAGTCCTTGCATTTGTATCTGTGATGAGAGGTTGCAACAATATGTGCTCATTCTGCATTGTTCCTTTTACCAGGGGCAGAGAGCGGTCACGTCCTGTTGAATCAATTGTGTGTGAGGTTAGAGAACTTTATAGAGAAGGTGTGAAAGAGGTAACTCTTCTTGGTCAGAACGTTAACAGCTATAACGATACCACTGAGAATGCAGACATAGAACCAGGAACTAATTGGAAGCTCAGTGATGGATTTTCCACCATAGCCAAAGTTAAGAAAATGGGTTTGCGTTTTTCTGATCTCTTAGATCGTCTATCCACTGAATTTCCTGAGATGAGGTTTAGATACACATCTCCACATCCTAAAGACTTTCCCGATGAATTCCTTTATTTAATGCGAGACAGACACAACATTTGCAAAAGCATCCATTTACCTGCTCAGAGTGGGAATAGCATAGTTCTTGAAAGAATGCGTAGGGGATACACCCGAGAGGCCTATTTGGATCTTGTGCACAAGATTCGATCAATCATTCCAGATGTGGGAATAACGAGTGATTTCATTTGTGGTATGTGGGCCTTTTTAACTTCTATAATATTTTCGTATTTAAAAAAATCTGCAATATTCTGGATTAAATATTGATTATTTTGTATGAAGCACCCATACCTCGAGTGGTTAGAAGTGCCTAGCCAATGGCAGTGGTTATTGGATCAGGATGTAGAACTTCTTTGCTCTTTACTTTTCTTTAGTCCTTAACCATTTTTTTTTTTAATTTTTGAAAAGGGATGAAACTTTTCATTGATAAAATGAGAATAGACTAATGCTCAAAGATACAATAATCTGTAACCATTTTAGCTGTACTGTAATAATGTCTGCATCAGAAATCAGATTGGAAATACGTAAAACAGTCCAAGCTTCAATTGAAACACTTGCTGATTCATTTGTCAGTTAACTGGCTAATGTTTGTTCTTTCATTTCAATTTCTCTCATCGTCATCTTACAGTACTTGTAAAAACACTAATCGTTCTACACTTCTGCTGTTGGAGGACCACATTTGTGAATCTGTCATTGCTTCTCTTATAAATTGGATTCAACTGTCGTTTTTATCCCTGTAATATTGGCCCCTCTTTATTTAAATCATTGAACTTTTAAAGTATAATCCAAAATTGTGAACTTTTGTTATGGTTATCCTTGTTAATTGTTAACGGAAAAAAAGAAAAACAAACAAAAACAAAAACAGAATATCTGTAAGGCTGACACTGGCGCTTAAATAAAAACCTTCTACGACATTTGATTTCGTAAACAAGTGTCACTATGTAATTCACATAACACAATGTATGTCACATTCCTTCATTGATTTAGCTAATCATTTTTATTGTGGTGAAGAAGTTTTGAGCATCCCTTTCTTTCTTTTTGCTGAAGAACATTGTCAAATTCATGTGCCGGAGATAGCATGTTAAATACCTGGTTTGATACCGTTGCATAACTTTTCGAGTTGGATCCATATCATATTTAATTTTCCAGCAAAGTAGCTTGGGCTAATAATACTGGATTTATGCACGGTTAATGCAAACAGTAGCATGTAGAGTCGGATTTTTTTAAAAATACTTTCTTTTTTCTTGCCTTTATGCCATGGATATTAGAGATTTTTTTAATCTTTTCTATTTCCCTCAAAGTTATGAGATGAAAGTAGTGCTTTAGTTCTTGAAGCAGAAGCGCATTCCTCCTTCAATATCATTGGTTTCAAATTGCAAAAAAATGCATTGTAATTATTTATCCACGTTGTTCAATGAAATATATTGCACTTAGTGGGATTGCTGGCTTGATGCATCGTTTTTCATTCCAATTTATAGGTTTTTGTGGGGAGACCGAAGAGGAACATGCGGATACCCTGAGTTTGATTAATGAAGTTGGTTACGATATGGCTT
Source organism: Cucumis hystrix (assembly GCA_025688845.1). Classification (NCBI taxonomy): domain Eukaryota; kingdom Viridiplantae; phylum Streptophyta; class Magnoliopsida; order Cucurbitales; family Cucurbitaceae; genus Cucumis; species Cucumis hystrix. Next base: position 5,140,243 of record CM046887.1, read on the forward strand.
ACATGTTTGCCTATAGCATGAGGGAAAAGACTCATGCCCATCGGAACTATGCCGATGACATTCCAGAGGAAGTGAAGCAGAGAAGACTTACTGAACTCATTGAAGCTTTTCGAAACAGTACCGGACGGTGTTATGATTCACAAATTGGTAGTGTCCAATTGGTGCTTGTGGAAGGACCAAACAAGAGAGCCCCAGAAACAGAAATGATCGGCAAGAGCGACAGAAGTCATAGAGTATCGTTTGTTAATGTCGCAGTTCCACATCGAGATGGTGATTATGATGGACATCGGAAAGCAGTGGTTGGTGACTTTGTGGAAGTCCGTATATCAAAATCAACCAGAGCATCATTGTTCGGAGAGGCTCTTGCCATTACAAAACTGAGCTCGTTCTACAACCGTATGGATGAATCAATTGCCTGTGTGAGCTGAAATTCTAATGAATTTAGACCATTTTTACTTTTTCTAAACTGGTGTTGCTTTAGTCTTTAACTACCTCTTTAATACCCGAGGGGTGCTTTGTTGTTGTTATTATTTTGTTTTTGATTAGATTATCATCGCACCTATTTGAATGTACAAAAATATAATTGTAGCTTTGGTTACTTGTGATTTATGAAGAGAGGAAAAGCTGAGCTTTCAGCATTGAGGTTTGAGGCTTAAGTTGTTGAAAGAGTTGTCCAATAAAATGGTATAAGTAGCAAATACTAATTTGAGCAGTTTTTTTAGTGTTTCTATAAAGTAAAAATTAAATATTCATCCATTAATTTTATCAAAAAGTACATATATTTGTTTACTGATGCGAAAATAAAATGGTATGATACTTTGCTTAGATTAGTTAGCTTATTATAATTCAAGAAGTACATTTATTTGTTTACTGATTAAAGCATTTTCTCAGTTCATGTATGGCCATGAAGTGGAATCGATGAAGAAAGTGAAAATGATTGTTGAAAGAGATGCATGATAAATGATGAAAGAGAATATAAAAGAAAGAGGGATTGAGATGGAGTTTGATAACTATTCAAGCTTTTATATTACATAAACGTAAGCAAGAATTCATAGTTATCTCAAGATGAGTTATTTAGATCGCCGTGTTGAAATATTTAGTCTTAAACAGTAAACTACGTTATAAAGTAAAAGTGACTGATTTCTTTGTTTAGTTTTATACAAACTCTTTTGCATAAAGAGGCCTTCCCCGCATGTCTCTATATGAACGATTTCAAGTTACATCATTTTGTACTAACCCTAAACCACATCCAATAGTGTCCTTGGATAAAGTACCTAACTTTATCCATATACTATAAACTGTTTTGGTTACCTACTTGAACTTGATTCACTTTTATGTCTCTAAAGTTCAAGTACTCATACTCATAACCATGGATATTAGTTTATCGAATTTTTAGGATTTTCTAATACAAAATGGAAAAATTGCATCAAATGACTAAAAACATTTTAAAAAAACAGCTCATGACACCTATTTTTTGCATATTGTGAATATGGCAAAATTAGTGATATCAAATGGCTATTAATCATAGGGCTATCGAAGGGTTATCAGACAGTAATGATAGGTTATCGACTTTTAAATTTGCTATTTTTACAATTTAGAAAATATAGTGACATAAATCTTATTACCATTTTTTTTTTGGCTATTTTTGTAAGGGCCCTTACAAAATAAGCAATTCAAATATTCATAACAATTTTATTGAATAAACCTCAATAACAATTTTATGGCAAAATAGATATAAGTTTATCGTTTACAAACCATAAGTTTTAAGACATAAAATCCAACAATATCAATTACATACCAATCAAACAAAAATTAGATACCAAACTGATAAGCGTCATATTTGCACACTGTTGTTGCCTTTGAATAGTGGTTAATTCATGTGGAAATTGGGTATAAATTGTGCCAATAAAGCCCTAAAAAGTCCTAATTTAGTAATCAAACTAAATAAATTATTACATGTTCAAAAGTAGTCTGCTTACTTATTGATAATGATGATTGTTCGATGCTTCAACCACAATCCTTAACATCGACAAATTTTCATTTAATATTGATTGCTAACGCTATTGAATGCTATCTGATTGTCATTTGATATTGATTGTTAGTTGATTGAACACAATACTATTATCTAATTGGTACCCTATTAATATTCAAGGCTGACTATTAATAATACTAATTACTACAAATATTATTAGACCCCTTCAAGTTAAAGGTGCTGCATAAATTTGTAAAAGTGGAGGAAACTTGATTCATTAAAAATCTAATCTAAGCCATTTGCATTGCAGCTGGATTAAATGGTATAAACTACAACTCTCAAACACTAACAAATTAAAAGGTTAAAAGAATAAATTTGGAAGAAACTGTCCATAAAATTCTTCGCAAGTTATTGAATTATGATGGCTATCGAATTTATTCATCATTGAATTCTTGAGGGCTAATGGCTTCTTGAATTTGGGAACAAGACCTCTACTTTGGAACTCCACAAAGGTTGCTTCTCTATTTCATCAATTCATTTAACGAAACTTTCTTCTTCGATTTAGCTCTGATTTTATTTCCATACACATAATTTCCTAACATTTTAAAATCCAAGACATCTACAAACCTCTAACAGAATTCATATACAAGAAAAAGGGCAAGAGAATATCCTTCAAATGAGTAAAATCAAAAGCCAAAACCAAACAGACATACCCTAGAAAAATTGGTGTCTGAAGCAATTAGAATAACGCCACCAAAAAAGTGTTGCCATGGTTTAAAGCTATACAAAAGTAACAATTCGAAGTTTCTTCCACATGGGAAGTATAGCAGTTCACAGTTGGCGAAAAGGGAGCCATTCCAAAGCAGAGAATTAAAATATCCACATAGCACGGTTAGTTGTAAAAGAAATAGAACAAACTAAGAACTAAAGAATTGACGCTCAATGTTCGAGATGGAAAACGTATTCGGTCAAGCGCTGCAATTTACTAGAATCTAACTTCTGCTCTGACACAGTTTCTTGTTTCTTCACAGTGAACATTTGAGAAGCAAGATCGACTATCCATCCTTGTTGTGTTACATCTGCAAATACAGAACAGCTTTTCTTGTTTGTAAACTAGCTAGAAGTGATGACGAAAACACCTAACGTAGGTCCAAATACAAAACCATTTGAAAACCAGTTCGATCTAAGGAACGCTTTTGTCATCCAAAAACTATAGCTTTTTTTAGGAACGGGAACAAAAAATTTCATTTATATAATGAAAAGGGACTACTAGCTCCCAATTCAAAAATACAATATCTCCAAATAAAAGACAAACAATGGAGACAAAACACAACTAATGTTACACATGCTAAAAAGAGGAAAACTTCCAACCAAGAAGAACCAAAGCAAACTAGGCCAAAGAAAGAAAAACATCAAACCAAAACACTGACAAGATTGCATTTCAAAGACCAAACAACTTTGAAAAAGCCCTTATGAGAAGGGAATAAAACCCCAAGGCAAATGGGCCTTGAAAATCTCGGATATAAAAACAAAAAACACCTCGAACAATCTATAATACAGCAACTATTATCTCTCATTTTACTGGAAAAACAGACCATGTAAGACAGATAATTAAGCAATAAAGGCCAGAAAATCCCGTCCATGATACTGTCCAGAAATTTCAACATTATTCCACTTCTGAGTTAGTTAATTTACAGATTGTTAGATTGGGAAGTAGAATCCTGTAAGGGACCTAGTTAGAGTTAAATGGGGTTATTAGGAGAATATTAGTATTGTTTACAGGAGGGTCATATTAGTAATTAGATAATAAGGTGATCAGAATTTTAGTTATAAATAGAGGGCTTGGGTGGAGAGCAAATATATGAAGAGTTTTGTAGTATATTCCTTGAGTGGGAATTTGGGGAAAGTCTAGCTCTCTCGAAAGGCTCGAGGTCTCTTGTAATATCATAGCTTGCATTTCAATATATTTTCATATATTTCCATATTTGATTGTTCTTAAGTTCATCTTGTGTTCTTGAGAATTTCTTTGTTAGATTGTGTACCTAACAAATCCTTCTACAAAATCTCAGTCATTTGCATTACCAAATTTTCGGAGAAAGATTTAATCAGCTACACTGGGTTTATTTGCGATGCAAGTCAGGTATTTGTGAGTTTAAGGGTTGTGACGGGAGATAAGGCTTAGTGTTCCATAAAAGTGGCCTACCAAGTTGACCTACTCCAAACAAATGAAAGCAACATAATATATAAAAATGCAAGCATACTACATCAGTAGACTAAATCAATTAATGTTCGTAGCTCCAGTTTGGTTAGTGGCCACGAACCAGCAATGGAATAGAAGAATGTGTTGCATTTTTATTGTTTGGACAACCGTGAACAAATGTTAGGCAGTATGCTGAATTTCGTTTGCTGGCATTAAGGCTGCCTTTTATAGCAGTACGATGAGTCCAAAGGAGAACTTCCATCTTCTTATGGTAGTCATTCTTCCAATGGGATGTTATTTCCTGCATCTTTGGTCAGACCAAGCAAAACATTTTTGCAAGAGTACGTTCCATTATTACTTCGACGTCCTCTCCCCCTTCTGAAGGATAAGGTGATACTCCTTAACATTTTTATGAGACTAACCTACGCGTCAACTCCTTGATCGTTCAAGCTCCTACAAAAGCCCATCCAACACAATAATTCCTTGACGCACCAAGTCACTTTTTAAAATGTTCCAAGAATTTCTAAACAAGTCAACCAAAATGATAATAGATGATACTTTGCAATACCAAGTTAGTGAGCCAAACCAAACAATAGCTCAGTGTATAAGAAACCAATTACTATCCCAAAGGTTGACGATTTAAACCCCCACTCCACAATTGTTGAACTTTAAAAAGTTGCCCAATTATTTTTTTAAAAAAATAAGAACGTGGTAAAATGAAATTACAAAGACTGAAGATCCTATCCATGGGAAGATTACAGAAGCCTTTCCCAATAGGCTATAAGAGAAGTGAAAATAGACTTGCAAAAAGGTAGAGAAAATTTAAACTATTGAAGAGGTAAAAGATTCAAAGAGTCAATAAGATATGGTTCTCTGCTCCTTGCCTCCTTTTTCCAGAGAAGATACGAGAGGTTCTCTTTAGCCACAAATAACAAAAATAAAGCCCTACTTATACTGGGCCTACGATAATTTTCTCCTTGTCGAAAGGGTGGCTTGGGAAAGTAAGTGATAGGAGGGTGTGGGTGCTGCATAAGTGATAGGAGGGTGAGGTTGCCTCACAGCAGCACCGTAAACCAACCAAAAGCAGCAGCAGTGCCCAAATTCTAAAAGACTAGCATAGGAAAAATTACTGAATAGGTGGATGGATGTCTTGTCTCCGTCTCTGATGCCCTTTCAATGAGAAACATCTAGACTTCTAGGTGAGATCTTTTTTCCATCCAATATCTAGACTTCTAGCAAAATTCTGATGATTTCCTCTTTATTAGTAGACCATGTATTAGGATACGGTCTCTAGCTCAACTTTAGAGTTAGAGAATAGGCTACTTTGCAAAATAGGATTTCAGTAATATGAGCTTTCTTGATGATTTTGTGAACAGCTCGAGTTTTTATCACCCATTCTGTGCGCCTATAACATTTCCTCCATAACAGAATATAAAAAATGTTCTGCAGACAAAAAAATGTTCTTTGGAGGAACTTATCAGGAGGTGTTTGGCCCTCAACAAGTGGGTGGAGTGAGCTATAATACCTCACTCTATGTTTGAGTCTACAATTATAATAGTTGGTGTTTCTAACTATTATATCCTAATTAACTACATTGTTACTATTTCAAATCTCGATATGTTACAATGTTTAATATTTCCTACTCATCCTTTCTTTCCTCTTTGTTGAAGTATTTATTATTTCCTACCCACACAAAAATAGTTTATACCTCAAACACTAACTACTATAACCTACATACTAATACCATGTACATACTGTAACAGCCGTGGACTAATAACCAACTTAGCACCCCAAATACCCCCTTAGTAATTTGCGGTTGGTTTCTTGTTTCTTGTTGAACAAGGAGTCAAAACCAATCATCTGTTGTATAACAGTATGAGTTCATCCTTTTGATTTTGAATGTGTCCAAATACTTCTTTACTCCAGGTTTTGATAAGTGTCTTCTCATATTTCTATTTTATCATAAAACTAAACCTGGCCACACTTGAGATTTGCAGGAATTCAAACCACTTTTATAGAGGTGAATGAAGAATGCTTTGGACCACATATTTGCAGGTATGAAAAAATTAAAGCCCAAAAACAATACAACCAAGTTGGTTGGTGGTAGAGATAGAGAGAACCACTAATCCAAAAGACTACAAAAGCAACCACCTTCCAGTCGTTAATAATGTTCCACTATCTCAATGGATAAAGAAAAGAGAGTATAATATGGTCACAAAAGCTGAAGGAAAATATATAAGTACTTGTTTAATAAAGAAACTTACAAACTGTGGCTTCTTCCTCATTCATTCCCAAAAACTGAGCTGTATCATGGACGCTTATTGTAGAATAGGCAGAGACCAGCAAATGAAACATTCGCCTCCTGTAAAGATCTGCAATATGGAAACAGCTACTTTCATGTTCAAGATTCATATCATATTTTTTTAATTCTTGGGAGATTTGTTTTGGAATAGTTTGATTTTGTTTGATTTCAATTCCTTTTGGAAACTTTTTATCTTCTTTTTTGTTCAGCTTTTTGTATATTCTTTTATTCTGATCAATGTAAGCTTGGTTTCTTACCAAAATCAACTCTGGTTATGTTTGGGAAGAAAAATAGGAGAAAACATGAAGGGTATTTTATTGTATCATTGTTGTGGGATGTGCATTTCATCTCTCTTTTGGGAGGAGAGAAGGGTTGTTGAGCTGTTTCTCATAGTTCTAAATGGGGTATGTGTGTAAATTTACTAGCTTACCAAGGGAATGTTTTGGCTGCCTTTGAGAGAGGAAGAAGTTAAAGAGACTTGCCTGAAAATGCAGCTAAAAGGCCTTGAACTTCTTGGCACCAATCCAATTCGTGAATAGCCTCATATACACCCCTATGGTCCCGAACCCATAGTTTTTGGCCAATTTTCCAAACGGCAACCAGTTCTGGTCGGTTTTCTTTGATAGTAGAAGGTATTGATTTCCAGAGAAATCGAGCACTATTGCTGCAAGAAACCACTAAACGGTTAAAAGCCAGCTGATAATCCACAAATCTAGGTAAGGAAACTCAACTTCAACCAAGCGTTATCATACGAATTACCAAAATATGAAAACATAACCAAAAAAGTGAGTGGAAGAAGAAATGAGGGAAAAGGAAGAAACAAAACAAATCCAAAACAGAAATTGAACAGCGAGTTCAAGATAATGCATAATAATTTACACATGGATTTTGCCATGGCAACCCAAAATGAGATAGATGTAGAAGATAAATTAAAATATTATAGAAGAGAGCTAATGGCCAAATAATGAAACCTAATGTATTTCGAAACAAATAACTCCAAAGTAACACTATAGAGCCCTAACAGCAAGTGAAGAACTAAAGTATATTTTTTAGGAACATCAGCAAGGCAATTTCAACCATATATAACAACTTTCTTTTCAAATAGACAAAGAATTCTAAGCCAAGAAATCACTCACAAGGAAAACTAAAAACCATTTAAAACCCCCTTAAAACCGATTGAGACTTGAGTCGATAATCAACGAAAACATTACCAAAACACACTCTCCGCCTGGTCCGGTGCCCGAACATATGTTGTTTTTCTTTTCTTTACAAGGAAACAAGAAATTTCAAGTGTAGTTCCAAAGAGCTCATTAGGAGAGTGAAACCAACCAACCGAAATGACCCAAAAAGTAAAATGGCGATTAAAATCAAGATCAAAATCCAAAAACCACAAAACTTTCGGCCATAAAAGCCCAGTACCACAATCAATCCATCTAAAAGGAAAATGATCTTACATGTCATCAACGTAAAAGTAGGCAAGAAAATGGATGGCGTAAGGCCATTCATCCTTATAAGCGATGCCCTCGGCTGCAGCCTATGAAATTTCGAACAAATCACAGAGGATAGTTGAGGTTATGATTAGGGAAAGTTGTGGAAAAAGAAAAAGGAAAACTGAGAGAAAATAGTTGCCTGAAGCATGAGATCGTCACAAATATCAGCGATCTTATCGTAAGATTTGGAAGCCAAAGCCTCAGTGAGACGACCAAAATCCATGATTGCACTCTCTTCTCCTCTTCCTCTTCCCCTCCTACTCTAAAATGTTATTCAGCTCAATCACTTCCTCCACCATATCATTTAACTTTTTGGTTTTTAAAATTAACCTACTAATAGTAAAACACCAATGGGGCGTTAGGTAATCGACCATCGACGTATAATTGAGTTAGACAGTATAAAAACTAATACTTCAATTAGTTGCACCAACAATGGAAAGAGATTTATTATCTGGTTATTTGTATTAACTCATATTCGTGTTTCTATTAGGTTATATTTCTCACATTGTTATTAAAAGCATATGTTTGTGTTTTAGATTGTTGAGTTTATACGTTAAAGGTATCTCGAGTAATTTTTTAAATTTTAAATAATCTATTTTTGTTTTTTTAAATGAATAATTTTACCTATTTTTGTTTCTTATTTTCTTTGTTTCTTTTGGTTAATTAACAATAATTAATTCGCTGCATTTTTCGTACTAACATAGATAAATAAAAGGAAATTTTTTAAAAATAGTAAATTTTACAAAATATTTACAACCTATAACAAATTCTATCACTGATAGCCATTGATATGCTATGGTGATAGAAGACTATCGGTGATAGAATCCAAAATTTTGCTATAAATTATAAATATTTTGATTTATTTTGCTATTTTAAAAAATGCGCTTAAATAAAATGTAAAATGAAGGAGAAACAAGAAAAAATTATTCTTAATTTTTTGCTGAATTTCATGACTTATTTTTCTTCTCTCTTTTCTTCCTATTGTTGCTTTGTGTTTTTCCTATATAATGATTTTTTTATTGAATCTCTCTCATCGTCTTTGTAGCCAATGGAATGCCATCACATTGTTGAGTTAATTATTTGGTGTATGTCCTAGTTTATTGTATCCATTTATCTCATTTCAACTCGACATTTGTATATTATAGTACTGGAGTTTTAGTCCAAGTGAAAGTATGTTGGTTTATATCTTAAACTCGTGGTTTGTAAATGTAAACAATTTTCTATTATTCAATAAAGTTGTTATTGAGGTATTGTTTAGAATAAGTGATCTGCTCATTGTAATTATGAATTCAATAAACTAAAGTTTTTTGACTATAGTATAAACACAACTTTGTATAGTGACATAAAAGTTGATAAAGTTTAAGTCGATAGTATAAATGGTCTATAGTATACAAATACTGATAAGTTTGAGCATCTTATTCTAGGGACACGTCTCACTTTGTATTTGATACAAACAACGTGATTCTAGATCGTTTATGTAAAGACATGTGCGTGGGGGTGTTCTATCTAAAGAGTTTGTATAAGATCGAACCATGAAATATTCATTTTTTATGTTACAACACTGTTTACAGTTTTAAACTAATTCATTCGAATTCAATGACTAAGGTAACTCGATCTTAATTCTTAGCTAATTGTGAACTCCTGTTTGTTCAAGATTGTCCTTAGATTTGCATAGACGAGAGCAACTCAATAGTGGTGACTCAATAAGTCTCTCATTTCAGGAGTAAGATCGGGTAGATAGCTAGAAACATAGGGTATAAGACGGATTTCAATCTGACCCACTCTTAAGGTTAGTAGAGAAGGTTATTCCATTAAGTATTGACTTCGAAACTTACAAACATTTGGAAATTTCAGCAAAATTTTCTAAACATCGACATCCTTTTACACAGTTAAATTGTGTATTTATATAGCCAAAAAATTTACAAATCCTATTTGCATATTGATTTGACCTTTAACAATCACTAAGTAGATTTGGTCGACAAATTTCTTGATGAACAACACACCAAGCGCTTCACCAAAATTGGGATAATTCCACTCCACTAACTCAAGGTCCAAGTCAACCTCTAACTTTCAAGGGTCAAAAGTCAACATTTTTACTAAAAATAAAAAACTTGTTTCACTATTGATGGACTGATTTAAAATCAATTAATTAATTAATTAAATTCCACTTAATTTGAATCAATGTAATTGACCTCACTCGAATTTTATTCAAATTCTCCATATTTAAATCCTATTTAAATAACATTTTTCTCTCAATTTTTAATCGTAAATTATATCAAATATCGTTAACAATTCTATTTTAAACAAATTGAGCAAATCAAATTCATCTACTGCTATGTTCTAAGTTTAATTTTACAACATGCTAGTAGAGAGATCTAATAATGGACTCACAGATCATGAGCTCCAACAATCCGAGATTAACTAGCTAAACTTTTTCAACCGAGTTATATAATCAACATTCATTAACTAATGAGAATGTCCATTATAGTTGAACTCCCGACGCACAACTTCAACACTTCAAGTTAAGTTTGAATCAACATTCATCAACGTCTATCACTATCTTATTGATATACATATCCTCAAGTTTTAACATTAAAACGTTTTAACTGAACTTATAACAATAAAGATTGTAATCCTCATTCATGGTCTAACAAAAGATTAAAGAACAATCATTACTATTCATTTTTTGGTTAAATTATTGAAAATAAAGTTCCAATAGTAATCTTCAATAGTTGCTACCACTAAAACAGATAAAACGTAGACAAAGTATCAAAGTAAAAAATGGCAAATGACTTAAATGTAGAAAGTTTAATCAATTTTCATTAATAGCAAATTATAAATTCAAAATTTTATTCCAATTGAAAAAAAACTTTTACTACTAGTAATCATTACAAAAGATTAAAATAACAAGTATGACAACTTTTATTTCTTTTGTGTTGTATATCCACCGTACATCATTGTTTATTTGTACATCTTGATAATAAGTTATCACTATCTATCGATGTTTGTTATACATTATTATGATTACAACAACAAAATATAATCACTTACTATCATTGGACCACCTTCATTTTTTATTTTTCTATGACAAGAAATCTAAAATGAAATTATATGTATAATGAAACGAACATATGCTTTTAATATAAATTTCATATCTTCATTTTTTGACGATTTTTTTTAGATATTTCACATTTGTGAGTGTAAATAATTTGTGGAATTCTTTTATTTTTAAAAATTCCACGAATTACAACATACCAAAATTATATAAATCAAAATAATTTAGAAGAGAATAAAGAGGTTAGCTTTTAAATGGCGGTGAATTTTGCAAAGAGCAGCAACCAACAAACCTTCTTCATTCTTGATTCTTGAAGCTCTCGTTAATGGCGTTTCAAGTCCGAATGAAGATCGGCCTCCGTCTCCATGTCGCTATCCTCATGATTTCCCTCCTCCTAACCAAAACCTCCTTCGTCTCCTCCATTCCTACGCAAGAGCTCGACGCAATGCTCTCCGTTGTCAGAGCTCAAGGCTACAATCTCTTCTCCAACGCCATAACCACTTCCGACCTCTATCTCGATCTCCTTACCGCCTCCCCCAACGCCTCCTTCACCCTCTTCGCCCCTACCGACTCCTCTCTTTTTGCTATCGCCATGACTCAGTCCGCCTCCGCCTACACCGCCACTCTTCGCTACCACTGCCTCCCTCGCCGCTTCTCTCTTTTCGATCTCAACCGCTTCCCTTCCCAGGTTCCAATCCAGACTCTTCTTCCCTCACAGTATGTTTCTCTCACTCGCCGCCTTCGCGGATCAAGTTCCGGCGCCATTTTCGTCAGCGGCGTTAACATTGTTCTCCCCGGATTGTACTACAGCCGTCACGTTGCGGTCCATGGCTTAGAAGGAATTCTCAGTCTGCATTCTCAGATTCAATTTCCCTACTATTCTCTTCCTCCTCTTCCGCCGTTTCGCCCTAGCGCTCCCAGTAGTTTTCCGCCTAAAGAGAACAGAGATTTCACAGGTCCGGCCGCTGATCGTTCAATCGGCATCTCCTCTGTATTTCCACCGACTAGTCCGAGCAATTCTTTGAACAAAACTATTGATCTTCCATTTAATCATATATTTCTTGGTCCTTCACCGGAACGATCCAATTTCCAATTCGACCCGCCGGTAACTTCCTCTGTTTCGCCATCGACGATCAGTCCTATACTTCCGCCGGCAGTTTCTAATGAAGTAACTCCGTCGACGCCATTGACGAGCACCGCAGCAGCGTGGATGATGAAACCAGAAGACGGTTTGAACGGGGAAACAGTGGATGAGTATGATCCATCGAATTGGATGGCATTCGGATTCACGGAAGAAAATTCAAAAAACATTGATGTTGAAGATAGTCATCCTCGTCCAAATGTACTGTAGCAGCGTCTTTGCATTCTTCTGGATTTGAAGCAGGTATTGATTCTTCCTTGTAATTTCTTCCATTGATGGCTTTAAATTGCAGATAAACTTCATTTTTGATTCATAGAAATTAACTCGTATGGAAGAATTTTGTGTTAAATCTTAGTAGTTCGATCTGAGTTTCGTTTTGAAGAATGGAATCACAACTTTTCACTATTGGTTCTTTCCTTTTGTCCTTTTCTAATAGAATGGTAAGCACTTATTGTTGCCTTTTCAAATATCACACTATTACTTGTTAAACTTTCTCTCAAAACTAACTATATTGTTACTACATTAATTCAATTCAATTCCTATACTTTTAATTTTGTAATAAATTTAGTTTGTATTGTAGCAATTTTGTTTGTCACCTTATTAACCTATTTGAATTCTAATTAGTTTATATATACATTTGGCAAGAAATTTAACTAAAGTTTTAATCATGGGTATTTTAATAAAATTTATTACAATTTCCAAATAGTAAATATTTTGTTAAATGTTTTATTTTTGATAATTTTTCTTTTAAAGTAATATTTTTTCATTAAAATTTGATATATTGTAATTAAATTGTTCTATCAAACATATCTATCTTATCTAATCAATTTTTTTTTAAATAAAAAAATAGTTACAAATATTATAATTAGATTGCAAATATTACTCTATCATTGGTATGTAATTTTTTTAAAATGTTGTGGTGTACTTTATCGTTATTCCTAACATTGTTATCACTGTAATTATCCTAAGAAGCCATTGAATAAATCTAGCTCAGTTATTAAAACTAGTTTAACACATGTATATTTGGTTTAAAATAATTTTAATGGTATAAAGGGACTTGCTAAATTTATTAATTTACTTGATACCTTTTGAAATTTAGGAATTTATTAGATATAAAATTTCACTAAAAAACTTAAGAAAAATTTAAAGAGTGAAGTTGTAATTGAATCTAATGTTTGAATTTCAATTGAGAATTTTGATTTCTTGAATATTAATTTTAAATATTTCCCATTTGAATAACCTTTTTTAATTTAAAAAATTAACCATAAAGTCGACACATTAAAAATATTTTAAAACTAATGAAGAATATTATCTTTTTTGTTATTGGTAAAATATAATTCGTTTATATACCTTGATTTAAAAAATTCAATAAATTACAATCTTAAAATTGATAAAAGAAACCCTAACTCAAAATTCTCAGTTTATGTGGATATGATGACTTAAATAAATGAACTTTAAGAAAAAACTAGTAAATGACTAAAAAAGTTAGGTGCATCCAATATTTTGGAAGCTTCTTCCTGAGTTTCTCAAATTAGAAGCTAATAATGATAGCAACTATTAAAGATATCTTCTATCACTGATAGATGCTATTACTGATATAACTACTATCACTAAATCAACTAAATTCAAAGAAGATGTATTCATCTTAGCAGTTTGCTTGAATTCTTTAGAGCTCATTAAGCTTCAAAAGCAAGAAAAGTCTTTATTTTGATAATGATTAATTAATTAGATTCAAATTAGAAATCGAAGAAAACATCAAAAGAAAAAGATGCTTAAGATCAAATTAAGAATTGCCTATCAATATTGCTTCAAAAAGTCATGCTTAGCGCCATTAAAGATTAAACTAAATTTATGCTTTCATGAGAGGTCAATTCAATCAAATAGAGAATTCATACAAAAACAAGATTGAAATTAGAAAGTAAATTAGGTATGATTTTCAATAAAAAAATCGCTGGAATTTTCACTCCAAAAGAAAGCAACTTAGTTCTAATTCCCAAAAGTAGCTTTAAGAAGAGATTCAAACAACGGAGACATGTTTTTGATGGAATTGAGAGAGAATTTTTATTGATGTTTAGAGAAAATTAGAATAGAAAATATGATATGTATCATGATAGAGTTGTATCACGATGGAGTTGTATCATGATGTGGAATTGAGAGAGAAATTTTATTGATCTTGAAAGGTGTTTGATAGCGTCTGGAAAGTTTGTTAATAAACTAGAATACTTATAGAATCATTTGGTAGACTCTAGAATGGCCATCATCGACCCTCTAAGTGTAGTTAAAGGCCCCCTATGTTGGTTAGGTTTGGCTATAAATAGCATAAAGGGGCTCATTTGTTTTCATCCACATGAAGCATCAATAAAGCTCACTCATCTATTCTCTCAAACTCTCTTTCGTGCTCGGTCTACTATCTCTCTCTTACAAGTCTAAAATCTCAACAAGGACACCTTAGTTTCACACGTGTAATTGTCTTAAATTAACAACTACGTGACATTATGCTTTTATTCAAGTTAAATAAAATTGTGCTTTTAATATTCCAAATTTTCTCAAATTCAAATTAAGCCACCATCCAAAATTTATCCAAAAGCAAAATTGAGTAAAATTCAAAACTCATTGATGTAACCAAAATCAAGAATAAATTACTTGACTTTTGGTTTCAAATTAAAGTTGAGGCATATTCTGTTCTTATCCTCGAATCAAATTAAGTTAAAGACAACCTCAAATTAATCTTTGAGTAAAATTTGCTCATATTCCAAAATTTAAACTTGGGTATAATCCAAATTCATATTCAAATTTTACTCAAAATTCAAGCTAATCATTTTGGATAGAGGTTTAGGAAGTCCACAAACTTTAATCTATAGCTTCACAAACTTGATTGATAGATTATGTGATAGAAGACTACTTTTTATAGAATCTAAAATTTTATAAATATTTTAATTTATTATACTATACTTAAGAAGGCTTCTATTTTTATTGGGATAAATAAAAGTTATTCCAAAAAAGAAAAAATAATAAAATAGAAGAGTAAAAGGTGTGAGTAGCACGTGCCAGTTGCCACGTAACCGTAGCCACATCGCATTATATATAAATAAATAATAGAAAAAAAGAAAGTAGAAAAAGAGAATAGAAATAAAATATAATTAGTAATAATAAAAAAATGAAAAGCGGATTGATAGAAGCGGAGGAAAAGATCCTGAAGGCTTTCAATATAATTCCTAACTCAATCTTATATGTAAATTTATATGTGATGTCTTCCCTTCCCTTCCCTTCCCTTCCCTTCCCTTCATCATCATCGTCCTCATCATCATCATCATCATCTCTCCTTCTTCAACTTTCAATTCAAACACACGACCAATTTTCGTCTCTTTCATTTCAAACTCTACCAAAATTCACAATCCCAAATCACTATTTCTTCACTTCTAATCTCTTTATTTTGTTTAATCCTTCTTCTTCTTCTTCTTCAACCTTCCACAATTTTCACCTCTAATTTTGACTTCCTTACCCTACAATTTCGCCCATGGCTTCCTCCAATGTCGAGATCGCGTCCACCTCCAAAACCAATCCTGATCTCCCGCCTCAATCCTCTCTTTCTTCTATCTCCACAATTATCGCTGATCCCTCCAGGAATTTGGTTTCCATTACTATGGATGACCTGCTTAAGAACATCTATTCCGATGCTCAAACTCACAATCAAAATCCCATTATTGCCTCCTCCTCCTCCTCCATCCCCTCTCATGAATTGAGTTCCCGGACTGTGGATGAGGTCTGGAAGGAGATCGTTTCTGGGGGTGATCAGAGGCGGGACCCTGCTACGGATCACGAAATTACGCTTGAAGATTTTTTGTCTAAGTCTGGGGCTGTTTGTGATGACGATTTGAGGGTGCCGGTCATTTCTGAACCTGTTGGGGGTTATGCTGTCGACTCCACGCTTAATAATAATCAGCTTCAGATTCCGTCTCAGCAGTTCGAAGGTCCCATGGTGGCAGGTTATGCGAGTGGAATCGATGGCAGAATCGTTGGAGTTGGAAGAGGGAAAAGAAGGGCTGTTGTTGAGGAACCGGTTGATAAGGCCACTCAGCAAAAACAGAGACGGATGATCAAGAACAGGGAATCCGCTGCCCGTTCTCGGGAACGCAAGCAGGTTAGTTGATTTCATCTTGTATTCAAATTCCCATTTTATCTGTTTACTTTTTTTGGTCTTTCTGAGAGTAATTATTTAGTTTCACAATCCTCCTTTATTTGTTTCAATGCATCACTTATTCTGCAAGAGAGTGTCGTGGTCGTCTTGGAAACTGAGTTCTTGAAGTACGTTCGGGTTTTTTTAATTTTTTTTTTTGCACTTTCCAACGAGATTTAATTTGATGCGTTTATGTTTAGGCTTATACGCTAGAGCTAGAGTCTCTTGTGACCCAACTGGAGCAGGAACATGGAAGACTATTGAGAGAAGAGGTACCTCTGAATGAAATTTGTGTTATTCGCTCTCAGTGGATATTTTGTAGTTGTTTTCACATTTAATCAACTTAGTATTACTACATTTGTCACCCCTTTCCTTGGGGCTCTGCCACCTTAGTACCTGATGGTCGGATAATCAGTTTGACCGTATGTTCTGATGCCAGTTTGTGCCACTCAATGAGACGACTCTCAAGTGATACTTTCAAATTTTCTTTTCTTAAATCAGTAAAATATTCAGTTGGTTCTGTTGTGTTTTCTCTCTGAAGCTGATGCTTGAAAGACAAGACGGAAGGAAAAACCGCACCGACCCTGTTTGACTCTAAAGGTAGAGGCATAGAGGATCTTGATCTTGACCATCCTTTTCCTGAAGGTTTTTGGAAGTCTCAGAATATAAACAGTTGGAGGGAGATCCTATCCAGGGAATGCTCTTAAAATAGGTTTTTATCAATGAATCATTATCAGGGGCAACTTGAAGCTCGCCCAGTCATTTATTCTGGGTTTTGTAAGTTAATTCAGATGCCTGAATTGAATAAAACATAGTAAGCATAAAGAAAATTTCTCCAATAATTGTGGATATAAGAAGTTGCATTGAAGTATCATGAGCTGGACTTGAACAACAATCATAGCCTCCGGCCCTATGGTCAACTAGATGTTGATTTTTTTTGGGGGGGGGGGGGGGGGGGGGTGATAAAACAATGTCATTGAAGAATGAAATAAAGGACCAAAAACTCCAAGTATGTAATACCTGTAGACGGATTACAAAAGAAAAACTCTTAAATAATAAAAGCTATAAAATAAAGAGCAAATGGCTGCTTGTTCTTGCACCCCCGTGTGCACACACAAAAAATGACACAGACAAGAGTACAAGGTCTAGAAAAGGATCAAAGGAGTAGGAAACCTCCCATAAGAGACTCACTATTCCTAGCACTGTAAAGAGTCCAAAAGAAAGCATGGCTTAAAGCAAGCCCAAGATGCTTAGTATTACCATTGAAAAGAGTGGCCAACCAAAATATTATCCAGGAGGTTTGAAATGCTTTTAGGAAAAGGTAAAGACCAAACAAAAGCCTCCAAAATAAGTGGATAGAGAGACGGCATGGAGTCTTGGCTTTGGATTCACACATAATGTAGAAGGAGATAAAGCAATATAAAGCATGCGCCTTTGTAATTGATCAACCGTATTAATAGCCTGAGCTCCCAAAGAAAAATCTTTATTTTCTTAGAATAAGTGCCCTGATCACTGTATAAAGGTTGTGATGGTAATTGGCAGTACCCACCTAATTCTCTGTAAGAGGTTTAATAGGAAATCACATAGAAGATTCAAGAGGCAAAGTCCATGTGTTAGGAGAACTGTGAAGTCTAAAAGTAGACAAAAGGTGGGATATATTGAGCACAGAAGATTTAAGAGGCCAAGTCCGTGTGTCAGGAGAAATGTGAGTCTAAAAGTAGGCAAAAGGTGGAATAAATTGAACACATAGAAGATTCAAGAGGCCAAGTCCATGTGTCAAGAGAGCTGCAAAGTCTAAAAGTAGAAAAAAAGTGTGATTGGTTGGCACGTTCAGTTGTTTCCACATCAACAATGTTTTGACGAAGGCTCAAATCTTATGCTTCAGTTGCCCAACTCACTCGTCCGCCATCATAGCATATGCATTAGATGTAAGCCTAAACAAGTAGCGGCATACAGTCTCATAAACACCCCAACTTAACCAAGAATCCTTCCAGAATAAAGTAGAAGGACCATCTCCAAGCTTACATTGAGCATGACCAGCAATCAAGTCCACCATGTGACAAATATCTTCAAGGATGTTGATGGTATCGCCAGTTTTCATTCTACATGAAATTGTAACTGGCAGTGCTTCTTCTTCTCAAAAGAAATATGAGAAAGTACTATGATCTATGATAATAATTTAGGGACATTATGGTCAACTGTTAATTCAGTAAAGCTTACCACGATTCACAAATTATTGCTTTCCTTTATTCTGCTAAATTTCAGTTTCGTACTTTTTTGTATCTGGTTATATGCACTATTAATGCCAAATAAAAAATGTCATTCCATGGTCGTAACTTTTGGAACTAGGTTACGATATGCCAATGAGTTCTTGCTCATTTTACTTGATTGTTCTTGACTTGTTTGATGATTTTGGTCCGCTGCATGCTGGATTCATCTTAGGATTTCTGTATGTGTCGAGTCTAAATCATCATCCATTCAGAAGTTCTGAGGAATCAAATTCTAAATGCAGGCTGAGCACATCAAGGAACGGTCTAAGCAGGTATGTACTTACTGTTTGACATTATTTTTCTTTCTTTGTGTAGTAGTTGATGATGCATGCTTGAGAGTGTATTTTGGGATTTAATATTTGTAGATTTGTACCGTTTGAATAATCTTGTCTGTGTTCTATGTTCTTACATGAACTGCATTATTTTGTTTTTATTTATTCCTTCAAGTTTCTTTCCTTTTTTTTTATATTTTACTTATTATTTATTTTGAGGTGGATTTCTTGGAAATATATAGTATATATGATGAGTTATTGATGTTTTAACTTAATACTTCACATTCAAGAGTTGAACCCAAGGCATATCTTTCACAGTACTTAAACGCCAAATAACATCACGATACATATTATGTCTATATGATGTGTATGAACTAGTCTCGTAATAGTTTAATTGCATTGGTAACTCAGATACTTGGTACAAGTATTATCATTTACAATGAATCAGGTGCTAGATTAGAGGTTAGTAGGTTGTAGTTCTAGACAGCTGTAATTTTTTTCTCTCATATTATTGAATTTGGAGTCCATTTGAGCAAAAATGAACTTAGATGCAGGCTTAAGCCTAAGTAACTATATATGCCTTTAGTTTTTGGTTTAGAAGTTGTAGGATTGAAGTGTTTGTCCAATGGCATTTCTGTATTCAAATAAATGCATTTAAAAAATTAAATATGATGGATAAATATAGCGAGTTTTTCTTTTTCTTTTTCTTTTTCCCTGCCTAAGAAATTTTAATCAAGAAGAAAACTACTCCAGAAATATGAACATATATTGTATCCATAAATTTTAAACTTCTTTAAGCAATATGATTGTTGGAAGAATAAGTAAGCATAAGCACAGAGATAAAACTTGATATTTAAGAAAATATGATTGAACTTTCATGTAGCTTTATGGAGTTTTCTGATGTTTCAGCTATATATCTTAATTTATATGTTCTGTGAACTTTTCATTTGAAACCCTGTTGAGAGAATTGGGAATGAGAGTTTTTAAAAAGCAGCTATAAGCATTTTGAGGATTGCAAGAAGTTATTAATTTCCAGCTTATCTTTGAACTACTAATATAAGAAATGATTTCTACGTACTAGGATTTCGTTATTTCAGTTATGCTGGGTCATTTAGCCTTGTGACAACCATATAAGAAGACAACTTGTGTTTCTTTTAGCATTGACCTCTAATTGCATTCTCCAAGGAATAGAACGAAATCCTAGAGCTTTAAACTAATCAATACAAAAATAACCACTCAGAAATTTCTTGTTAAGAGGTCTGAAAAGATAGTTTAATGCTCCAAGAGATGCTTTTGTGATATTTGCATCAGCTCCTCTTTCTGATTCTGTGTGTATACTGTATTCGTAAAACCCAGAGTAATATATTAATCTGTGAAAGGTAAAACTCGGAGTAATGTATTCATTAATATTTGTTATACCAGAAGAGGAATCCTCATTGGAAAATCAAACTGCAAAATTGTTTGATATTTGTTCATCATCTTGACTTTTATAACTTTTTTGTCCTGTATCAGCTATTAGGTGCTCTAAGATTCTTGCGATATCTCAAATTCTTCTACCTAATTGCTTCTTATGCTGAAGAAACATTAAGATTTTGAAATACCCTAACATCACCATTGAATGGAGTATCTATTCCTGTGAAATTTATTGAGTGTGGGTGCTGCATATCCTGGGGAAGTATCATTAAATAAATTTTAGTTTCTCTCTTGTATAACTAAGGATAAAAAATTAGCTGCATCGTACCAACCTCTTATAATTTCTTTTCTTCAGACAGAACTTCACTAGGTAGTTGGTACATGTCTATTTCGTACATCATAGTTTCTATTGAAGTTGCTCATCATTGAAATTCGGATTGACCCGAGTGCAGCATAGAAGTTATAATCTAAATGGAACCTACCTGAAATTGCATTTACTTACACATATTGGTTGGGCTGTCTATGTTCACAGAAACAGAATAATCATGAATTTACTTTATTATAATCTTGTTATTTCCCACAAGTTCTTTAGGTTCGTGGTATTTGACATTTTAATTGATTGTCAATGTTTCATCAGCGTAAGACGCAATTGGGTAGAATTTCATTGATCAAAACTCCATTAGCATCCTATAGTTGTTTAGTTTGATTGCATCCAAATGCAGGACATGGCAAGCTACTTTAAATATTCTTACTCCTGGATTGATTTCATTCTCTTTACTGGTAGTATTGCTGACGAACTGATTATCTTTATTGAAGCTGAAGAAGAAACTCATTCCAATTAGTGAGAAGCGAAGACCACAACGCAATCTTAGAAGAGTGAATTCTTTATAGCGGTGGTAGTGTGTAGCTCTGGAAAGGAGAGAAGGTGTTGGAATGAGCGTTTTATTTTACAGTTAATAATACGAAACTGGGTTACCTCTTACCTGCCTGTGTTCATGAAGGTATATAACCAAGTTATTCATATCATAGAGAGATACTTGGGGAATAAAAACACAACTGGCCACCAAGTAAATAGTTGACGACATTCCAAGTATGGACTTGTCATTTACAGCTATAGAAACTGTTGAATCCCAACGTCGGAAATAGGTAGTACGATGCTGCTGAAGATTTGAACCTCACTGAATTGCACTCCACTTGTGGCTCTGCTAATTGTGTATGTATTGCGTCTGTTTTATCATGTGTTGAAGAAAAGGTACAAAGGATAATAAGTAGGGAGAAGAAGTTATCTCATTGTATATGACTTTTGGTTCTACTGACTGGTGATAAGAAGGAATGGGGTTGTGGTGATTAATCTGAATTTATTTTACTAATATAATTTGTTTGTTTGTATGTTTCTGCATCCAAGAGCTTTTCTCCTTTTCTCTATTTGTGAATGCCTAACAAATTTGTTTCCTTGTGAATGATGAGGCTCAAGCTCTCTTTTTTAATGGTTGAAATGTCATGATCAAATCTAACGTTTCAAACGAACGATCAAGTACGGAGTCCTACTTCTTGATCAGCAAGTCATGGTCTAGGATCAACACGCTTTGGTGCCCTAAAACCTAAGTTGTATTTATTATATTTATGTTATTTATGATTTTAACCGTAGGATTTAACCCTAATTTGTAATATCTTGTAATAATTAAACTACTCGCTCTACTAATGAACATGGATAACACAGTGTTTATCTTTTATTGTCATTTTTTTAATATTTAGTTAGTTTTTTTTTTTTGTATGTATATAGTTTTTCTCTTCAATAATATTTGGTAATGAGAAGGTTGAAAGGGTCTATTCATATCCAGTGGGGTGCTGTTTCTTTCTTAAAAGTGAATTTTTTCCTTTAAAACAAAGGAAGTATCTTATGATAATAATTCAGGTTGTTGAAATGGAGTAAGAATGTGCAGATATTGAAGGTTTCATAAAATGGGAAAACTGCCCAGAATGACCTAAAAGTAGGAAACTTTTCATGGTTGATCTCTTCTTAACAACTTGTTTGTTTTTTACCCGTTTCACTTGTTAAATCGTCTGATAAAACCTCCCTCTACTCGTTAAAGCACAATCTTTCACATTCACATCTCACTTCCTCTAACTATCTATGATTGTCCATCTTCTCCTCATTTTCATTCATTATTCTCTTAGTTTCTCTTATCATCTTCGGTTGTTTTCATCGTTCTTGTTTTATTTGAAAGGTATCTTACTCTCCTAGCTGAATGCACGATGTTTGTTTCTCTCGTTTGAATCTAGTAGCTTGTGTGCCTAACGAATCTAAATGTAGTTGTTGAGTACAAGGAGTGTGTCATAGGAAATTTGTATTCAAATGAATTTTGGCCAAGTTTTCAAATTCTAATGGTATTATACTGACGTCAACTACCTGTGAATTTACGCAATTGACATCTACACGCGAGGTTTGTCTACTACGAATTTCTTCTCGTTTCTCTTTACCTCTCACGTTTCTCTTTCTCGTAGCATTTCATCCCCTTCCCTGTTTTTATTCCCTTGACTTCCATCTCCATCAACATGCACTTTTTTCCACAATAAACCCTTTCATCTTCCAATTTTCTCATCAACCAACAACCAATTAAAGATAAGATTACGATGTCAATTTAAAACACTTTATAGATTCGTATTTTTAAAGAAAGGAAATAAAATGAAAACAAAGTTAAAAACTATAATCGTTTCCCTCCTTCCTCTCATTTTCATTTCCCTCCTTCATTTCATTTAATTTAATCATCTTCCCATCTATTAAAAGAATTAAAAGGAAGAGGAAAAAGAATTAAAAAACTTACATCTGAAGACTTAATCACAGCATCGTCTCTTGTCGATCGTTAGTCCATCGCCACTGTCTAACTCTCTCTTTAACCCACACATCAATAGAGTTTAGAGTCATTCTCCCAAATTTTCACTTTAGAGTTTTGAACCAAAAATCAGATGACATCAATACAAGGCTTTAAACTCTAATCATAAATCACTAGAAGACAAACGAGTTAGTGAGAATATTAACAAAGAAACAGGCGACGTTTAGAATGACACAAAATCAAGAGTGGTGCAACATTGCAAAGACTCAGAGCTTTAGAGGAATGTATTATTGAGTTAGAGCCCATGTGCAACTACTCCCATCAAATGCATATAAATAGACAGCTAAAGCTTCATTTCAAAAGGGTGGTGAGAGAGAAGGGAGTCCTGAATACCTGAGAAAGCAGGTTTTTGGAGTTCATCTTCCCCAAACTCTGCTCAATTGTCCATCATTGTCATACTTTTTCCTTCCTGCTTTTAGTAACTTTATGAGAGTAGAAAGGAGACCATCAAATCCTATTCTCTTAACCTTGTAAAATAGACCACCAAAGGGCCAAGGAATGCAAGAATACACCTAATTCTAATAAAGAGAAGGAATTAAGTATTGAGAGTTAAATACTAGACCAACTAACTAAGAACTCATTCAACAAATGTACTTAGAAATAAAATCAATTATGTGATTTGATCCTTATCATGTGGATCCTGAAAAACTAGAGGCTGTTTGTCTTAAATAATTATTGAAACATGAATATTGTGTCAAAAAAATTTAGATAGGAATCTCGTGTTAAGTTGAATATGATATTTGTATCACCTTTTAAGATCTATTTTTTTTTCTTTCATATTATTCCACAGTACCTCTTCCTTCGTTATTTCTAAAATATGTGATAAGCAAAGTTAGTTCAACGACATTCACAATCACGCATATCTATGTCACCCTTCACATTCCACTATTAGTGTAAATAATAGCATTAGTTTAGACGTATAGATACGGTAAGTGAAAAGAAAGGTTTCCTGGATATAATTTGGACTTATAACACCTTACATTTGTTCATATGCGGTATTGAATGTGTATAGTCTTGTCGCCTATATGAAACCGCAAACTTAGAACCTCAATCATAAAACCTCATGAGTACTAGCTCACATGATGACTGTTACACTACATACATTACCCATACAAATA